>VXBP01004084.1:650913-904587 GCA_013400115.1 Rhinopomastus cyanomelas | reverse complement strand
GCTTGAAAAGGCCAAAGTTGGCCCTCCTGAAGTCCAGAGTTGTGACTCTGCTAGGTATTCTGTCCCTACCACACGAGACCCTGAACTCCACCATCTCATGGTTGCTGCAACCAAGGCAACCCTCAACCTTCACTGCTTCAACCAGACCCGCCTTGTTGGTGAGGACAAGATCAAGCAGTGTTCCTCTCCTAGTGGGCTCTTCCACCATCTGCATCAGGAAATTGTCACCAATGCACTTAAGGAACCTTCTGGACTGTGGGTGGCTGGCCGAGTGGGTCTTCCAGCAGATATCTGGGTAGTTAAAAACCCCCATGAGAATGCTTACATTTACCACTCAACTGATACAATAATGCAATGTCAGAAATAATTTTAAGCTATGGTTTGCCAAGCAGTGTTGTGGGGGCTCACACATCTTCCCCAGCAGCTTCTGCTCTGCTGCTGTACGCAGAAAAATGAGCCCTCATTATGGTCTATGCAGCTCACACCACAGAAAGAGCTACTATCTTACTTGTCTTTTGAGGGATTATTTTGTCACTACATTTATTTATCCTTTCTTCTACCTTTTTGTCTTTGAAAGAACTTTCTCTTTACTCAGCATGGAGATAATTCTGTAATAACTGTGGAGTTTTTTTAACATTATAGTTCTCCCCTCAGGGCTTTTACAGACAGTAAAGGACATCTGGCACTTGTTTTCCAAGATGTAATGCTCTTCCATTGTCAAAAGCATTCTTGGAGATACCCAAAACTGAAAATCTTCTCTAGATCATCACTGTATTAATGGTTCAGCATACAGCATAATGGCTACAGTTGGCCAAAATACACATAAAAACATTTCACTGCTTTTAATAATAAAATTTTATTTCAAAGTATAAAAATCAGCAGAGCATTATCTCGAGATGTGGCTTAGCCACATCAGTGCCTTATTAAAAACACAATTTACGCTTGACCAGCCTCAGCTTTTTATGGGTAGATGAGGGGAGAGCAGTGGATATTGTCTGCCTTCACTGCAGCAAGACTTCTGACACTGTCTTCATTAGGAAACCCTTCAATGCTGGTTAGGTAAGCGGACAGTGAGGTGACTGAGAGCTGGTTGTGTGACAGAGCTCAGAGGGTCATGATCAGCAGTGCAGGGTCAAGCTGGAGGCCTGCGGCATTCCCCAGGGGTCTGTACAGGGCCTGGTGTTGTTCAACATACTTATCAATGGCCTGGATGAGGGAACAGTGTGTCTCCCCCCCCCCCAAGTCTGCTGACTGTACAAAGCTGGGAGCAGTGGCTGACACACCAGAGGTTTGTGCTGCCATCCAGAGTCACTTGGACAAGCTGGAGAGACGAGCACCTGACGGGAATCTGATGAGGTTCAACAAGAGCAAACGTAAGGCACAAGGTGGAACATGGGTTTCATTCAGGCATGACAAGAAACTTCTCCACTGTGCAGATGACAAAGACCTGGCCCAGGTTGCCCAGAGAGGTTTGTGGAATCTCCTGCTCCGGAAACAATCTGGATGCAGACCTGTATAATGTGCTCTGGGCAATCCTGCTTTTGTGGTAGGTGGGACTAGATGATCTCCAGAGATCCCTTCCAAACCCTACCATCCTATGACTCTATGAAGGGAGGGAAGGAGTGCAAATAAATATAAGGCCTATAAACTGCCAGACCCATGTGAAGTGACACTTCTTCATTGCCCAATCTCCAAGCGCTTCACAGACACCTATGAATTATCTTCCTCTTACTAACTCATTGTACAGCACTCACAACTCAGTACTAAAATAAGAGTCAGTTTCTCAAGGTTTCATGAAGCTAATCGTTCTGAGAGCTTAGTGCACAAGACACTGAATCACCATGAAGACCAGTGGCTTCCCAGCTCACAGCTCCAATTCAAGGCCATTAAACAGGCTCTGACCTTACTGCACACCTACATGTCTGGTGCAATGTTCTTCCTGCTCCACACCACACTATAAGGGCTAAGCAACTCATATTTTAAATCCTGTAAAGAGGCATCCCCATGACTAACACCATTTCTATCTCGGCTCAGGAGGTGTGCCCAGGAAAGATCCAACGTATTAACAACAAACAGTTCATCGTAAAATGCAATAGCAAGAGTCCTCCTCTACATCAAAGGAAGCATCACAGGATGCTACACCCCAATTTTATAAGGAAAATTGGCACACACCTGAAATTTCACCCTGACACCACTTCATCACTGCTTTCCATCCTGAAACAGATTTAAACTTACATTTGTAGCCTTGTGAAGAGGACCCCGACTACCACAGTGTCAACATTTGCCATGTAGTTGCAAACATCAAGTGAACTCACTCGCTCGTGAAGGCTTCATCTAGGAAATAAGCTCAAAACCGACTCCAGTCACCAGTTCCAGCAACAACTGAAAGTGCTTTCTATCAAGAGCTCAAAGGAGTTCCTTTTCTAGGATCCTCATATAGCAAATGCTCACAATTAAGAAAACTCTGTCAGAAATCCTATTCTTCCCAGATTCAGTGGAGAATAATGAAATGGGAAGCACATAGGAATTGAAGGATTATTCACTGCCTAGCACTGGAATTTTTGACACGAAGACGAGAGAGAGTAAACAGGATGTGGTGTGAAACACTAAGTTGCCGTATTTCTGAGAGGGATTTCCTGGTCATAAAAAAAAAGGGCAATATGGAACGTGCAGCACATGCTGGTATATTCAGTATTGCCACAAAACACCAGAGTGGTCACACAGGCGCACTGGCCGTTAGTCTGACATGTTCAGGATGTCCAAGTGCTTCCAGAACAAGTTGCCAGACATCTGAAAACACTAGCCCAGGGCCTAGAGACCTCAAACTGTTCTCACACAATGCTGCCAGGTATAAAAAGAAGGCTGGATATCTCCCTGGAAATCTAGATATATGACAGCTCCAAGTATAATTCATATAGGGTTATTAAGGAGTAAATGTTCCTCAGCATCCTCCTATGTAAATACTATTACTCCAAGATAAGGATGCCTAAGGGTGCTTCTTCCTGCTGAGGGTTACACCTAGGCAAGTCCTGAGCAAGGAACAGGGTTTGAGTATGTAGAAGGAAGATGAAAAACAAGAAGAACAATATGGGCAAAGAGGAGCTTGTCTAAACCTACGCAGGTTCTTGGGGAATTATTTTGGAAAAAGAAACTTCATGTGTGCAGGAATTCAGGACTCAAAGCTCCCTGCCCCTATTTATTAGGACCCATGCTCAGACAGATTCTGAGGATGGTCTAAGGGGTAAGAAGCTTTATTAAGTAAGTTTTACTACTCCCTAGGAGTCTGTTCAGAGTAATAAAACAAGGAAGTTGTGTAAGAAGAGGTGACAGAGATAAGCAGAAGTTAAATCAAAATCTATGAAGAACGCTCAGTGAAGTAAGTAAATCTAGAACTTCATAATTAAGATCTCCATCCTCTTTCAGAATCGTGTTTCTCTTTGCTCAAAAACTCTAATAATCTCCCTTTCTCTCTCACTTGCATGGTACAACAAGAAATGGCATGTTAGGAAGGCTGAAATCCGCATGCTGCTCCAAGTTATTTTTGTCACACTTAAGGCTGCTAAGGAAGATCTGAAGTGAAACTATGAATGTGCTGCCTTCTAACTGCTGTTATTTGGGGTGGGGTCTTTTTTTTTTAAGGTATGGAACTGGCCCTCATCATACAAAGTAACTTTTTGACATGCAATTTTGGGAATGCTTTGACAAAATACAGGAAACCAAAAAGCCCGAGAAAATACATGCACTCTCCAAGAGCTCTAGTATTGCTGATAGTGAGCACAACCCAATCACAGGTGCTTTTTTCCTGACATGAAAAAAGGTTTTTCTTAAAACAACCTACTTTCTATGACGGCACCATGCCAGAATCAACTGCACCTCCAAGAAAAAATAAAAGGTGAACAAAAGTACAGAAGGAACAAAGGGAAAAGGTTCTCTAGCAGTGTGAAGAGCTACAATCAAGATGAAAGGTAAAGCACACATATGGGACTCAGAAAGTTTTTGCCTAGGTGGAAGAATGCAAAATCTCTTTCTTCAGAAGAACATACTCAGTAACCTCTTTAATTTGTTGGCGTCACAGAAAAGGTTTCACATCTTAAATACCATTCTAGGTGATCTGATGAGAAGTCAAGTGCTTGCCTAATACCGACACTCAATAAGTACTCCTGGTGGGAAAGCAGGACAGCACAATGTGGGTGGGACGTTCATTGAATATAGAGACATCTAAACTGCCCAGGACCATAGAACAGTGTTCACACTAAGGTCACTCCTCACTGCTCTGCTCCCTGCTTGGCCCTTGGTGCCACCTCTGGATTCCAGTCTGACTGCACTGGTACAGCAGCACAGCTCTCCACAAGAAAGCTACCCACCAGTTTTCTCAAGGATTAACAACCTAGAGCAGCTCCCTGTGCAGTTGCACAAAGCCCAGAGCCAACATGAGGAAGGAGGAAGGGATCCCTTTCAGCAGTAGCGAGTCTGAGCTCAGCCACGTCACATAACTGCTCCCCCCAGACTGTTTCAGCCCATTGCTTCTGCACTATGCTGTGTCACCATTTCCCACTGCAGCAAAGAGACAGAAAACGTTTAACATGCTTCATGTTAAACCCCAGACAGGTAAGCAGCATGAAAGGCCAAACAAACCAGTGTGGCTCATTTTGAAACGTCAGCAAAGATTTTACTAGATGACCACATATCTGCATCTGTGAGCAGCTATAGCAGGAACATGATGAGCACCTCTGTTGAGCACCTCTGTTCAGGCAGTCCTCGACCTTGTCACAGCTGTTCACTCAGCATGCAGAGTGCAGGTTAAAACAAGACAGTAAAAAAAGAAAATAAAAGGCCACCACAAAAGTCATCAAATCTCTGTTAGGTATCTGCACTGCACCATGGGCTGCAGGTGTTTTAGTCTGTGTGTAGAAATGTAAATCTCAGCTTTAAGAGTTTAGTGAGCTTTTAAAGGGACCTATCTTTTTAGAAAGTTTATTTAATCCTTCTGTGCCTTTTCTTTTAATAGCAAATGTTCTAAATATATTCACAGTTTATGAGCTTTACCTTTCAACATTTGAAATACAACACTACAGGGACCTTTTTGAAGGAAATGTTTTTAAAAACAGTTGTCAGTTGTACCCCTTGAGGCATTTTTGTTTGATGAAAGAAAAGGTTCTGGCTTTTCTGAAACACTTTCTGTAGCTTGAGAGGTTCTCTAGCTATGCAGAAATCTATTAGAATTTAAAACTTATCCTTAACTAAAGCACGATTATCATGCAGTTGCATTAGTGTGACAGTTAAGCAAAAATACATGCTAAAAAACCCAAAACCCTATATCCATTTAGCATAACAGTTTAAGTCTCTCACTGATGTAACTGTGCATATGAGCTATCACTGCAATGAACTCATTATCTTAGACTACCTGCCATAAATATAGGCTGCACTAACTGAACGTCACAGTGCTACCTACTGTAAAGAACTATGCTGATCCAAATGGTATAAAACCCCATATGTTTGGGCAGGGCAAGAACACACAAAGACACAATGAAACACCAGAGACCACAGAGCTGTCACCATAAAATTCAAAACAATAAAATAACTGACTGACATTTGGTCTCATAGAGCAGAAGACCTGAGCCTCAAAGCTCTGATAAAAACCAAACAAGAACAGTGAGGTCCTTCTGCCAGTAAAAACCCTTCTCTGAATGAAACCCCAAAGTACTCCCATGTCAGACACAGGTCATAATGAACAAAGTTTCTGACTGAGTCTATCTCCAGTTCTCTTTCCAAGCACTTACATGTCTCCAACTAAACGCGCACTTGTTTTCTAAAGAACACGATTTTGTCCAGCAAGTAATGAGTAACCCTGACAATACCTTGTGTGCTATTCAACACAGGACTAGCTCCAAACTGCCCCTAAAGCAGAGTTTTGGTCAGGTTTTCTAACAGCTACAGAAAAAGGTCAAAAGTAGCAATGTGCCCATACAACCATCTCTCAAGATGCTGACAGCCTGGGTAAGGGGTGTGGGCTTAACATAAGAGCATCCTTTTCAGCCTCCTGATATGGGGCTGCTTGGGCTGCACGGTCCAAGTACACTGTTCAGCAGGAGAGATCAGTATCCAGTTAACACAGTGATCCCAGTGGCTTCCATCAGCTCATATGCCCATTTCACTACCTTCTCCTGTTCCATGGGAAAAGTTATGTCACAGCAGGCCTGGTAGCAGTGTCCTCACAACACATCACCACACATCTCTTTTCAGTGGGTAAGAACAGTGCCACTGCACAGACAAAACAGTGCCTGCAAGAAATAAGGAGCAGGATAAAAACCAGATGGCTCAAGTTAAGTGCAGGAAGACAGGAGCAATGCTCGTAGGGAAGAGAAATCATTTTGATGAGCTGAGACTGTGAACATGGCTCTCAACACAAAGGGAACACCGCAGCCACAATGAAGCCCAAACCAGCAGAAAATGAAATGCAATCCAAAGGAAATCTTGCTATCCACATCACCCAAAGGCTGAATTCTTTTCAGGCAAGTGTCATATGAACATGACACATATTTTTTTAATTTAGCGTCAAGCTAATGCAGCTTCAGCTGTTTAGATGACTAGATGACTACCTGTCAACTGCAATCAAAAGCACCATTCTGAGAAATGTGAAGTGATCTGGAACACAGGCTGAGAAAATCAACAGCATATTGCCTCACAGTGCATCTACATCTTCACCACTTGCTCCCAGGCTAGCACAAGCCTTGGCAACAGCCATGACTCTTATGTCCCAGCTCCCCAGCAACTGGCTCCATCCATCCAATAACTGAGTAACCAGAAATATCTATGCCAGCCCAGGCTCCGTATTCAATGTTGTATCCAACACAGCTCAAGTCTTTACTTCGTGCTGAAGACAATGTTTCTTAATTCTCAATACAATGATCTGAATGCTAAGAACACGGCAGAGAACTTCAAGCACTAAGTATGATTCAATGTATTTTCTTTGCCCTTGCTACAGTGAAAACATTTCAGTCAACACATTTAAAACGCATCATTCATCAGCATCTATAGCGCCCTCAGAGACTTTTAAACAAGTGAAAGCAAGGTCTTCTTGACGTTGCTACTTAAAGTATAACAGAGACACTGTCATATCAAGAATGGAATCAGCAGTACCAATTTGAACTTTCTGATTAACACTTTGATTGGTAAAGGCAGCTGGCGCTGCCAGCTTCCGCATGTCTTGGGACTGTTCTCCGTGCCAGTTTGATCAATGAATTCCCAAAATACACAGTTAATAGAGCTGCTATGAAAAGGATTAAGGATCGGTTTTGAAACTGAAGGAGGATTTTTTTGAATACAGAAAACTATGATCAAGCAGTTGTGTGTCTTCTAATATCCACAGATCCGCTCCCACTCCTGCACTATGTATACACAAATGATCTGGAAAACTCAAACCTTCCCTGTGGAACAAGATGCTCTTAGTAAATGATCAGAACTGACAAAATCCATATAGAAAGGACTTGGCACTGACTTCCACTGAACCAAACACAGAAACATGTAGCTCGTTAAGAGGAAATAAGAACAGAAGACCTTCCTTTGCCATGTAGGCAACTCTACAGAGAGCCTGGCTAAGCACAACTCCATGGGGCAAGGATTTGGCCAAAAGTCCAAACCAAATGTCCCTGCAATTCTCTGTGAAATGAGGAACCTAAGGCCTCACAGCCCATAGAGGTCCTACCACATCCTTACTTCAACATTGACTTAACTGCTGTGACTCTGTGAAGCACAAACATCCAAAATCGGGAAGAGAGACAATAAATTGGAGGGGATAAAGGAGAAAACTGAAGAAAAAAAAAAGGCAAGTCTGGTAACAAGCTTCACTTACTCTCCTTAACAAAAAATGAGAAGCAAGAAATTAATGACAGTTTCTAAGAGCTTGGGAAAACATGAGTTAAAATGAAATTCTTCAGTGTTGATGAGGCTATAGCAAAATTCAGTGGCTAGAAAATGAAGATGAGAAGCAATAAATAAAAGACAAACCAGCCACTTGTATACTTTACCAACAATTGTGCTGAACTCGAAATTCCAACTGCACCTTCCAAAATATAAATTCTAGTTTCACACTCGGACTGAAAAACCCAAAAAAGCCCTATGGCCTGTGTGAGGAAAAGGTCAGACTAGATGATTGCAACAGTCCTTCTGACTTGACACTGCATGAATCTTACCAGATAGAGCAGAATAGCCCTGAGCCCGGCTACTTTCAGGACCAAACGCAGAGTCATCTACAGGCTCATTTATTTGGACGATGGATTTGTAGTCTGAGACTAACTTTTACCTTTACAAGCTTCGTCGAGATTCGAAGGGCGGATACATGAAGCTGCAGACACAACAGGCAGGCCGTAACAAACCCCTCATCCCTCCGGAAGGCTCGTTTTTGCTAGAAGAGCGGCGCTGCCGGGCAGCGACCCGACCCAAACAGCAGACCCGGCTCCTTCCCGCACTTCCCGGAACTTCACCCAACTCGCCGGGGCACCGGATCGCTCCGGACAAGTTTGTGCTGAGAAGCGGCCCCGCTCGCTGGGGTGTATGCTGCCGGCATGGAGGGAGCTCCCAGTGCGGTGTCCGGGCGAGCAGTGCCGCTGCCCTCGGCGACCGCGGGCAGGGACCCGTGAACTCTTGAACCCGCGCCGCAGCCCAACGGGAGCCGCCGGGGCGGAGAACGGTGGCGCGCCCAGAGCAGGCAGCCCCCGCTCGCCCCGCCGGGGGCCGCCGGTGCTGGGTGATGGCGGTAGCCCCCGACAGGGGGAAGCTCGCCCTTACCCTCACAGCACCTCAAGCTCTCAGCCAGCGAGGCCCGGCGGGACGCGGCCCGACCCCCGCCAAGACCCGCCCGGCCTCCGCCGCTGCTGGGCCCCTCGCCCGCCTCCCGCCGCCAGGCCCCGGCCCAGAGCGCGGCCTTTCCTGCCGCAGCCCTCCCCCCGCGGGCCGACCCTCCTCACCTGGGCTTGAGGCTGCCGGCGCCCCGCTCGTAGGCCCAGGAGGCGGCGGGCTGCGCGGCGGCCGGGGCCAGGGGCTCGGCGAAGCTGGGGGTAGTCGGCGGGTAGTTCCTGTCCATCATCGGGGCGGCGGGGGCTCCGCTGGGGCCCTGCGCGCAGGGCGGCGGCGGCGGGGACCGAGCGGGAGCGGCCCCCCCCTGCCTCATGCAGGGCGGGCAGCGCCGCGGCCCCCGGCCCGGCCCCCGGGGCTC
Organism: Rhinopomastus cyanomelas; assembly: GCA_013400115.1. Classification (NCBI taxonomy): domain Eukaryota; kingdom Metazoa; phylum Chordata; class Aves; order Bucerotiformes; family Rhinopomastidae; genus Rhinopomastus; species Rhinopomastus cyanomelas. Next base: position 895,373 of record VXBP01004084.1, on the reverse strand, counting down.
CCCTCCCGCTCAGCTGCGGGCGGCGGCGGACAAGCGGCTGAGGGGGGCGGCGCGAGGCGGCGGGGGCTGTGCGGCGGCCGAGCCGAGCCCCATGCCTGGCCGCTCGTTCCCAGGATGCACCTCCCCCGCCAGCACGCACTGGGGCTNAGAACACGATTTTGTCCAGCAAGTAATGAGTAACCCTGACAATACCTTGTGTGCTATTCAACACAGGACTAGCTCCAAACTGCCCCTAAAGCAGAGTTTTGGTCAGGTTTTCTAACAGCTACAGAAAAAGGTCAAAAGTAGCAATGTGCCCATACAACCATCTCTCAAGATGCTGACAGCCTGGGTAAGGGGTGTGGGCTTAACATAAGAGCATCCTTTTCAGCCTCCTGATATGGGGCTGCTTGGGCTGCACGGTCCAAGTACACTGTTCAGCAGGAGAGATCAGTATCCAGTTAACACAGTGATCCCAGTGGCTTCCATCAGCTCATATGCCCATTTCACTACCTTCTCCTGTTCCATGGGAAAAGTTATGTCACAGCAGGCCTGGTAGCAGTGTCCTCACAACACATCACCACACATCTCTTTTCAGTGGGTAAGAACAGTGCCACCGCACAGACAAAACAGTGCCTGCAAGAAATAAGGAGCAGGATAAAAACCAGATGGCTCAAGTTAAGTGCAGGAAGACAGGAGCAATGCTCGTAGGGAAGAGAAATCATTTTGATGAGCTGAGACTGAACATGGCTCTCAACACAAAGGGAACACCGCAGCCACAATGAAGCCCAAACCAGCAGAAAATGAAATGCAATCCAAAGGAAATCTTGCTATCCACATCACCCAAAGGCTGAATTCTTTTCAGGCAAGTGTCATATGAACATGACACATATTTTTTTAATTTAGCGTCAAGCTAATGCAGCTTCAGCTGTTTAGATGACTAGATGACTACCTGTCAACTGCAATCAAAAGCACCATTCTGAGAAATGTGAAGTGATCTGGAACACAGGCTGAGAAAATCAACAGCATATTGCCTCACAGTGCATCTACATCTTCACCACTTGCTCCCAGGCTAGCACAAGCCTTGGCAACAGCCATGACTCTTATGTCCCAGCTCCCCAGCAACTGGCTCCATCCATCCGATAACTGAGTAACCAGAAATATCTATGCCAGCCCAGGCTGCGTATTCAATGTTTTATCCAACACAGCTCAAGTCTTTACTTCGTGCTGAAGACAATGTTTCTTAATTCTCAATACAATGATCTGAATGCTAAGAACAGACAGAGAACTTCAAGCACTAAGTATGATTCAATGTATTTTCTTTGCCCTTGCTACAGTGAAAACATTTCAGTCAACACATTTAAAACGCATCATTCATCAGCATCTATACCGCCCTCAGAGACTTTTAAACAAGTGAAAGCAAGGTCTTCTTGACGTTGCTACTTAAAGTATAACAGAGACACTGTCATATCAAGAATGGAATCAGCAGTACCAATTTGAACTTTCTGATTAACACTTTGATTGGTAAAGGCAGCTGGCGCTGCCAGCTTCCGCATGTCTTGGGACTGTTCTCCGTGCCAGTTTGATCAATGAATTCCCAAAATACACAGTTAATAGAGCTGCTATGAAAAGGATTAAGGATCGGTTTTGAAACTGAAGGAGGATTTTTTTGAATACAGAAAACTATGATCAAGCAGTTGTGTGTCTTCTAATATCCACAGATCCGCTCCCACTCCTGCACTATGTATACACAAATGATCTGGAAAACTCAAACCTTCCCTGTGGAACAAGATGCTCTTAGTAAATGATCAGAACTGACAAAATCCATATAGAAAGGACTTGGCACTGACTTCCACTGAACCAAACACAGAAACATGTAGCTCGTTAAGAGGAAATAAGAACAGAAGACCTTCCTTTGCCATGTAGGCAACTCTACAGAGAGCCTGGCTAAGCACAACTCCATGGGGCAAGGATTTGGCCAAAAGTCCAAACCAAATGTCCCTGCAATTCTCTGTGAAATGAGGAACCTAAGGCCTCACAGCCCATAGAGGTCCTACCACATCCTTACTTCAACATTGACTTAACTGCTGTGACTCTGTGAAGCACAAACATCCAAAATCGGGAAGAGAGACAATAAATTGGAGGGGATAAAGGAGAAAACTGAAGAAAAAAAAAAGGCAAGTCTGGTAACAAGCTTCACTTACTCTCCTTAACAAAAAATGAGAAGCAAGAAATTAATGACAGTTTCTAAGAGCTTGGGAAAACATGAGTTAAAATGAAATTCTTCAGTGTTGATGAGGCTATAGCAAAATTCAGTGGCTAGAAAATGAAGATGAGAAGCAATAAATAAAAGACAAACCAGCCACTTGTATACTTTACCAACAATTGTGCTGAACTCGAAATTCCAACTGCACCTTCCAAAATACAAATTCTAGTTTCACACTCGGACTGAAAAACCCAAAAAAGCCCTATGGCCTGTGTGAGGAAAAGGTCAGACTAGATGATTGCAACAGTCCTTCTGACTTGACACTGCATGAATCTTACCAGATAGAGCAGAATAGCCCTGAGCCCGGCTACTTTCAGGACCAAACGCAGAGTCATCTACAGGCTCATTTATTTGGACGATGGATTTGTAGTCTGAGACTAACTTTTACCTTTACAAGCTTCGTCGAGATTCGAAGGGCGGATACATGAAGCTGCAGACACAACAGGCAGGCCGTAACAAACCCCTCATCCCTCCGGAAGGCTCGTTTTTGCTAGAAGAGCGGCGCTGCCGGGCAGCGACCCGACCCAAACAGCAGACCCGGCTCCTTCCCGCACTTCCCGGAACTTCACCCAACTCGCCGGGGCACCGGATCGCTCCGGACAAGTTTGTGCTGAGAAGCGGCCCCGCTCGCTGGGGTGTATGCTGCCGGCATGGAGGGAGCTCCCAGTGCGGTGTCCGGGCGAGCAGTGCCGCTGCCCTCGGCGACCGCGGGCAGGGACCCGTGAACTCTTGAACCCGCGCCGCAGCCCAACGGGAGCCGCCGGGGCGGAGAACGGTGGCGCGCCCAGAGCAGGCAGCCCCCGCTCGCCCCGCCGGCGGCCGCCGGTGCTGGGTGATGGCGGTAGCCCCCGACAGGGGGAAGCTCGCCCTTACCCTCACAGCACCTCAAGCTCTCAGCCAGCGAGGCCCGGCGGGACGCGGCCCGACCCCCGCCAAGACCCGCCCGGCCTCCGCCGCTGCTGGGCCCCTCGCCCGCCTCCCGCCGCCAGGCCCCGGCCCAGAGCGCGGCCTTTCCTGCCGCAGCCCTCCCCCCGCGGGCCGACCCTCCTCACCTGGGCTTGAGGCTGCCGGCGCCCCGCTCGTAGGCCCAGGAGGCGGCGGGCTGCGCGGCGGCCGGGGCCAGGGGCTCGGCGAAGCTGGGGGTAGTCGGCGGGTAGTTCCTGTCCATCATCGGGGCGGCGGGGGCTCCGCTGGGGCCCTGCGCGCAGGGCGGCGGCGGCGGGGACCGAGCGGGAGCGGCCCCCCCCTGCCTCATGCAGGGCGGGCAGCGCCGCGGCCCCCGGCCCGGCCCCCGGGGCTCCCCTCCCGCTCAGCTGCGGGCGGCGGCGGACAAGCGGNCCAGCACGCACTGGGGCTCCGCGGACGGGGGGCGGACGGGGCCGCGGCGGAGGGAGGAGGAGAAGGAGGTGTGTGACTCGGAAACGGGCGGCCACTGCCGCTCGGGGCAGCGCGGCGGGCGGGGAGGAGGGAAGAGGGAGGCAGCGTGGCGGGGGGGGCTAGCCGCCACCACCGGGGCGGGTGAAGGCGGGGACGACCGGTGAGGCGGGGTGAGAGGCCGGTTTGGCGTCAAGTGAAGCGCTGGGGCTTTGTTGGAGCGGCCGGGGCGGGGCCATCTTGTTGCCGCCGAGGGGAAGCGGCGTCAGCGGCGGCGGCAGCGCTGGGGGCTCCGGGTCGGTCGCTCCGAGTACAAGATGGAGGCAGTGACCCGGCCCGTCCCGTCCCTGCTCGGGCAGCCGCTGCGCTGGGCCGGTTGTACAGGGCGGCTCTTCCCGCCCTGTCCCAGCCGTGACGCCTCCCCCTGCGCGGCGGGACCGGCGCTGCCCTCCCCGTGTGGACAAACAGCCCCGAGCAGGGTTGGAAAAGACATTAAAATATATAAACTGCTCTTGCGGTGAGCGCAGGGGTACCTGGAGAAGCTGCTCCTCGCAGCGTTTCCCCTCGGGTCATCCCTCGCTTTGCCACCTCTGCTCGGGGGTTTAGGTCGGTCATTGCTCCGAGGACGTTTAAGAGACCTTAAGTGCTATAAAAGCACAGCCCTTTAGCTAATTTTTCCTCACCTTTTTGCAAGCTGAAAGCCTGTATGTAGCTGCATCAGAGCTTTCCAGAAAGATTTTTACATTTTCCAGCCTTCGGGTCGGCCTGAGGAAGGGTGGTCCATGGACCTAAGTGATGCCAAATGCCTTTCACCGTTGACTGTAGGGTCTGGTGATCCAGAAGCTAGCCTGTGCATGAGGAGCTGCCTCCAGAGCGTCTTGCCACAAATTTGGATGGACACAGTAACATGGTAAAGCTGCTCGTGGTGTTTTTCTCGAGTAACAGCAACATGAAGTTTAAGAGACCTGTGGTGCAATCTACTTTCCTTAGAATCTGTTTCCGTAAAGATAAAAGGAGGATGTGTGTGTTAATACCACAAGATACATGGCTGTGAAATCATGTTATGTGAGAAATCACAAACAACAAGTACCAGTCCAGATTTGCAGGCAAGGAAATGTACACAATTAATTTAGAGTGCTAAATGAACTAGTTGTCAATATACCACAGTGTTTGCTTGAAGGTGGTTGGAGTAGATCCTCTTTGTTGTAATGAAATAGCAGAGTTGAGTGGATAATGTGACAGCTGTGGAGTTTCATTTCTTTTACATAGTTTTAATAGAGGTCGAGTAAACTGAGAAGTTATCACTGATGTCCACAAGCACCAGATACAACAGTTGCTTTTTTTGTGTGTGAGACAAATCTTTGTCCTGAGACCAGACGGTGAGACTTTCTCAGTTTCCTCAGTGAACTAAGCCCTGCTGCTTGTTGCTGTCCTCTGCCTAGGAAAGCCACCTCCCAAGTTCGCATGTTTTGTCATTTTGTCAAGCTGCTCTCAAGAAAGCCTGTTTAGACTTGGTGCTGGTATCTATGAAAACTAACACGGCTTTTCTGAAAGGTGTCAGCAGTAGAAAAAAACCTTCCATGGACCTGTTAATTACATGTGTAGATCTCTCTGTGTAGAGTGTACATACTAGGGTGTGTATTTAGAAGTCAGCTAGAGATGTTCGTGATTCTGAGTATCAAACATTTATTGATTTCTGTGTCAGTAAGGAATTATTTCATTTCAAATACAGCAATTACTTGCCGTTCAAGAACTGAGCTTTGATGGGTTTAACACCTTTATGAGATGTAGTCTGATAACTGAGTGCCTGTAACCGGTAATGATGCTGTTTGTGTTTATCTCTGAAGTCCAGAATGTAATGCATTTTTCTGAAACTGAAGCTAATACAATTTTTCGTTCTATTGAAGAGCAAAATCCTAAATGACAGCCTGTAACCCAATCTGCACAGCATACCAGCCTGGGGCAGTACTGAATTTTTGTTGCTCATTTCTTGCTTTAAATGAATGGTCTCCCCTTGCAAAATTAACGTAACAAATGCTTTACAGTCAAAAGTGCCCCATAATAGTCAGGAGTCAGATTTAAGCACATAACTAAATGCTGTAGTGGGAATGGCCTGCCTAAGGTCCCAAGAGTGATCTTCAAAGCTGCAGCCTGTGCAGGTGTGGTGTGGCAGCAGGGCTGGGCTGACACCTGAAGGAGAAGGCTTCACTTTCTCTTCCTCTTTCCCTTTGCAACCCTTCCTCCCAGTGATGTGCACTGACCACAAGGTGAGTAGTAAATTCACATCACTGGCAAAACAACATATACTTTTTCTTGCCAGAGGTCATTTTTCTGTAATTTTCCTGAGCTGGGTCAGCTTGCTGCACATCAAATGAGTGCTGGCTCAGGGCATGTAGGGGTAGCGCAGCAGCCAGGAGCAGCTGGGAAGGAGATGACTGGAAAGAGTAATTTTTTTTAGTGATGAGACATTGATTTGTCATGTGGTGAATTAGGTACAGGAATCTGTAGAGTCTAGGATACACCTCTGTGGGCAGTAATGTGCCTTGCTGCCCACATGCCAGTTTAGACAAAATCAGGCTACTCTGTTGCAGAGCTGGGTTGGTTAATACATGCTACCCCTTAGGGAAACCTCCTTGTTTTCCTGTTTCTGTGTAAATAATTTCACATTACACAATTCTTGTGGTCTAGTTTTATGTTTAAAGTGACCATATGCCAAATGAAATGCAGCATCAAGCTAATGGGTAGTTGGCAGTGATTTGATCATAATTAAAACCAGTATATCAATCACAAATCCAAGGTTGAGATAATGCTCCAGTTCTCGTTTGCTTATTTGTAACAGATTCATTAATTTTATTATGAAATAATTATCATAGATATTAACAGAAAAATGTCATCTCTTTTATTGTGGGTACAACAAACCTAAAGGGCAATCCCCATATGGCCTTTTCTTCCACAAAGGTTGTTGCTCCTTCCCTTTACAGGTAAGACGTGATACCTGGTTTTGGTCTTGCCTTGCCTCTTCCCTCATGTTTTAAGTGACAATTTTTAAACCTTTTTTTTTTTCTTTACGTTAAGAGGCCTTCGGATAAATCTATGAATTGTTTTTGTAGCAGAATTCTTAGTGTGCTTCGGGGCAACTTTTGATGGGCTAGATGAAAGGCATTGGAAAAAAGTCAGTCAGGTGCACATGCTGGATCAGCAGCTGTTGATCGAAGAAAGTAGCTAAAGGTACAGCATTTGGTTAAAGCTATGAGATTACAGCTTGGTTGTTGAATGTGGATAAAAAGACATGTTCACACTGGTACTTTGTTTTGGAACTCTCACAGTATGGTAAGGAGTTTGCTAACTTACACAAACATCTTGGTGATTATCTTTTGGTGGCTAACCACTTGTCAACAAAAGCTCTAGAAGTGCCTTGTGCTCACAGAAAGAATCTTTGCAATTGTTTGGAAATAGTGTTTTGGCTACTTGATGACATTGTTTTTTGAAAACTAATGCTTCAGAGGTAAAATACTCAAATAATTTGAATATGGTTGATCAGATTAAATTTGAAGAAGTACAGGCTAACACTGAACTGGGTCTGATTTATTAACAAATTCTACAAAGAGCGCAAAGTAGAATGTCTGCAGCGTCTTTCTCTGAACACTGATGGATGTGTGGCATCCACTTAGCGATCGTAGATACAGAAACTCTTTGCAGGCTTTGTGTGTGTTGCAGTTTCTTAACAGATTAGATTTTGCATTTAATTTGGCACATGCTGTCTTTAAACACTAAGCTAGACATTAAGAAATGTAAATGGGGAGAAAGTGCTGCCTTCCAGAGAACTCATTTGCTCTTGGAGACTCACAGCAAATAGTCTCTCTGTTTCTTTACATCTATTTCTCTGTGCATTTATTTGATAAAAAGCTTAAGTGTATGTATAAACATATGAAGACTAGTCTTCAGGATTCATTTTATTGATCTAAAGTTGGCCTACAAGACCATGGTACTTCCCCTGACAGGATGAGAGATGACTGACCTGGTAGAAGAGAAGGCTGTGCTTCCTTGACTTTCCCAGTCCTCCCCCTGATCTGATCATGTCACTCCACACAGCCAAGGCACCACCACTGGCACTTGTGTTGATTCAAGATCTTCAGTCACAAGAAAGGTGTCTATGTCTTTGCTGGATGGTTTGTGGAGGGATCTAGTAGATACCAGAGCTGGTGCAAGGTAAGTGGGAGAAAGGCACAATGACATAAAAGAAAACCTTTGCTCTTGACCAAACTCATAATTTTAACAGGCTTTAGTTTATTTTACCTCTTCTCCTTTGTGTGATCATCATGCTAGGTATTTAACATTAAATACAGGCTGCTTATGTATTCAATGCTAGTAATTACTGATCTTTAAAGAAATTAAACTGAAGCTGCTTGAACAACTTGAGTGATCCCTGGTGTTTCTTACTTCTTAAGTGAAGCTTGCAGATTATGAATACACAAGAAAGGGAATCAGAAGAGGAAAGAAGTTCAATTATAGGTAGAAAAATAAGAAAGAGAACAGAAAAAAAAGTTAAATCTGAAGCAAAAATACTTAACAGCATTGTGGTAAATAGTTTGGCAGAGCTTTATACTTTTTCTTAGCTGAAGTGATCCATTATCTCATTTTTGGCTCCCGTCCCAGCTCAGCTGAAGCCATAGACTTTGATAGGACCAGAATCAAACTCTCTATGACTCAGTTTCATGAATTGTGGTGAGGAAATGCACATCCATTTGATACTTTGGGTTTGTACTCTAATGAATTCACAAAAAACTAACCGAAAAACCCAACCAAAACTAGAACTACATAATGCTTGTAACACTGTTCATCAGAGGATTTAATAAACAAATACTTGGGAGCTTTTTTAAGAGATTTATTTTTCAGTTTACAGAGTCAGAGACCACATTTCTGACCCTGTTATTTGCTCTAACATTCTGTCCTGCTTTATAAAAAGCTGCAAGCTGTAATCTTCTGTGATGCTGAAAGGACTAGGTTTTGGGAAATTGTTGAGGGCACTGGTGAGCTGCATTTAATGTGACACATTCAAACCTGTTCTGAGAGAAACACAATTTAAGTGCTATGTAATTTTTCCTAGTGTTGTGTTTAGAAACTGTTTTCAACTGTCAGAGTAGATCTGTTTTCTTCAGATCCACTACTGGCCCTTGAAACAGTCTGGAAGTCAAAAAACACTGATGATTTGCATCTGAATAGAAACTGTTTTAAAATTGCTGCTGCTTTGCTTCTCAAAATCTACTTCTTCCTCATAGTCTCTCACCTAAGGACACTGAAATGTGCTGGTTTGTACATCTGAGTAGCAACTGCATTTTCAGAGGAAATTGTACGTAAGGTTTGGAAATGTGGCAACACTTCTGAATTCACGAAGCATAGCCTTACCTCTGTCCACTCTCTCCACTGCTAACCCTGATGAATCAGAGGTAATACAAGGTAAGAGTGTCTTGGAGCAGGAGTCAACACACAAAAGCAGAAAAACTCAACCCAAACAACTGCCATTCAAAGGAATTTTCCCAGAGGTAAGTTTATGTTAATGTTCAACTGGATTTTAAACTTTGCTCCTAATTTGTAATAAGCAGAAATAACTAGCAAGTTGTCATATTACATTCAGCCAGTATTTGAATGACTGTCACTGCATGTTTTTCCAGGGTCTAAAGATTCTTTAGGTCAGTTTGAAGTGTTTTACCTAAAGCATCGATATGTCAAAGTTACAACATCCCAATTTGTTGTTTTTAGTTATGACGGACAAGGTTTTTGCTTGTATTGCATGGAATAATTTGCATACTATTTGAAGTGTGATTCTTCTACTATTCCCGCAAGGGAGTAAATACTTTTTTGTAGTTTATTTAAGAGGTGGTTTGTCCAGATGTGTGCATCATCACCGTAGTAACATTAAAAAAATAATCTCTGAAGTCTCACAAAGCCTGTAAAATCCCATTTTTGGGAAGTGCTCCTATCAGTACCATTAAATTAGTCATTTCTGAGTGTCAGGGAAAATCTAGAGAGAAACCTGCTCTCTTACAGGTCCACGTGTTTGTGTGTTAACAAATTTTGAAATACTAGTTAAATGAAAAGGAATTAAGTTTTCTCAAGCTTGTAATTATGTAGCTTCCCCATAACTCTGTATTTTGGCTATCAGTGGTGGTACCACACAACTGACATATTTCAGTCTTTCAGGATATTAACCTCAGAGAACTTTGTGTAATGCTGTTACAAGAAGGGCAAAAGTAAATCCCCAACAAGGGCATTCCTCCATCTCTCCACAAGAAAGAAGCTGATGGAGGTTTGTGGCTTGTGAAAAGCCATACCTGATGCTGAAGGTTTGGAATAAGAACACAGCTCACTGCCTCCTAATACCAGCTGGACCGTGTATGTATTTTTCAAGGGCATTTTCCATGTGCCCTCTTGATATTCCAAGATTGGGAGAATTTTTTTCTTTATAAAAACCTTTATAGATTAAAGTATCCCACAGCAATTCTTTGCATCTGGTTCAATAGCACTGCAGGTTTTAGCATGTTAATAAAGGTACAATGCAGTGCAATGATACATATAAATAGTCTACCATTAGGTTATAAAGTGCATATTAGGTACCAAATTAAAGTACCATTTCCTGCTATCAGTATTGGTCAGATGGGAGTGTGTGTGGGGGAGATGCTTGTTGCTTCTGAAAAAACTTCCCTGCAAGTGTCCAACTATGTAGCTGCTGTAACACAAGGAAACAGCAGCCCAGCAGGCTGCCTACGAGGCTATGGGAAGCCTTGTTTCCTGTGTTGCCATTTGACAAGGGGGCAAGGGGACAGCAGTGCTGATCTGAGACTTGCTCAGCAAGATCTGTAGGGCATGTAGTGCTGGGGGTTACATATTTTAATGAGATGTAAAATTAAGGGTGGCTACAAGGGGAGATACAGAAGTTATGTTAGTACAGTTAACCAATAACTCCCTGAAATTCTTGACTGTTGTTCTGAGGACACTGGTTATTTATCTAATAGGATGTTTTGTTCTAATTAAAGGTATCGTGTTGTGATCCTGGTAGGGCAGTATGTACTGAAGCAAAGTGCTTTGATTGGGTAATTTGGCCTTTTTTAACATTCAAATTTTAAACTGTAAAAGAAGCATTATCTGTGATGCCTGGGTAGTTTTTTAACAAGCTACCTGTGAAACATCCTCTAACCCAGAGGACTCTACTTACTCAGTTTGCCATGATGTTTAGTGCCGAACATCAAAACTTTGGCTGGCTGGGTAGTATTTGCCATAAAATTAACAGTTCCTTTTAATGCAAAATTATAATCACAAAAATACAACAAATTGAGCAGTGTGTTAACTAGCAGTGTCTAGAACAAACCAGTGTCACCCAGAAATAGTAATATATATATATACACACACATCTGAAAGATCAAATCATTAAATAACCTTCATACTCACATCTATTACTAGAATGAATAGAAAACCCAGCAGTGAGGGTTCCTTATGCTGGTTTAAAGTATTAATAGTCACAACAAGTGCTTCATGTCAATAAAACAAAATACTGCTTCTTCTGAAGAAAGAAGATGAAACTATTAATAAAACTTTAAAAAATAGGATAGGATGGCTTAAAGTGCACATGGAAGGGTGGCAGTACAAAACTTAGTCTTGATGCATTCCCTGCTCTTTACACAATAAATTTGTGCAAAGAGTAGTCCCAGTGTTTTTGTGACTAAATACTTTAAACCAGCAACCTATGCTGGTTGTGCCAAAGATCTTTCACATTTTTATAAACTGTCTTGCAATATGCAAGGTAGCCCACACTTTGTAAAAAAGTATGTTTTGTTTTGCTAATCCCCCTTCCTCCCAGAAGAAGGTTTGTGCCTAAGGGCCAGGAAGGGACATAGACTTTTTAAACAGCTGTGCTCCTCTGGGGGGCCCTGGGTAAGGGGGTGGTGGCATGTTGTGTTGTCCATCTGATCCAACTGCTTGCTCATAAGTTGGTAATCCCGTATCATCAGTTCTCGGAGGAAGTGGGTTTAAAGAAAACTCTTCATGCCTTCTGAAAATACTAGATGAACTGTGTCTTCTACTTTGTATGTAGCCCAAGTGCCTAAGGAAAGAGAACAGCATTATAAATGGCAGCTCCTGTGTTAAAGAGAAGAAAGAACACTGAATCTTAAATGTAATAAAAAACCTCAACAAACCCCAAATCAACTCCACAACTGAAACAAAGCACTGCAACAAAACCCATTCATAAAGGCCAGAAGCCAAATACCCTCTCTGAGCCACAGGGTAAGAACTACTCAACAGTGTGAGATCTGCAGGGAGGAGGAAGCACAGAATCTTGTATTTCTTTTCAGTTTAGGATCAAGGAACAAGCAGGGCTAGCGAATTAGTACAGAGGCATTTCCTCCAACCTACTTCATTTCCCATGTGAGGTACATTACATACCAGGAAGAGCATATTATCTACTTTAAAGAGCCAACAGAACACCATAGGTTTTTTTTTATTCCTGACTCCAACCTATTAAAATTATTTAATCTGTTTAGTAAGAATATTTGAGAGTCCAGAAAGCACCAGTAAAACCCTCCAAAGGTATGTCAGCCATGCAAGTGCTGTTCTATGTTTCTGTGGTACCTTCAATACTAACTACTGTTCTTGCTCACCCAATTTTGCTTCCAGGAAAGTAACAACTAGAAATCCCATTACATTCTCTGAGAATAGAGTTAGATCAACCTACAGTTATTTTAAAATTCCACTCTTAGGCAGTTTGTGGGTTGTTTTTTTTTAAGAAGTGAAATTCCTTACCCTGGTGGTTGCCTTGATTTGCATCTACTTTTGCAGCAGTAGAAGATAAGCAGCGCAATTATAACTAACAGTACTCCAGCAGCAACCAGACTGATGAGAAGTCCTGTAACATTGATCTTTTCTAGTGACTCATCACCTGAAGATAAAACATGGGTTATTTTCATTATATGCTCTTTCCATCTACATGGTATACAATTGTTCTGTAAAGCTGTTCCTTTCTACACATCTCTGGCTTGCTGTCAGAAGCCAGCAACCCACGAGTATCATCCACATCCAGTTTAAAGTGAGTAGATACTCCTTCTGTACACAAAACTGTTGAGATGTCTGTCTTCTAATGCCTTCCAAATATTCATTCATGTACTTGTGACCTTGATCAGGCTGTAGATCTTTTCTCAAGTCATACTGATCATTTTTTAATAACACATCTGGCGCAGAACTACTCTGAATCTAAACTGATTGTTATGTTCCTATTAAAGAAATCCAGACTTAAATTGCTATGAAAATGATTGTAGGGGTAACAAACAAACCCAAACCACTGCAAGTAGCCACAGAATTACTGTCAAGTTTACTGATTGTGTAATGAAGAAATGGATAAGAAAATTATTCTGGTTTTACTTACAGATTTACAGTGGATGCCAGTGTGACTACAATGCTTTAGTGAATCTGGTGTATTTCATTGGTTACTGCAGTGTGTTCTTGCACAGTTCACAGTGAATTTCAGTAAAAAGATCAATAGTGGTTTTGCTAACTGAATGCAGGGTGTATTTTTAATAATTTATTCTTATAACACACACAAAAAAGGAATTAAAAGATAACTTACCTATTTTTATTTTGGGGCCTTTAACTGAATAGTCTTTCCAAAAATCCATCTATAAAAACACAAAGGATCAGATTTTTTGGAGAGAGAGAACTGGTAGATGCATTGTGAATCTCCTGTATTATGGCACTGTGGGCAGAATTTAACAATGGCATAAACAGAAGCAACTCCCACTGAAGGATTTGTACTTGTTTATCCCACCTTATTCTTCTCATACGTTCAAGTTTGCATAGAAATCACAACTTCTCAAAGAAAACACCAGCTTATGAGAGGACATTTATCTGTCCAGTGCTGCCTTATGCTTCTGCCTGATTTACAGTAAGAAATGCTTACAATTAGTATCAGTAAATCCTCACAGGAGAGTATTCAGTGTGCAGGCAATTATCAAGTTCTGTAATTGGGCTGAAAGGTTTCTGATGTATTTTTCTCTTTTTTTTTTTAACAGCAGGTTCTTCCAAGCTTCCAATTGGGTAGCAATTTAGATCATGAATGCTACAGGAATACTCAGCAAGAGCTGGAACGCAGATTTGCTCTGCACTCCTCTCCTCTGAAATTGTTATTTGGCATAATACAGGGACAAGATCAGCCAGTTAATACATACGGCATGTGGAACACAATCAGACTGGAGGCTGAGGAGTTACTAAAATAAATACTGAGGTCTTGAAAACACACGTAGGTGCATCCACATGCAGTACTTTGAGTTTCATTTATACTTGTTTGCAGAATTGGAGCCCTTATCTTAAATATTTAACATAACAATAGGTATTTGAGTGGATTCACTGCGTATCCAGAACAATAACCTCATGTAACCGGGCCTTTTTACAGTAAAATGAGCCATCATCTTATTTTCAAGTGCTGTTTTCAGAAGAGCTATGGTATTTAAACAGTAATGATTTAGTCAGTAACCTCATCCAGTACGTTCAGTTTGAACAGCTACCGTTTTATCGGGGTCTTCAAAAATTTCTCTTGCTTCTTCATAATTGCACAGCTCTTCTAAGCATTCTCTTTCCAGGTTATCTGCTGTGAATGCTTCAAAATCAAATCTGTTATTCAGAAGGTGTCGTCCGATGAATAGATTGGCCTCCTTTGCTGACGTAAACACTAATTAAAAAAACACCAAGTTGATTTGAAACAAGTTAGAATAGCTGAATTTGGTATTTTATAAGAATGGCTTATGTCCTGAAACAACACTGTGAGACCACTTTGCTAGCATCTTGCAGCTACACACAGGAGAAAGAAACATCAAGGTCTGCTCTTTAATCATCTTCAGTGCTAACTTTTCTAACTATAGAATAGAAAATAAACACGTTTTCCTTCCTAATAAAACATTTCAGCTATTCCTCACACTGGCCAAGAGACTCTGTTTGTCATGACAGATGTTCAGCTTTTGGTGTTCTCTCTTCTGGGGCGTGTCCATCAATTTTTAGTGGCGCTATTAAGAAGAAAGTAATAGTCATGTAAAGCAGCAATTCAGTCAGACCCAAACCCAGTGAGGCACTGACTTAGTGGAGGAAGGAGGCAAGGGGTTTAAAAACAAAGAAAAAGCACATCTTTCCTCTAAGCAGCTCTCAGTAGATGTTTCTCAGTATTCTGCTATCAGCGAGTTCGGCGTTTGTTTCCTGAATCTGGCTTTTAAATCACGGCAGCAGAGTGCTATCATTTTGCATTTATTCTCTTCACAGTCATGGCTGCAAGTTTTCTGTAAAGGCTGGTGTATGGCCAAGTTTGTTTGTTTTAAATTAGTGCATGGCTGGAATTTCACTGACAACAGGCGCTTTAATTCTTTTCCACTTTTTGGCCTTGCAGACTCCACGAGGCCTCATGGAGTAAGTTGTGAGGTGAGATTCCAGAAGAGTTAGTGAAATGACAGAAGGCTCGGGAATACAGGAATGCATTTTCTCACCGGGCATTTTCCAGAGTCAAGTTTTAGCCTGCTCTTGCTACTGCTGCTTTAAAAAGAATTAATTTAATCTTCATATGACAGAACTTTCTGGCTTAGTTTTCGCTGCAATCCAAATCTGTATTCCAAGAAATTCAGACTTGCGTTATGTAAAATGACTGCAGGATTATTTTTGCCAGTGTAAGGCAGAAACAGCATTGCTACACACAAAGCCAGACTGCTAAAAAAGGAGATGAGATTCCGTGTAAAGTAACTCAACTACAAATTAGCTCTGTGTTCCTTTTAGCTTGTTTGGCCAGATTATCACATCAGTCAGGAATTCTAACCCTAAGAGTTAGTGTTAGATCTTGCAGTGTATCTCACAACAGTTTGCACTCTGATAACTGCAGTATAACTCACATATTGCTCATTTAGGACTCCAACAGTGTAGTCTACGAATACGTATTTCATAAAGTTATGTAATATTACAGTATATCTTGATGGAGCCACACTTGTGCAGGAGAGCAAATCTGTTGTTTACAATACCTGCAAGAAAATGTGAGCTTGAAATTTTTGTGCTGTGTCTAAGAGTAACCACGGAAGAACTTTAATTAAAAAGCTAAAACACACCGAAAACCAAAAGTGAAAATGGGCGCAAATCACCTAGGAAAAAATTAAAGAATCAGTATCTTCAGTTCAAACTACGAGAATAGCTTCAGTCTTCTGAACCGAGATCTTCAGTTTTGCTCCATAGTTTTTCATTCCTTACCACGCAAGTGGTATTAGCTCAACTTCTGAATTAGCTAAGATAATTGATGCATTTAATTAACGTGGAATGCACGGGCAGGCTGGCGGGAGCCTAGGCCCCCTAATTCCCAGGGATACACAGTCCCTTTCTCTTTTCAAACAGCCATCCATTTACGTGCACTTTGTTCACTTTTAGGACGTGGTTCAAGTACACCCGATCTCCATCTGCAAATTACCTGCAACGTCATGAATAAGACACTCTTTGGAGAATGGAACAGGTTCATTTGCATTCTCTCCTACACAAGGGAACTGAATGCAATTCTGCAGTTCAGCAAAAGGGTAAACGCAGTTCTAGGATGTCCAGCATTTAATTAGAAATGCATCTGCACAACGTGCTGGATAAAGGAACTCTGCTCCTAAGAGATGTTCAGAAAACACTGCAGGGGTAACACTCTCAGCGGAGCTATCCCTTACCCCTGGCAACTGTTCTACTTCCTAAATTATTGCATAAAGAGTTGGGCTCCTCTCCTTGCAGCTCTGTCTTTAAAGGAATGACCTGGGCCTACTGTCAGGAGAGGGGCTCCATGCTGTGAACTCAGAGCAAAGAGGCTGCATTATGCTTAATGCCCCAGAGCAATATGGATTTAAATGAATATCCTGTCAAGCATTTTTTTCTGCTAACCATGTTTTCTGCCCAGACTGCTGCCCTGGAGGAGTCTCTAGCTATACATGACAACTTTCTGAAGTCTGTTTTAAGTTTTCATCAGTTCTTATCCACTGAGGAGACAAGACAGCTAGGACAAAAATTCTTTTTTGAACTCTGGATCCTTAAATGTTGAGTGTCAGCAGTTTAGCATTGTACATTTGATTTCTTTTGGGGAGCTGTGTGTGCTTTTACCTCAGTTCCTCTCTGCTTCCCTCTCTCCAAAGAGAAGAGCTACAATAGCAGCACTATGTTTATCTTTTAAGGTGTTGTATAGGGATCTGATGTTGAGAATAAATATCCATCTCATAAAACAAGCAAATACACCCTTTCAAGCAGAAAGCAACTTCACACACACAAACAAAACTGTGAGGAACTCAAATAGTACCAAAGCTGTACAGTCTTAACAAATTCCTGGAGTGTTGGTGTTACTTAGACTATTCTGGCTGTAGCAATGACAGTGATCCTAGGGAAAGCTCCACTCTCCCAGTCTGCGCTTGCTACTGGATCGGAACAACTTAATTTTTTATTAATTAAAAAAACCTCAGCAAACGAGAACCCTCAAACTATTTACATACCTGAAAGGATTTCTCAGGAGAAGCAAAGTTTGATACAGTTTGATCTCGAAAAGCATAAAATCGCACTAAAAGTCACTCACCGTCTTTCCACTCCGGTTGCTTCAAGGTATTTAATCTCCCTGCACAGTGAGGAAATGCAAACGCCATCACATGCAGGTGGCACAGCAGCACCAAGACCACAAACATGGTGAGGTGTCTGTCAGGCAGAAAGCAAGAAATCTGTCAGGCTCAGATAGCAAGAAAAAGCCAGCACAATCTTCCCAAGTGCCCCTGATGAACCTTGAATGATTCCTACTAACATGAGGTCATCTAGCACAAGCACCCACATGCAGCTGAGCTAATGGATCCCCAGAAGAAAGACTGGTCCAGCGTGTCTCACCGAGTCGTTGCATAACGCTGGCACTTGTCAGCAGGCCATCTCCCTGCTGCAGCTGGGCACAACCCGCGGCTCTGCCCACCCTGAGCAGTCCCCAACCCGCTCTGGCTCGCGAAGTCCTTCGAGATCATCGAGTCCAACACGGACGCGTCTCCACCAAGTCGTGTCCCTCAGGCAGGAAAGTGGCGCGGGAGCTCACACACACCTACGGTGCTGGGGAACGCTCCGAACTCCCCACAGGTCTAGCAGAGCGGCCGGCGGGTCCCGGACAGGATCCGTCTCGTGGGGAAGCGGCTGCCACCCCCGCGCCTCGGGGGAAGCGCGCTCTGCCGCTGGGGAAAGTACGAATAAATCCGGGATTCCTAGCTGGCACCGAGAAAAGCCCATCCAGACCACCTACCACGCTGGAGGGACGGCTGCCTCCCGTCCAACCCCATATCCGGACCCGGTCCCCCTTCCCGCCTCTCCCTCTCTCCCTACCTGTGCTGGGGGCCCACGGGGACTGGAGCGGGAGCGGCTCCGGCGCTTCCTGGAGCGGGCGCGGCGGAGTCTCCGGCCGCACCTGGGGCCTCCTTGGGCGGGGGGCGGCCTCGCGCCTGAGGGAAAAGGGGCGGGGCGGGCTAGGCGGGGCTGGGCTGGGTTGGTAGTGCTGGGGCTCTTCCAGTTCGGGACTCCGTGAGAAGAAAGTAGCGGCATTTTCGTCTGTTATGAGCATCTTTTACTGCTAAAAGTTACTTGGTTTTACCCCTCTGGCTTATTTGGGACGTTTGAAACGTGGTTTGGCTTTGTACAGCCCCGGGCTGTGCTGAGGTTAAGATGTGAGGGGAGGCCGCTCTCCACCCGTCTCACAGGGGAGAGGCCAGTTCGCTCGGTGTTAGCCCCAGTAAACCCGCTTGGGCTGTCTCCACCGACCTTCTCTAACCAAGCAGATCTCTACAGGGGACAGGATCAGTAAGTTTTACACCGGGTAAACTTTAATGTAACTCTCGGGATTAAAGACCACAGGGGGGCAGGTGATATGCAGAGGTGAGGCAGGTCTCCCCCTGCCCAAAGCTGCTCTCCCTGTCCCCTCCTCCTCCGCAGCCTGGTGTGGAGGCCAGCGAGGGCCAACCACACGGCCCGTGGACGAGAGAGGGTGCCTCACCTTTATCTGAAGAGTATTCTCCTAGCCCTGGTGTGTGTGGTGCTCAGCAAGGACAGGAAGAGGTACTTGCCAAGCCTTTTAGAAGTTAAGGCTGAGACTGCATTTAACCCAGCACCCTGGTAACAGTAAATGCCTGAAGGGTCTTGGGATGCGTTGGGTTAAAAACTACTCGCCAAAAAAACTCTCAGGACACCACAGTGGGGTGGTTGTGTTCCCAGCACATCCTGGGTCTGAGAGTGATTTGTGTCCGTAGGAACTCCAGCGTGTAATGTTTAACGGTTGGAGTTACTTGTATAGGTGGAAGCAGGAAAGAGGAGAGAAAGGGTATTGGCTAACGCTGGTTGGCACAAGTGATCAGATATTCCCCAGAGGAAAACAGAAACTCCTGATATGTTAAATAACTGCTTGGAGGAATGATGACTACAGTTAAATATTTACCTAATGACATCAACATGCTGCAGTTAAGAAATGAATAAGTAACTTAGAAGCTGAGGTTGCTCTAATGCTTTTTAGCTTTTAGTAAAATTTGGTAGCTTTGTGTATGTGCTTGTAACACAGTGGAGGACTGAGCTACCAGTTCTGTCTAAGAAAAGAGCAGCGTAGGGTAGTATCTAGATAATACTAAGGTGACAAGGATGCTTAATGCTGCATGTGAAAGAGGGAGAAGCTGCCATTACTTTGTCAGGGGCCTTAGAGCTTCCTCCTTAGAACTTCCTTCTACTCACTCACCTCAAGCTCCTTCACAAGTGTTTCTGGGTGGTTGCTGAGAGCTATGGTGGTAGAGGGTATGAATGCACAGCAGCTCTCTGTGGTAGGGATAACTGTGTATACAGACTGAGCTCATTCTTATATAAAATTATTGTATAAATATATATTATTATATAAAGAAATACATTTTAGAGCTATGCCATAGGTGTATTTTAAGTGGACTTTTCTGATATACACACATCACTTTGGGTTTAGTGAAGGCTATTTCTTTATCCCCACCATACATGAAGTGTTGAACATGAGGATATTTGCAATGAAGAGATTTGATTTAGCCGATAAATGAACTTTTGCTGAGGCTACTACTTCTTTCCTGTAGGGAGGGATTTTTCTGATTAAAAAGTAACGCTGGAACAAAAATCCTGTGACAGTGTTGGGTGACAAGCAAGAAACATTCTCATTAGGGTTTGAATAGCAAAATAAGACTGGCGCGTTGTGAGACCTGTACATGGTTCTGGGAACTGGATGTGCGTGGCCCTGCTCTTGGGGTGTGAACTAGATTAAGGAGTTCCTGAGGTCCGTTCCAACCTCCATCCTCCTGTAATACTGTCTGCTCCTAGCAGAGCAAAAACCCTGAAGTTTCAACATCATCTCACTTTCCTGAGCTCTGGGGTTAATATTTGGCTTCTCAACTATTTCTCTGACATTACCTTTTCCGTCTCGGTAGCGTCTTTGTGCANGCGGCTCCGGCGCTTCCTGGAGCGGGCGCGGCGGAGTCTCCGGCCGCACCTGGGGCCTCCTTGGGCGGGGGGCGGCCTCGCGCCTGAGGGAAAAGGGGCGGGGCGGGCTAGGCGGGGCTGGGCTGGGTTGGTAGTGCTGGGGCTCTTCCAGTTCGGGACTCCGTGAGAAGAAAGTAGCGGCATTTTCGTCTGTTGTGAGCATCTTTTACTGCTAAAAGTTACTTGGTTTTACCCCTCTGGCTTATTTGGGACGTTTGAAACGTGGTTTGGCTTTGTACAGCCCCGAGCTGTGCTGAGGTTAAGGTGTGAGGGGAGGCCGCTCTCCACCCGTCTCATAGGGGAGAGGCCAGTTCACTCGGTGTTAGCCCCAGTAAACCCGCTTGGGCTGTCTCCACCGACCTTCTCTAACCAAGCAGATCTCTACAGGGGACAGGATCAGTAAGTTTTACACCGGGTAAACTTTAATGTAACTCTCGGGATTAAAGACCACAGGGGGGCAGGTGATATGCAGAGGTGAGGCAGGTCTCCCCCTGCCCAAAGCTGCTCTCCCTGTCCCCTCCTCCTCCGCAGCCTGGTGTGGAGGCCAGCGAGGGCCAACCACACGGCCCGTGGACGAGAGAGGGTGCCTCACCTTTATCTGAAGAGTATTCTCCTAGCCCTGGTGTGTGTGGTGCTCAGCAAGGACAGGAAGAGGTACTTGCCAAGCCTTTTAGAAGTTAAGGCTGAGACTGCATTTAACCCAGCACCCTGGTAACAGTAAATGCCTGAAGGGTCTTGGGATGCGTTGGGTTAAAAACTACTCGCCAAAAAAACTCTCAGGACACCACAGTGGGGTGGTTGTGTTCCCAGCACATCCTGGGTCTGAGAGTGATTTGTGTCCGTAGGAACTCCAGCGTGTAATGTTTAACGGTTGGAGTTACTTGTATAGGTGGAAGCAGGAAAGAGGAGAGAAAGGGTATTGGCTAACGCTGGTTGGCACAAGTGATCAGATATTCCCCAGAGGAAAACAGAAACTCCTGATATGTTAAATAACTGCTTGGAGGAATGATGACTACAGTTAAATATTTACCTAATGACATCAACATGCTGCAGTTAAGAAATGAATAANTACAGACTGAGCTCATTCTTATATAAAATTATTGTATAAATATATATTATTATATAAAGAAATACATTTTAGAGCTATGCCATAGGTGTATTTTAAGTGGACTTTTCTGATATACACACATCACTTTGGGTTTAGTGAAGGCTATTTCTTTATCCCCACCATACATGAAGTGTTGAACATGAGGATATTTGCAATGAAGAGATTTGATTTAGCCGATAAATGAACTTTTGCTGAGGCTACTACTTCTTTCCTGTAGGGAGGGATTTTTCTGATTAAAAAGTAACGCTGGAACAAAAATCCTGTGACAGTGTTGGGTGACAAGCAAGAAACATTCTCATTAGGGTTTGAATAGCAAAATAAGACTGGCGCGTTGTGAGACCTGTACATGGTTCTGGGAACTGGATGTGCGTGGCCCTGCTCTTGGGGTGTGAACTAGATTAAGGAGTTCCTGAGGTCCGTTCCAACCTCCATCCTCCTGTAATACTGTCTGCTCCTAGCAGAGCAAAAACCCTGAAGTTTCAACATCATCTCACTTTCCTGAGCTCTGGGGTTAATATTTGGCTTCTCAACTATTTCTCTGACATTACCTTTTCCGTCTCGGTAGCGTCTTTGTGCAGTTGGTATCTTGAAGTCCTTCCTTTTCTTGCTCACACTAGAGGGAGCTTTCTGGCCTTTCAGCTTGCTTCTGCAGCTCTACTTTGCTTTATGATTCTGAATGTTCTTTACACAGTTAATCTTAAACATTCAACTTATTTTCACTGGCAGATAGAAGCCAACTTTAACGTGGTTAAAGTTTAATTAAAGCGGTGCTTATTTTAGGTGCTTTTATCCAACAAGTGGTAAAGATTGGGGTTGATAACAGATGAAATTTTTACTGTTTTTCATGATTGCTGATTTTATAGACGGCAGATTTTAACCTGTGTTTCTTCCTGCATATTGTAATATACTGCTCTTATGTGGATTGTAGTTTCCAGAAAATGGTTTAGCACATCACAGCCAGGCAAAGAGCAAAGTTAATTTTATGGAATTGAAGGAAGTAGTTGGTCAAAGTTTTTTTAGGTTTTTAGTTCCAGTGAGAGAATGCCACATGTATGAGGTAAAGCCATACAGGTCTGTTAAGGATGAAGTCCATCTGGACATTTGCCTTATATTCTGAGTATTCACAGCATTCTCGGGATGTCACTCTTACCTCAGGAGTGCAGGCTAGACACATGTACAGTGGTGAGGGTGATAAATAATCTTGTGTCACCCCATGCATTAAAAACTTCAGTTCAACAAGGTTAACGGAGTCTTGGTTTAAGATGGCTTGAGGATGCTTTCTATAATCTCTATATTAAAAAAGAGTAATTTCATATAGTTGGAAAAGTCATGTGGGATTTTCTTACTTCTTGATCTTGGAGAGCTTTTCTTTTCCATAGAATCACAGAATCATTAGGGACTGGAAGGGACCTCGAAAGATCATCTAGTCCCATCCCCCTAACACAGCAGGATCACCTAGACCAAGTCACACAAGAACACATCCAGGCGGGTCTTAAACATCTCCAGTGAAAAAGTCCTGGAAGTAGAGAAGAATGTGATGGTAGTTTTGCTGGAACTGTGGCAGGAGGAGTTTGTGTGACATGGAGGGCTGCAAGGCCCTCAACAACCTCCTCCAGGAATGCATGAGGCAATTAAAACAACAGTATTGATAAAAGCCCATTAGAATTTAAATTTTGATAGATGTTACAGTACCGGAAGGGGCTCAACTCTGCGCTGTTTCGCTTATGAGGTGGATCATAGATTTTCTTCCCTACGGAAGAGGATTTTTGTGATGGTTTCTTTGATTATTTCCTCATTGATTCATTTCCTCAGGTGGTTGCAATCCTGTCTGCTACTTAATTTTTTATCCAGATTTCTTTTTGTTCTGATTCTTTAAGCTCACCTAATGAGGGAGGAAAAAATTGAAATTTGGTTTTACTTCTCTGTGCATTAGCATTAAATTATTTCTCTGGGCAAAGAACGCACCTGGCTTTATTTTTTCAAGTCGTGGTTGAAGTATTAATGGAGGTGCAATGTGGACTCACATTTTTTTCTTAACAAGCTACTAATCAAGGAATAAATTATCTAAACAAGGGAAGAACTTGTTCTGCTTCTTCCTCTTGCTGCATTTTGCAACTTTATTGTCAGCAGGTTTGACAGAGACGAGCTATTGTGGTGGAATGAATTCAGCCAGTGCATTGAATCATGCTGTGTGAGTGCTTTTGAGACAATCTTGCCTTTGTTCAGTATGAAGTTGGTATATCACGTGTCTGTAATTATGATGTTACATGTCTGACCAAACAAAAACTTCATATTAACTTCCTAGTAAGGAGATCAGCTGTCAGCCCCCCCCCCTTGTTTAATCACTCCCTTGTATTCAACTTTTTCATCTCCTCTTACCATGAGGATAATCTCCTTGTAAAAGCTCTCAGCAATTCTGTTAACATCAGTTGAGGTGGAGCCTGTAAAAAGGAGATGTCTTGAACTCTGCAAAGGTGAATCACCACTAACCATGTAGGGCTCTTTCTTTTTTGGGTGTTTGACTTGGGGAATAATTCTGTGTTTGGTTTGTTTGAACTTAGAGATTAAATGCAAAACCTTAAGAACTTTAAAATAAGCTTTTCAACGTGGATATAGTTTTTAAGCTGTGATTATTTAGGACAATCCCTT
Source organism: Rhinopomastus cyanomelas (assembly GCA_013400115.1). Classification (NCBI taxonomy): domain Eukaryota; kingdom Metazoa; phylum Chordata; class Aves; order Bucerotiformes; family Rhinopomastidae; genus Rhinopomastus; species Rhinopomastus cyanomelas. The sequence goes on along the minus strand of VXBP01004084.1, from coordinate 871,473 downwards.
AAAAGTTCATTGTTTTTCAAGAATTACAGAGGTAGTTTGGCCCTTGGCATTTAATTTTTTAAAATTCTTTTAAAAGTTTTTACACAAGTAATCTTTTAAAATCAAGCCTATAAAGCAGGACCAATGTCACTAAATAGAGAAATTGGTGTCTTTCAGTTAGGAATTACTGATGAGTAGAGCTGGAGTTCTGGTTGAGAGTAACCACAGTGCAATTTCAGAAATAACTGCCTCAATTTTTTTTCTTATTCTTCTCTTCCAGAAATGTCTAATGCAGTAACTCATGTGAAAAGATGGTCAAAGTTGAAAAGTTCACCATTTAAGTTTATGAACTACAAAAGATTAACCTGTGTCTGTATCAATACATTTTGGGGCATGATCACTTATTTGTGCAGGGAGCCAGGGGCCCCATAAAATCACATGGACTTCAATTGTCATTGAGAGAGGGATGAGAAATTACATTCTGTTTAATGCATTGAAGGTACATGAGGAAAATGCTGTTGTAGGAGGCTCTGTTTTGAATTTTCTAACTATTTTGAGCGTCTAGGGTAAAAGTGGATGAAGGACTTACTGATTCCAAAGGACTTACTGGTTTTAAGGGACTAACAACTCTAATTTTCTTTATGTTATAAGCTCTTGGACTCCACTGTGGTGTTCGTGTATCTAGAAGAATGTTTACGACTTACTTTTTTAATAAGAAAGACCAAATTAAACCCATTTCCTGATGAATATTCATGGATGTATGAAAGACACTTACGTACACATTACAAGCTGCAAGAACACAGGTACAAAAATAACACAGACTAAACCATCCTACTACTTAACTAATACTACAAGTATTTTCCCAGAAAATCTGTTTCCAGATGACTTTTTTAATAGACAGCTTTGCTGCATTTGGTTTGTACAATCCATTTATTTCAGTACTTCGATAACATCAGAAAATTAAACAAAAATAACCAGGTGCTACCAAACTGCTTTGAAAAATGTCTGTTTAGAATTAATTTAGGCAATTATCCCAACCAAAAAGTATATGTGTATATATATCACTTTAATAAAGATCTATTCAATTAATTTTTGAAAACCAGGGTAGAAAATTAATTTCCCTCCCACAGTCTTAATGAAGAAATAAAGAAACTAATTTCCCATTGCTGTTAGAGGGGTAATCCACTCCTTCACATATTAAGAAATTAATGTAACACATCCAGTCAGCCAAAGTGTCGGTGATTCTTGCCCTCCCCCCAGGCTCTTATACCAACTTATTTTGTGTAACACAAGTATGAAAAACAAAAGTGAAAGAGACCCAAGTCTTTTCATGTCTTTCAGGTGTCAGTAGGTCTGACGTCAGTCAGTTCCCAGTAAAATTAGTTCTTGAGTCTGACAGTACTTCCTAGTTCTGCTTTTATTGAACAAACAGAAACATAAATGCTAAAAAAAAGCCAACCACATAGACATCTCACATAATTTGTAAAGAAATGCCAGAAAAATATTGAGGGATGATCTTGACTTTCTGTGTCTTTGTAGCATTTGTGGAGTTTTATGTGGCCAAAAATTCAGCTTTTGTTTAAGTTAAATACAGAAGATGATGTTTTAAATATTTTTGTTTTGACTCTGATGCCATTTTTAAATGCTGGGAAGATACTGAGCAGAGTTTTAGAATTGGACTGGACAGGTCAACAAGTTACTTTGAGATATTGGAAATGGGTATCTGAGAGGTGTTTGGAATGGCATTGTTTGAAGACAGACTTTATTTTATGTCTGTAAACTGCTGGTCTGATCTCACTGAAGATTTATAGTGAAACGGTTACGAATGGAGCCATCAAAGTTTTGTAAACACAAGTTAAATAGGAAGGCTGTTCCCATTTTCCCTCTTGAGCATCTTCACCAAATCTAAATTGCTTGCATAACACATTCAAGCAAGTCCTAGTCCAGATTATTTTGTGCTGCTCCCATACGGGGAACATGAATCTTAAATCTCAATATGAAATCAAATCTCGGTATTGCTCAGTATAGTTCACATAGCACAAAACCCACAGTGATATTGTCAGATGTAAGGATAAAGCAAGTGAATTTGGTTTAAGTCTAGCAATAGCATCTGCAGAGAGGGGAAAGGCACTTGGCGAAACACAGGAGATGTGGGCATGCCACACTAGTATATGACATTTTGAAAACAAGCACCTGCTCTACAGCAGTTATTTAGTCTCAAAATGGGTGCAAATTTGAGATATCAAAATCTGAAAACATTGATTATATAGAAGCTTCATCAGGAGTATTTTAAAATGTTTCACCCTACAGGCAGCTACACAGATGAGTCCCTGGTCTGAATCCAGGCTGGCTGTTCTGGGTTCATCTCCTCTAATACCCCAGCTGTCTTTTGCTATAGCCATAGTACTCACTTGTAGCTGAAGAAATAACCGTGTGCTTCAGATTGCAAAGTTTATCCCCAGCGGGAAAGTTTAAATCTTGTATTTTACTTTGAAATCTGAACAAATATGTAGACCATCCATATTTACTGAGTAATTCTAGTAGAATCTCAGTCATGTTCTCTGCCATATTCACAGTAAAGACAAATGTGAAAGAGGCTAAGAGACTGTCTTCAGTGTGTGTGTGTGGCAGCTGGAGTGTTGCTGGTTTGATTTTTCTGTGCCTTTTGCACTCAAGTTTGTATCACTTAGTCTCTAATGCATCTTCTGTAAAGATCCCACCTTCTGTCTTCTGCTGAAATCCTGTGCCTGTGGATTGTTTATTGGACTAGGCACCCAAAGAGGGAAGAACTAGGTTCTGCAGTCTCTGCTGCTCTAGAGTTTTGAGGATGCTGTGGCCTGGAGTAGAGACAACTGTGTGCTGGTACAAGCCTGCTACTTGGCTTCTGCCTGCCTGACCTCCCATGGCAGCTGTTTCCAACCCAGTGCTGCTCGGTCTCCTTCTGCTCATCCACAGCAGGATTAGGGAATTGTTCTAATAATGGGACAGGAATTTTTTATTAATGACATTATCTGTGATGCTCAGGCAGGAAAGAAACGATTTCCTTATGTTATGCCCAGCTGAGAGGATAATGCCCTTTAGTTTGAAGCTTTACCATGGGGATGCCAAACACTTAACAGTCATTTTAATGTGAATTGTGGTGAGGAATGGTATGTAGAGAAAAATGTAGTACTTGTCAAACATTTGAAAGAAGTGAGAATGAAAAAAAAGCCACCCCAAAACCAGACTTTGGGCAGATCAGTTATTTTTGAATGTTAAATAGATGTTTCCAAAATGTTGGAAAGATGTTAAATATCAGTAGTGCTTGAACTTGCTGACATGGGAAATTATGTTTGCTCCTCCTGCTTCTACATCCCTAATCTTTTGGATTAGATTTAGCCAAGAGGGCAATTTATTCCCCTTAATGAGACTGTCACATAAGAAATGCTTCCTAGCTCTGCGTGGTTCTGGATGCTGCACACACAGCGGAGTCATTTTTAACTGATAAAACCACATTTCACTCATCTTCTACATTTCTCACACGTGTATGGTTATTTTCAGTTTATTCATCAGTGTAAATCTGTTTAGGATTAATTTTGCGGTTTGTGACTGACCCCTTGCTTGATGGTACCGAGTCTAAGTACTTCTTGTCCCTTCACAGCTGTGTTACTCGGTGCCTGAAGTGGGAGACGGCCCAGTTCTTTAGGGTCTCGACTAGGTGGCAGTGTGGTGTTTAGAACGGAGGTGGAATTACCTCTGGGCTCCTCTGTGCTTGTCCAATTGGGGTAATCCGCAGTTCTGTGAATCCCTTGAGCACTTAATGTCGCCATACTAATAGGGAAAAGGATGCTTACTACATCTTGAAAAATATTAGGATTGAAAGTTTAGGGAGGAGGACTTGATCCCGTGTACAAATGTTATGAGTAGATACACATTTAATGAGAGTGAAACCACCTTAGGCTTTCCTCTCCCTTTGAGCCCAAATGTGCTAAGATTCTTTTTTCCCTTGTTAATTTATCAATAATTATTTTTTGCTTTTTGTTTTTGAGGACATTTGTATTCTATTGTGGAGGTAACGGTCTTCTTCTCACAAAGGACATTATGCTTTCCAAGGTTTTGACAAAGGCAACACCAGAACAAGTGTGCAGCTTGCAGAATCAAAGTGTTCACTGTCATCTTGAATTTAAACAAAAACCTAGGACTGTTTTGTCCTTGTGAAATAAGAAATAGTAGCAGATTCAGAGATCTGTTCCTTGAATCACACGTGCTGAGTTGTGAGATACCTGCTACATGTAATAATTCTGCTATTTTAAGTCCTCAGCTGTTAGAGCAGCAAAGAACAGCACCTTCGCTCTCTTTACTGTTCTGTTTTGTTAAGGTAAACCACAAAAAAATGTGACCTCTGTCTTGAAGGAAGAGCATGAGAAGGGATAGACTGAGCTATTTAATGTGGAATAGTAGATACAGCACAGTATTAATGATTCATCAGTAAAGGGGTAGAGGCTGCTCTCCAGAAAAGCTTTGGAGCAGTCTGGTTCCACTGGTCTTCAGAGCTTTATTGTCAAAGGAGAATTTCCATGGTGATCTTGTGCTGGACTCTTAGGCTGCAAAAAGCATGATCTATATTAGTGCTCTGGGCTAATATTAAAAATCCTGGAGTTGCAAGGTTAAGGATAAGAATGTCTTCACTTTCATTTAGTAGAAGACAGTACCTGGATTTTCGTTTGTTTTTGATGAAATACTGAAGTGGAAGGACCCTTAGCCTGACCTGCAACAGCTGTTCTTATGAAGTATAAACTTGTGTTTATGAAACATGAATAAAAGCTGTTACTATGGAATTTTCATATAAATAAATATGCAATTTATTATTTATGAATATTAACATATGCATATTTACTGGTCCTTTAAAATAAGTACCTTTATGATAGTATGTGATTTACTATGAAATTCCAGTAAATCAGTCCTCCGCATTAAAACCCCACAAATCTGCCCCATCCCTCTAAATGATTTTTAATATAAGATGATGTGGCTAAAAAGCCCACGTATTAGATATTTATTGTCTTCTGGGTTTGAGCAGTTTGAAAGAGTCCAGGTGCTGATATTTTGAAGTACGTAGTTAGAATCATAGAATCATTAGGGATTGGAAGGGACCTCAAAAGATCATCCAGTCCAATCCCCCTGACACAGCAGGATCGCTTAGACCAAGTCATACAGTCAGTCTGGGTTAGAAGGGACCACAGGATCATCCAGTTCCAACCCCCCTACCATCAGCAGTGACAACCCACCCTAGGCAAATACTGTTTTGAAAACTGAAAAATTTGGAATTTAAAAAGATGTATTGCCTTGTAAAGTTTTGGAAGATTCTGAAGGAAATCTGTGGAGTTTTGTATGATACTCCGATGATTGTTAAATGATCATTACAGAAGACAGTTAGTAGATAACAATAATATTGTTAACAAAAGCATCTTTCATATATGAGTTGCATGGTGGATTCTCTTCCAGGAAGGGAATCCTGATGGTAAATAGCACACCTCCTTCTAGCTGGAACTGCTAGAGGTGACGCCTTCCTCCCCAGAATCTGCAGCTTTGAAATGTTTGTTTGCTCTGATTTTTATGTGCGAGTGCAGCCATTCTCTGCTAAAAGAAAACAAACCCCCCAAAATTTTGCACAACCACAGAATCTGACAGGAAACAAAACAGACAATTAAACCAACGCAGCTCGTTCAAGAAAGTGTAATACCCTGTTATCCACCGTGATCCTCACTGCCAACATCCGGAACCTGAAAGCTGCTCGCAGGCTTCTGGACCTGTACAGATGAGTTGTGACTGGGCCATGTCTGGGGCAGACAAAGACTGCAGGTTTTCCTAAATGGATGGTAGATATTCATGTTAGAAGATACAGGATAGAGAAGGATCATAACCTTCTGTTGAAAATTACTTTTTGCAAATTCTTAAATTGGAAAATGAATGAGGATACGGTCAAACATTTTTAAGCCTGTAAAAATTTAAAAGTAAGTAACCCTGCCATAGAAAATATCGGAATCTAAAATGGATAGAAGAGTGTGGCCTGCAAAGAGTTATTTCTGTTTTAATCAAAGTGAGCCCAAGCACTTTAAGTTGACTCCTTTATTCCACTAAAATAGGTATTAGGCCACATAAACCTTTATAAATGGATTTGTAACAAGTTACTGATTCTTACATGAGGTGGCTTATTCTTGTCTGCTGTTGTCTCTACAGAGGCAAAGTGCCATGCTGTCTTACGGTGCTGATTGCATGTTATGTGTGCCAGTAGGTTCTCATATCATAGAGAAATTCCACCTGGCTTCTGCAACCAAGGTGTGGAAGAGGCTGGAATCTGGGAAATGACGAGCATTGGCTTTAGTTCTGGTGCTTTCTAGTGAGATCTTCCTAGTACACACATGAAGTCTGGGCTGTTTGCTGCAGCTGACTGCTTTGTTCCTAAACAGATATGGGAGTTACAGCTTCATAAGCTTGCAGTAAAAGTTGAGGATTGCTCTCTCATTTTTTAATAGATAAAAATAGATTCAAGTCAAGTCTGGTTTTACTTCCATCTGTATGTAAAGTTTCTCCAGTAGTATTTTCACTCCTGTATTTCATCAAGCACAGACCTTGATGTTCACACTTTTCATTACTTGATGCTTCCACTCCAGTGCAACCTTTATGGAGGAGCCTTTGCAAGCAGTTTAAAGTATCCTGAGGCAGGTGTTTGGTCTGTTTCTTGTGGGTATCTATAAACAAATGAAAGTCAGTAATTATTTGTCATTAAAGGCCTTGATAAATAAACCTTGAAAGTTTTCAGCCTACACTGAAATGCCATAAATCAGGGTGTTTCTAAATAGTAACTTGGGATGTTGCAAACAGGTAACTGAAAGGGGTTTTGCCTGGGAATCTCACAGAATTTGTTCCTGCACTGCTCAAATGTGTTTAGTAGGGGCAATATATTTCAAAATAGTTTCTTAAAGATACTGCTATCAGTTGCACTTCTGGCGTTTGACTGTTGTAGTTAATATCAAACCCTACAGTTGTTATTGTGCTAAAACGATAGTGTGAAATTGCTGCCGTTAGAGTATAACAATAAGGACGTGACTCATGTATTTTATGTACACACGCATCCAACTGTAGTGACAAATGGCTTCATGCTGTGTGATTAAATGCATATTAGCATTTGCCCTAGGCATTTGATTATTACCATCTTTACTTCATTACATTACCACACTGTATGGCCATATAATTTATAAGATAATACCGACATCACTTTGTTGCTGATAGGAATTATTCTGTTTTATGGATGGTGTCCTTTAATTTTGCCTTTCATGGATTATAAAATTGGTTAATATCTGCTGAAGTGAATCACTGGAGAAGCAAATAAAGATGTTGGCCTCGGGTCACAGTGTCATTTGTGATACTGGCAAAATCTTACAGCCTCATTTATCCCTGTACATGATTGATAACACCATGGGTTAAATGGAGAAAGCTTTGCTTCCATTAAAGGATCATCATGAATGAAGACCTCCCACTTAAAAGTCAGGCATGATGAGAAGACAAGAGACTATCTACAGGTCAAATTAAATAACTTAAATAATTTAAGTGGAATGACAGTGTAATTTGTCCATTCTGTGTTATTACCCTGACCCCTATCAGGCTTGTAGGCTAACTTACTTTCTGGTGTAGGGTATTTAAGATGTAATTTTTAATAAGTGCTTCTCAAAGATAGAAAGCCCTTTATGGCACTTAAAATTGTGTTAAAATGGATTTTTTTTAAAATGTGCATTTCTAAAAGTAATTTTTTCCCTTATTTTGTTCAACATAAATGAAGTAAGAGGAATGCAAATGTAGGAAATGCTTCAAAATAGGGACTTCAATCATTTTTACTTTAACTTTTAGAATATTATCTCATGCATGCTCTGGATTTTAAAAACATTAATATTTTACAGCTATCCTGACAAATGCCAGTTGTTAAACTAAAAATGCATCTGCTTGGGAATATCTTTAATAACAAAAGAATTCTGTTTCCTGTGTCAAGGGACATTTATTAGACATTTATTAGGACATCTTTGCTGTAGTCTGGACAGTTGTATCAGTAGGTGATAGCAAAAGTCAGCACTTTATGAGCATGGGAGGTGTTTGGAAGCATTAAATAACTTTATTATTGTATTTCATAGATTTCAGTTTCTACTTGAGCATGGTATGAACTGTTTGGCAGGTGACTCAAGTTACCTGGAAGAGACCACAGTGGTGTCTCTCACTCAGCCCTGAGGAGGACGAGAAGATGGTCTGTAACAGATGGTGCCCTGCAGCCTTCAGCAGTAGCCTGTGAAGCAGTTTGTTGCAGTCTTGGAAGAAACAGTCAGACTAGAAACTGCCTGTGGGGAAAATAGTACCTTCATAATGAAAGGATGGGTGAAGACTCAATGAGCTTGACTCAGAAAAGCCTTTATCCTTCCTAGCTACTTTAGGTGACAGTCTTGTTTGTTAAGTGCTCAAGCTGAGTTCAGTGAGCTAAGAGAAAGCCTGCGGATGCTTGAGGCCCTTTTTGTTCCATCCTTCAGAGCATAGCCTTGGTTTGAAAATACCCCCCTGAGAAAATAATTATCAGAGAGCTTTTGTGATGGGGAAGAGAATTGTAAGTCCCAGTATGTACCCATTAATGCACATTCTTCTACTGGTTTACTTGAATAGAAATGATTTCATAGCTCGAGTATGTTTCTTCAGGTGCACTTGCCTTTGTAGGGTGAATCCCAGAGTCAGATCAGCTTTTTCCTGTGCCAGGTTTTCAACAAGCACTCTTCCCTTATTAGCACAGGCCACCAGGATTCTCCGTATGGTGACAGCACTGTCTTGTGGGAAGTCATTACTAAGGGCATGTGGCATGGCTTAACACTGCATTTGCAAAGTCTCGCCCAGCAGAGCAGAGGCTGGTGTGATTAAAAGTTAAATCAAATGGCTCTGTGCCTGATCTCTTGTGCATGGTCACAGCTTTTTGCTAGTTTTGTAGCTAAGGTTATCTTCCGGTACTTGATCACAAGTTGTGTCTGCAGTAGAGCTTTGCAAACTAGTGGCATATCATCTCGTTTTGGAAACTTTGCTGAAAGAAATAGCTTTTTAAATGCACTTTTGGGACTGTCTGACTTCATTAATTCTACATTATTTGGTGAAAAAAGACAGCGCTTTTTCTTCTAATGCTTTACTTGAAAAAAACAACCAAGCAAAGACCCCAAATCCCCAACCTTAGCTGCACAATACCCAGCTAACGTCGCCATGCTGACACCACAGACTTGTTGCAGAAGTGGTACACTTTTTCTTAGGGTTCTGGTTCGGACCTTTATTTGCTGCCTCTTCAGAAGTCCTTCAAGCAGACGTGTTTTGACACTTCCAGAAGAACTTCTGTAAATACAGAATGTTTCTGTATTAGGCGCATGCTTTGAAATGAAAGACAAAAATGAACTGGGTTTGTTCTGGTTTTACCAAAACCGTAATTCCAGTAACTTCAAATAAATTTTGTTGGGGGGCAGCTGAGCAGGGAATCAATCCATTACCCATTACTGAGCAACTTAGATTTGATCTATGTTAGGGTTTTATTTAGACAACAGCAGAAGAAGTGGTGAGCCCTGATTTGTAGCTGTTATGGCCCCCTGATACAGACCAGGTCCCTATTCTTCCTCCAGGAATTCCCTCCTGAGGGTTCTGTGGCCGTGGTCAGGTCAGTCATAATTCCTGTGCTGTATCCCTACCCTTTTATTCTCAGTGCACAAACACACCCAGCGTGTCCCTGAGAAGGGGTGGTATTCTGTGTTCTAGTGCAAAGGGGGAAATTCAGTCTGAAGTATTGAAAAATATAATCTGTCAAGTACAGCTAGAAGATATACCTTTGTTACCCAACAGTTGTAAATCCAACATCAAGTGTTGTAACCATCTCCAATGTCACTGTCAAACACTCTGTCCCTGCTTTATGTTGGCAGAACTCCCTGCTTGCCAGTAGCTGGTCTAGCTGCCTGGAGTATGACACTTGGACACTTGATCTTATGGGAGCAGAACCAAAGGCATTCTTGTTGAAATTCAGAAGCAGGAACTGCAGTTATTACCTTTAGTTCATGGTTTAAAACCTTTAAAATTGAGACTGCCTTGTGACTTTTGAAATCTGGAAGGTGGGGAGTTACTTGTGTTGGTTGTTGTTCCTTGATGCTAGTGCTGGGCAGAAGCTCTGGATCAAAACTCATGTACTACTTACTCATTTTCTTCAATGCTCATCACAGTCTGTGTTTAAAACCAAAAGAAAGTCAAAATAAAGTGGGAAAAGCAAATGAATGTGGTAAATTGATTATAAAGCTGTTTGTTTTCTTTTACAGTACCACAAACCAATTTAAAATGGAAGTATTTTTCAATACATAATAGATACAAATAGTACTTTACTCTTTGCAAAAAGGACTTGGTTCCGCAGTTGGAAGTTTTGCAGTTTGAGTGTTCTCATGAGGGAAATCTGGAGAGGACTCACATGTTTTTATTTTGCAGGATCAAGCCTGAAGAATGGATGAAGACATTAAAGCACAAGCGCTTGGCTCTACGTTTCAGAGTCCATCCAAGGCATTGCTTTCAGTTCAACTGTTAGACTTCAAAACAAGTTTGTTGGAGGCAATTGAAGAACTGCGTATCAGAAGGGTAAATGTGTTTATATTGTCTTTTAGGGTTTCTTTGCCCTATTTCTGTTTTCTTGAACTTACTCATAGGAGGTGCCACCTAAGTGTGGGTAAACTTTGTGCTCTATTTTAAGTAATCAACCAACCAGCATTTGGAGATAATTCTGTATTAGAAATGTCTCTGATGACAGCACAGAGGCAACAGGGCTGTGTAGGAAAGGATTTACCTTTCTTCTAATGAGGTACAGAGCTGCTACAGCTGCTCATCAGACTATTAACACATTATCTATAGTAGATTTTTGTATGTCGTTGTAGTTATTCTCTTTATGAGCCACCTTGAACATGAAAAGGAAAGAACAACCCCAGGTACCCGTATAGCCTGGGGACTGACCAGTTGGAGAGTAGTTTGGGAGAAAGGGACCTGGGGGTCCTGGTGGACAGCAGGATGACCAGGAGCCAGCAGTGTGCTCTTGTTGCCAAGAGGGCCAACAGCATCCTGGGGTGGATCAGAAGGGGCTGGTTAGCAGATCAAGAGAGGTTCTTCTCCCCCTCTACTCTGCCCTGGTGAGACCACATCTGGAGTCTTGTGTCCAGTTGTGGGCCCTTCAGTTCAAGAGGGATGTGGATCTGCTGGAGAGAGTCCAGCGTAGGGCAACGAGGATGATTTCCTTACGAGGAGAGGCTGAGGGGGCTGGGTCTCTTTAGCTTGGAGAAGAGGAGACTGAGGGGTGACCTCATTAATTTCTACAAATATTTGAAGGGTGGGTGTCAGGAGGATGGAGCCAGGCTCTTCTCAGTGTCATCTAGTGATAGGATGAGGGGCAATGGTTGTAAGCTTGAACATAGAAGGTTCCACATCCATCTGAGAAGGACCTTCTTCCCAGTGAGGGTGACAGAGCACTAGAACAGGCTGCCTGGGGTGGTCTCCTTCACTGGAGACATTTAAGACCCGCCTGGATGTGTTCCTGTGTGACTTGGTCTAGGTGATGCTGCTGTGTCAGGGGGATTGGACTAGATGATCTTTCGAGGTCCCTTCCAATCCCTAATGGTTCTATGATTCTATAAGTCTCTCTCATTTTACAGACTGATTTACTGTTGATCAGAAAAGTAGTGATTTTTGTTATTTTTGTTTGTTGACTTGTGCTTTTCAGAATTACCTGAGAGGGCAAAGGGCTGACGAATCCCTATTGAGCCACAGCCCTACACTAGCAGCATATTGAGTATTGGTTTTGGTTTTGGTTTTGAAATAGGAGTTGAATCCTCTTGTAGTGCTAAGGCAAAATTATTTCTGCACTGTCAAAGGCAGGTTTATTTTTCCATGGTTAATTTTTGAGTTTATTTACATGGCTAAGTTTTCAGTTGTATGTAAGGAAGCACTTGTTTCCATTTCTCCCCTTAGTGCTTCTGAACTGTTGTATTTTTTGAAGGACATAAAGAGTATTTTTCTGCATTTGATGAATTTGACCTGATCTAAAGATGCCTTATTCATTTTACAATATTTGTAAAGGTGACGTACTTGATTTATGCTTCTTTTGGCCTAACTTAAATGCTTTAATCCTCTCTTTACAAAGCATAAACTAAAAGACAATTCAAGACAAAAGCTACATGATCAAATTTTTTGGTGCTGTATTGTTGAAATACACTACAGTTTCATAGACTCATAGAATCATTAGGAATTGGAAGGGACCTTGAAAGATCATCTAGTCCAATCCCCCCGCCACCGCAGGATCACCTAGACCAAGTCACATAGGAACACATCCAGTTGGGTCTTGGTTGATCCCTAAGCTTTTGTTACAGTGGTTGTGTTGTGTTTACAGAATTCCAGAAAATTAGGTATTGGAAAGGACCTTGAAAGATCATCCAGTCTAATCCCTCTGCCACAGCAGGATCACCTAGACCAAGTTCCACAGGAACATATCCAAGCAGGTTTTAAATGTCTCTAGAGATGGAGACTCCACAAGTACCCAGGGCAGCCTGTTCCAGTGCTCTGTCACCCTCACCAGGAAAAAGTTCCTTCTCATATTTATGTGGAACCGCCTATGTTCCAGCTTACACCCATCGCCCCTCGTCCTATCACTAGATGACACCCTGCTCCTGACACCCACCCTTCATGTATTTATAAACATGAATGTGTTGAAGTGGGTTCAAACTAAGAAACTGCTTTGCTCCCGTGTTTTGGCACTAATTTTGTGGTGGGTTCAAGACCACAATTAAAGGAAAAGAAAACAAAGCAGTTAGGTCTCAGTGAGATCGTGGATAGAATTTACCAGATGATGGATAGCTTAGGGAAAATGGAAAAGGGTTTATTAACTCTATAACTGTATACAGAAAAGAAGAAAAGGTTAACCAAGTTGGTGCACACAAACTAGAAACTGTGTCACAAATGCCATCACGTATTCTGAGAAAAATACAATGGGAGATCCCTATCGTATCGGTCTTTGGGTTTTTTCACGTTAGAAACCTGGGAAAAGAACATGTCAATTGAGTAGAGACGAGTATCACCACCCTTTCTATTATTCATGTGTCACTCCTGCCTGCAAACAGCGGCACCCTCGGCTGTCCAGGCCGGTGAACTCTTCAACTCTTCTGCGTAGCTTCTCCAGCTCAACACTCATCAGGCAGGCCTGATTCCTCAGCACCTGAACTGCATCCCTCGATGCACGAGACATGCTGTCAAACAAAGAACCCAGACTCTGTCTTTCATGCCCAAGGTTTAAGGATTCTCGAGTCCTTCTGCTTTCTTCAGCTAAGCACGAAGGAGTTCTCTCCAATACTTGAGCAGCCTCAGTTTTCCTCATCAGAAGAAATGACAGTTTCTCTTTCTGTTGATCAGTGCTCTCTTAAGATGGAGGTGGCTGCTGCATGGCCCTGGCGGGACCCGAAATGGAGACCGACCGCATGGCCACGTCAGCAGGGGCCACCCCACACTCCACAAACGTGGCCGAGAGGGTTGCATGACCCTCCCCTCTCCTCTCTCCTCCTGTCTCAGCTCCAGGGGAAAAGGGGAAGAATCTCTTCAGCTCGCCACGGGTTAGTGAACGGCTGCTCTGTGTTGTGGGAGGATGGTAGACTGGCACTAAGGTCTTGCTTCTCTGGTCTGTGGTGCCAGCTCTGGACTGGGCTGGGTTGACGTTGGCACTGCCACTGCTGAGCCGGGGTCAGGGCTGCGCGGAGCTACCACATCACTCCCCGCGGTGAAGTGGGGTGTGGGTCTGGGCCGGGGCAGTGTGTGTGGGGGGTGATGAGCACAGGGCAGCAGCCTATGCTGGGCTAGGAGCCCTCAGCAAAAAGAGGCAGGGCTAAGATCACTCACCCCTTTTATCTTGTTGCCCAGCCCATCCCTAAAGGGCAGGTACCTAGGAGAATTCTGAAGTGTAACCTCCCCAAAGACAGGTCAGTGGGAGGGGGTCCTTTTAAAGCAACATAACTTTTTCCTCATGAAAGCACAAATCTATACATCTGAAAATTCTGGTAATTTTCAAACTGCAATGAGGTCACCCCTCAGTCTCCTTTTTTCCAAGCTTGAGAGACCCGGCTCCCTCAGCCTTTCCCTATAAGGGAGATGTTCTTCCTCCATCATCTTTGTGGCTCTGTGTTTGTAGTAAAAAGACTAAAGAATGTAACTTTTTAATAATAGTTGGAGTGTGCTTTTCCTGAGAATATCTCTTAGCAGAGTGCCATTCACATTAACTTTACATTTTTAATGCATGTGGCTGGAGCCTACAATGTTGATAGGGTCCATGGAGTCAGTTCCTTTGGGATTTGTTTTGTCTGTTGTGTGTGTGCTCTGCTCCAAGTGTGAGTGACTATTAAGAAAATGCATTAGGAGGATGAGCAGCTTCTGGCTTAAAGCTAATTTTAGTTCCAAAGCTGATGCGAATGCCAGAGCCAGTTCCATAGTTAGGACATGGCCCAAGATTTCTAGAACTGTCATCTCTGCATAAGAAAGTGAAGTAAAAGTGCAAGTCCTGCTGGTTTTTGACTACTTTTGCTGCTTCCTTTCCAAGTTGCCCATGAGGCTCACAGTAGCCTGGCTGGCACCCTGATGGAAGCAGTGGAGACATTCCAGTTGATTTTACTCTCAGTTTTGTCTTTGACCTGTGGCTTGACCTTAGATGAGACGTTTTACCTCTGTTTTGCTTCTGGTTTTCTTCCCATTGTTGGCCTTTCTTATCACTTAGACAGGAACCTCTTCAGGACAGCAACAACTGTGTTTTGAGTTTAATAAGCTCACTTGAACAGTTGTTTGTGCTGCAACATAAATTCAAATTGATAGAATTAGATTTGCAGATGAAGTGGATCTGTGTGAAGCTAGATAGATAAAAATTAAACTCTAAGTAGAATCAAATATTAAAATAATTTGAGACCTGCACAATCCATACCTGATACCACAAGACACAATTTTAAAGTAGAAATTGCATTGTTCTGAAAATCTTTAAGTAAATGCATTGGGTTACTTTAAAGCATCTGTTGTGTTAATTTAAGCAAATACCTGTAATTAAAAGGTCAAAATTAATTTAGAGACATTATTGATAAGTGACTTCTGATATGTTACAGGTGAAATCCCAGTTACTGGAAGCTGTGGGTGTTCGTTAAGAAGAACATGTTGCTGAAATGATACTTGATGCAGCTTCATTTTCATTCCTTTGCGTGTTCAGTTTATGTTCTTGTATGAAAGGAGAAGCTAAAAAGATAACTCCTCCACCCCCAGGGATTTATTCATACTCCAATAGTTTGGATGTCCTATTTTTTTCCCAGTTTATCAGCACTCAGGCCAGTGATGCTTATGTGGTGGATATCCCATTCGTTTTGTTTCAGCATCTGTCACACTTCGTATACAGTCAGCTGAATTAATTTGATTGAAGCATCCGAGATGATCCCTGTCTTAAGGACAGCATAAAGCTGTGGTGTGGTGGGTCCAGCTTGAAGTCTCTCATGTTGTGCTGAAGAGCAGTACAGACAGGACAATTGACTTTATGTTTACGGATTATGTTTACAAGGAGAAATATCAAGTTATTTCTTGCTCTAAGTACAAAAGGCCATTCTTAGCCAGAAAAGCTAGGAAACCTTCTATTGTTAGATAGAACTAGTCCTATAGCTAATAACTAAAGTAGTGCAAAAGACTTTTGAACCTCATTCTTGCTGCCAAATAGCACGAAGCTTAAACAGCCTCTCTGTCTTACTCTGCATCAAAACCAGATCTTCCTGTTATCTTCTGAGACAGCATTCATAGAATCGTAGGAATGTCTAGGCTGTAGAAAACCTTCAAGCTCATGAAGTCCAACCATGAACCCAGCTGTTCCAAGGTCACCACTAAACCCCATCCCTGAGCTCCAAGGTCTCCACAGCTGTGAAATGCATCCAGGGATGGCGAGTCAACTTCTTCCCTGGGCAGCCTCTTCCAACGCTTGATGACTCTTTGTAGGAAGAAGTTTTTCCTCATGGCCAACCTAACCTTCTCCTGGTGCAGCCTGAGGCCATTTCCTCTTGTCCTATTACTTGTTCCTTGTGAGAAGACACCAACCCCCACCTCTTTACTCCTTCCTTTCAGGTAGTTTTAGACAGTGAGAAAGTCTCCCCTCAGCCTCCTTTACTCCAGACTAACCAGCCCCAGCGGCCTTAGCTGCTCCTCACAAGATTTATTCTCCAGACCCTTCCCCAGCCTTGTTGCCCTTCTCTGGACCTGCTTTAGTTTCTCAATGTCTTTCTTGTATTGAGGTGCCCAAATCTGAACCTAGTATGGCTTTTGATTGGGAATTGATGGTTTGAAGTGGCAGAGAGGAACATAGTATTGATGTGAGCATTTAAAGGAGAATATTTTGATAGGTGGGAATTTATGTAATACAGAGCACTTTTCTTGCAGACAAAACTTGAGAAGGATCTCCATGCCCTCCACTAAAAGTTGTGCTGGGCTGTGTAGTTCATGAAGGGTGTCCGAATTACAGCGTGAAACAGCCAGAAACCCTAGTTTCTGCAAGTCCTGTTTGATTGACCAGCATGAGAAATTGAATGTGCAATTTTGTAGGAGGTAGATTATGAGTTTGAAAAAGATAATAAAAGTACTGAGCCGCAGTTTTGGCTGCTTGGACATGAGCCAGCTGCACTCGGTTCCTAAATCTGTTCAGGGTCAAGAATCCAGAGGGCTTGACCAATCCACAGCCCATCTTGTAAAACTACAGCCTGAAGCAAACACTTTAAAGAAGGCTTGACACTTTCTAAAGGTTATAACGAGTAAATAAACCATCAAATTGCTCTGCTTTTATTGTTATGATAGTCTTTTTAATAAAAACACTTAAATCCATGTAGTCCTAAGGCATCTCAGAAAAATGAACACTTTGCACGTTTTGTGGGGTTTTGATACCTTGTCAAATTTATATACAATTCTCTGAAGTACAGCAACAATGGGTTGGTCTTATTGAACAGCTGGTAGAACTTCTTAAAAAAAAAAAAGGACTTCACACAAGTTTTAAAAGCTTTCAGTTCAACATGAGTAAACTACAAATGTCCTTTGGAAGAAGCGAAAATTATGGATAAGGCCTACAATTGTTAGTGATTTCACATGAGAACACTTCAATAATGTAATTCTCATTCTCTGTGTAAGAATTTATGATGTTTTTTTTTTTTCAACGGTAGTTCCACACATCTGTATTTCTGATATTTTCCAGATTTTCCCTTTTATTATCTATGTAATTGGGAGTAAGTTGGAGTGTTGCTAACTTAGAACTTTGATTCTTGTCTTCTTGAGTATCCAGAGCAAAGGACCCCCTTCCAATGGAATTTAATGCCATTTTCAAATTTACATTGTTGTATTTAGTTAAATGCAAAGTGTTTGTTATGTCTGTGGGAGTTCATTATTTATGTCTTTTATTTTAACCTACTGTTTCTTAGAACAACTGTCAGATTTTTAAACTGCGTGTCTGCACAAAAATGCATTTCCATATTTTCTTTTCAGTGTCCTCATTAGGATTTTTAACATTCTTGTATCATTTCAATTTTAAAAGGGGTAGATTCATTTCTATAAAGTCATCTTGTACTAACTCTTTTTTTATTCACCAAAGACTTGGTTTCATTTAGGTAACTGTTGTAGTTCAGTATTTTATATATAAAACTCATGTTAGTGAAGCATGGCTTTAGGTTCTGCAAGTAACTTCTGAAACACTTGGGAGTAGCTGCCTGTGGATCAAAATGTGTGTGATTTCTACCCACATGTGTGCCCATAAACCTGCCTGTTAACCAAAGAACTAGGTTTTCACTTTCAAGCCTATAAAAGATGTCAGTGTCAAAAAACTATTTTAAATCACCTTGGGACATATTTTGCCATTTTATTTCAATTGATCGTACATGGTGGATCAAATGTTGAGAAAGAGTTGCAAAACCTTCTTTTAGAAGAGCTTTGCACAAGTTGTTGAAACATTGTAGGCATCCTTGCACCAAAAACTTGGAATCCTCATTTCTGCTCAGTTTAGGACAGAAATGCATGCCTTAAAAATGCAATGTACTTTTTCTTCGTAGCCAAAACATTGGCAGGGATGGCCATTGGTGTGCAGAGAAGAGACAGGACACGAGATTTCTGAGGCTCAGAGTGACACTTTAGTGTAGCTTTGCAGGCCTTTAAAGGGTGTTGACTGTTTTGGCTGTATGCAATAATAGGACAGTAGAGAATTGCTTAGGACAGGGGTTCTCAAACCCTGGCCTGCAGACCGGATATGGCCCCCCAGGGTCTCCAATGCGGCCCGCCGGTATTTACCCCCTCCGCCGGGGGTTGGGGGGTGGAAACCGAGCAGCCGCAGATGACTTCTTGCCGACTGTGTGGCCGGGCTGAGGCGGGCGGCTCCCCAGTCTCTCCCTCCCTCCCTCCCTCCAGCTCCCAGGCAGGACAAGCCAGGCAGCACAAACTATAGCCTGGCCCCCGACACTGTCTCAGGGACAGTGAACTGGCCCCCTGTTTAAAAAGTTTGAGGACCCCTGGCTTAGGATATGCATCAAAGACCTAACCACTCTGCTTGCAAGAAGTCACGGCTGTTTGATAGGGGAACCTGTGCTTTTTTCTCAGTATTGTCTGTGTAAAGGAAAGCCACTGTTTATAAGAGCTCAAGAGGGAAGCTGATTCCAATTAGGAAAATTTTACCTGAATACTAAAATGTTTCAGGAAAAATTTCTACAGGATGTTAGCAATCGTGATTGTTGGCAACTGAGCATCATTTATTAGCACAGGGATGGTTTGGCTCTTCACTCATGGTGCTTCTGCAAGCACAGGAGATGTAACATGTCTCATCAAACAAGTGTGTTGATTATCCCATGCCTTCTACTGAACTTCTTAGCTTTTATCTGGGAGCTCAGGAGGCTCTTGGCACATAATGTTATGATAAATAATTCACTTTTTCCATAATAACAGGAGTAACTGCTGACATAAACTTTTCAGTTATCCTGGGAGATGTCAAAAAGAATGAAGAGTCAAATGCTTTGAGTTGAATAGTTAACTTATCCCAGAGATTCTGACTCATTAACCATGATTATCTGTATCATTGCATAACAGCTGATTCTTGGAGCTGAATTGCACTTCATTTCAGTATTTTGACTGGGTTTAAAAGAATATTCACTCATTTTTCAAGTATGAAGTCAAATTCATTTATTCCCTTTGCATTTGATTTTGTTGTAAAATGCAGAAGGGAGTGTATGTGGTGAGGGAACTGCTCCTGCTGGTTGAGATAGCTCAAATCCCTGCTCCTAATCCTCTACTCTGCATTTCAATCTAATTTACCTATTCCACAGCTTTTCTGACCAAAAGAGCTGAACTCATCTGCTGTTTTAACACATCCAGAGAGCTATTGTTTCCTCTTTTGCTGTGTGGTGTGTAGGCACATTCTGTTCTGTGTCCTGGGCTGTAAAGGAGGAAGAGTTAAAGACACCCCACCCTAGATCAGGCTGGCCAGAGCCTGCCCATGCTAGGGGAGTTGGAACTGGATGATCCTGTGTTCCCTTCTAACCCTGACTGACTGCATGACTTGGTCGAGTTGATCCTGCTGTGGCAGGGGGATTGGACTGGATGATCTTTCGTGGTCCCATCCAATCCCTAGTGATTCTATGATTCTGTTCTATGATTCTATGAGACAATGAATGGACAGCTTTAATTTGCAGGTACTGTCTTACATAAATTTGTGTGGTTGTTTTTTTTTTTAACTAGGAAGCGGAGAAGAGCTATGAAGATCAAATAAGTAAGATAGTTGTTGAGAAACAGGAACTGGAATGGCAGAAGGTAACCTTCTTATATGATTTAGGTGCTTTAAATGTGAAATGTATTTTTTAATATTAATGTGGATTGTGATTTAGTACAATTCCCTTTTCTAGATTTTCCAAATCAATATAAAACTGATTAATGAGAGTACCAGTATAATTATATTTGGGTTGACTGAAAATCTTCACTCAATGAGGATGTCAATATTGAACCAATAAGACACTGCCTTAACACAAGGCATGTTGACACGTTGGTATGGAGGAACCTGTGCCACAGTTTCTCTGCATTGTGCGTGGCTTTGGCAAGCACAAGCACCAGTGCAGCTGTACGAACAACTTCACTTGCAATATTTTGGAGATGGCAGTTTTTCCCGAAATTTCTTCTAAGCAGAAACTTGTATGTGAGTCCTGCTCACCAGTGTGCTTTTAATGTCAGCTTGTTTGTTAGCTTTTAAATGCTCAGTATGAAGTTTTCAGTAAAGTAGGTATTAATGTTCTTCCTAGGGTTAGGGCTCCTGAGGTTATGCTTTCGTAGGAAATCCATTCCCTTCTCTAATACAATCAAACCTATGACCCCTGTCACTGGGTCACAAGATAAAAGGCTTTACTCTATGTATTTTATGATCACAGTGAAAACAATAATTTCAGCTTTATCCTTGATCTTGGGATATTTAACATCTCAGTAAAGGAAGACTATTTCATCCTGGAGTTCATCCTAAGCATCTTAAATTAATAATCCTAACTATGTGCTTTTTTTCCCTGAAAGAGATATATGTGAATGAAGAAACAGGAAACATTTTATACTTGTAAAAGCAACAGTGCTTTCAGTTTGTATCCCTCCTTTGCTTTTCTTAACCTAGCACTGCAGTTCGTAATAACCCAGGTTCAAAAGGGATGATTTCCATTCATTCTGAGACCCCAAGAGCAAGTAAATTTACTGTTAATAAAACGGTGAGCATTGCAGGCAGTTTAGGTGAACTCGCTGCTTCTGTACTTTGCATTTAACATCGAGACACAGCCAACCTAATGTGAACAATGAGGTTAAAAAAGTGTCACCTTAATGTGACTGCAGGCACAAAATTTTATTCCTATTCCCCTGAAAGCCCTGGATTTGCTGTCACTGCAGCACCACCTCTGGCTTTCCAGCACACTTGGCATGTCCTTTACCCACTAAAGAACTAGTGTCTGAACAGTTTTGAGTGACAGCTTGAGGGGGAAAAAAAAAAACTTTGGGACTTGTATTTTTGCATTTTTGAATATTCTTTGTATTATTTGTTACATGCCAATCAAAATTGGCACTTAACCTATCTTACAATGAATGAATGAGTGTGTACGTGAATATAAACCACCTCCCTCTGTAGAGTCTTGTCTTGTGGCAAAGGGCAACAGCTCTCACTCATGGAACCTGGAAAGCAACATCAGTTTGCTGGAGGAAGTAGCAATTTCAGACTAGACTTTGTCTATATTATGAGCGCGCCATTCAAGGACAGAACCTCAAGGTTGCTTTTACCTCATATTTTTTAGTGTCTGGAGCCAGAGGTGTGACAACCCTTACCTGTTCTGAATTAAAGAGAAGCCACTACCAAAAGGTTAACAAATGCCTCGTTTTAGTCTTCAGCTTTTGTTTCAAATCATTCGTGCCTTTCTAAAAGGATTTAACAAGGAATCAGTTTTTTCCTTGAAGTATGAAATGTGTGGTTGCGGCAAGATCTTTACAACATGCTGTTGCTATTTCTCACGAGCAGGAAACTCTGAAGCATCAGATGGACACGTTGCAGCAACAAAACAAAGAAGCTATGGCCGCTTTTAAAAAACAGGTAGTAAAATAAGGCCTTCTGGCTTTGACTGAGATTTTAGAACATGATGGCATAACGGCAACTTACCAGTTGGCATTCAGATAGGTTTCTGTTGCATGCAAAATGTTAGAGTACACAGCTCAAGAAATTTAGGTTCTGTCTCTCTTCTAGACGTAGTCTACTCCATGTGTTTTGGCAGTTCTTCCCAGTAAGCCACTCTTCCTGGGATTTTTCATTTTTATTTTTCCAAAAATTCCTAGAGAAGATAATGCTGCTTCTAATCTGGTTGGGTTGGGGTTTGTTTTTTTAATTTTGAGGGGGAGGTGTTATTTCACTCTCTCACTAAGACGGCATGGCCTCTGTAAGGTTAGGTTCATAAACCATGGTAAAAGATCTGACACATAACTTACTCTGCTCAGCCTTTGAAAGCATTTTTCAGCCTTTGGGGTTGGAGTTGTGCTTTTATTCCCCCATACTATATCATCAGCACACTTGGGTGCTGAAAGAACTTGCAGTCACAGGAACCGAAACTGCTGCATGTGGTGATGAACAATTTATCACCAATGCTGCATCACAACCATATCGCACAGAGAAGAGAATGACAGGCATTTAGCTTTTTCTTTCCTGAAAAAACAGGCCCACAAGCTGACTGGTTTAACTGTAGATAAAGACAAAAGTGAAATGTAATAATATTGTCTTGTCAAGCTGCATGAGTAAAAGTAATCCTTGGTGCTGTACTGATGTTTATTTTTTCCTTTAATGCCACTGACAACCCAGTTCCAGGCAAGGATGTTTGCCATGGAAGAAGAAAAGGTACTCTGTGGTACAACTCTTTGTTGCTTATCACCCAGTGAGGCACTCTCAAGCAAAGGATAATCCATATAATTTACTGAACATGTTCCCAGTATATTGTGATTATATTATCTGTCCTGCTATGGCCTTTGCAGAAGAAATTACTTGATAACCTTTGTTACTTTTATGTTTATAGCCTATACAACTGTAATAACTTGTGAAATGTCACCTTAAAATCAACCTGTGCTAAAAATCAGTTGGGGTAAGAATATTGTTTGATAGTTCTGCGTTGAAATTGTGCAGTTTACTTTCTTTGGGGGCTTTGGGAGAAGCTGGCATAAGTCTGTTTCTCATCCTAGTGAAAAATAATAATTCTGAGTTGGTAAGAGCAGACTTTAATAGGGCTTTACTTGATTTGCCTGAGGTGCTCTAAGAAACTTACTAAACTGAAATAAGATACAAAGTTCAGTCTTTGTAGATGTGAAAAACTGAGGAATTTTTTTTTGTGAAGACTGACCACGCTACAGCACGTAAGAAAATAGATTTACCTGATACTGTTATTTTAAAGTATTTAGCTGACTTTCACCTGGTTTCACCGCTGTTCTGTCATAGCAGGGTAGTGCTTTCTTTTGTAGCCTTGGTGTTGATAAATTCTCGTAAATGCACTTGTTCTGCCAATTCCTCAAGTCCAGCTTTTGTTGAAAGGTAAAATACCAACTGGCTGTGGAAGCAAAAGAAAAAGAAACTGATGGACTGAAGGAAGCACTAAAAGCATTGCAGGTAAACTGTTACTTTTGTTAAAGAACTTTCCTTCGTGTGCATGTGTTTTGGTTTGGTTTATTGTCACTGGTAAGAAAATAGTTGGTTTTGAGAGGCTCTTTAAGATCTTTCCATTTAACCTTCCTACTACATGTACACCTCACTCTCTAGCAGAGTTTGTACTGTAGTCTTTGAGTCCAGACTTGTAAGTCAGCCTTGGGGATAAAGTTCTTTTACTCCAGAAGAACTACAGGCTTAATAACCAGAACAGCGTGTGAAATGTGCTTTCTTTTCCATAATCTTCCCCTTTCTTTGTTCTTTTCTTACTTCTCACCTGTCTGGAAACTAGTTTTGGGCTCTTAAAACAGAAACAACTGTGTTCACACTGGGCTTCCAACTTGCAGTGCTATCTGTGAGTTTTAAACTATCAGTTTCTTTAGGAAGTTTCTGTATTTACCATGTAATCTGTGCGCCTCTTTCTCAGTAAAGCTGCTGGATAAACACTCAATTTTCAGTGGTGCTGCTTGATGTTGTTTGTGTATTTTATATTGCTACGTGGTGTTGGAGCAGTTGTGGCTGTAATTCATGGTTACCTGTGATAAAGGCAGACAGAGGGATGTTTGATTTTCTTATGAAGACCAGGGCGAATCTGTTGGAAATGGATTAAAGCAACAGAACTCACTGCAGAAGGAATTAATATTGTAAGGCATTGCCAAGGACTAATTATTTTTCTACCCATAACCAAGTGGGCTGAGAATCAATTCTATTGAAATCAGAAAGGTTATAATGGTTTAGTACCTATGATTTTGCAAATGTTTGGTTCTTATTAACAGTCTGTTACAATGGGATGCACTTACTTGGTATCAGACTGCTTGTTTAATCATTTAGTTAACACTGAAGGCATTTATTCCCATGACTGGCCTTCTGTGCAATAGCTGCGAGGTTCTGGTGGCCTTGGCCAAATCTTGGCATAGCACAGATGATGTAGAATACTCCTCCATGGTCTGCTGAACTTATTCTGTGTTAAACAGCAAGAGCAGTTAAAGTTTCCACTGGCCTTTCTCTTCTTTTTTGTAATTTCTGTTTTATCTTAACCTGTTTAATGTCCACAGCTCAAACATTTGTATGACAGTCTAATTCAGATCTAGGAAATTCTGCTGTGGCTTGAGGAAGCAGGATGTCACAATGAACCAGTGAACCCAGAAAAATTCTTTGGAAATGAGCCTAAAATAAGAGAGAGGAGTTTCTAATTTGGTTCTGTACTCCTTTCTACCTAGAGCTAGAACAGTACCTTAAAATGATTGTATTTTGGCCTCAGTTTTGTCTGGAAATGATATTCTCTGTATAAGAATTATATGTGCTGGGTTCTTGGACATTTCTCTTTTCCTGATTGCCAGTTCCTTTAAATACTTAAGATAGACTCTAGCTCTTGTGATCCTAAATATTATGCAAATCAGAATTCTCTAGTGTCAGTGGTGTATAGAACAGCATCAATAACTTCAAGTGTCAAGTCTTACTAAAGCAAGTGAGATTGGTATAGAATGTCTTTATGTGAAAGAAAATAAATATCCATGATTTTTATTCCTAACAGAGTAATGCAGTCATATTCTTCCAGAACTCAAGGCAACACTTTCATTTCTATCACTGATTTCTTCTTTGTTTAGCTCTAAGTCTCATTTACAGACTGGTCCGTAAACCACAGTCTCTTATTTGTAAGATACATGCCAGAAAACACAAGATGTCTGCATCCTACAAGGCTCCTCTAGGAGTAAAACATTTACCCCTTAAAATGGGTATTACTGTGTTAGATGGGCAGTTAAGTCTTTGGTGTGAGAATACGCGAGTTGTCATCAGAAGAAGTGTCCACTGCAACTTAATGACTCTCTCTTTTGTTTTACAGATTTCAAAGTACACTTTACAGAAAAAACTGAATGAAATGGTAAGAAATTAGTAAGTAAAAAAAGGAAGGAGCAGCTTTTGTGAAAAGACAATTTTGAGAGGACAGTGCAGATGCTGACCAACTCTCATACATCAATGTGTGTGAAAAGTATTGCGAATAACCAATATCAGACTGGCATCTGACAGGCTTCCTGATCCAGGGAAGGTTTTTAGGTTTTTATAGTGTCATAGCTACTGTTCAGCACGTAGAATTTTTTTTCTTCCTGAATTAAAGTATAATTGGTGTATTTGTTGACTTTCTAGTTTCATGAAGATTTTTTTTAGATTGTGGTGTGAATAACCTAATAGTATTACCCTTATAGGAGATAGTGTATTCGTCCCAACAAAGTAATAGAGAATTTCAAGCAGTTTGTAGTTTCCTTTTCAAGAAAAACTGATAATGTTTTTTTTACTCCTCTTCTTAGAATTACTTCTTAACATCAGTTCCCCTGAACAATTTACACTTCATCCAGTCCAGCCTTACTCCCCTTGAGAATAAATTTCTCCAGAGTGACAGCATAGTCACTCTAAACCCTGTTCTCTGTTTTAGGAAGTGAAAGAGTGAGCCACAGAAACACTGCTAAGCTTGATTGAATAAATGCTGTGAAAATTCTGCTGCTGCTCAACTGGAAAGAATAAAGATAATATTGTCAGACCATTACAAACTGTGATTTTAATTAAGAAGCTTAAAAAACTAGGGTCCAGTTTAGCTTTAAGTACCGTGACATTTGTACTGAAAGTCATCTTCAACGCTACAGTGGTTTTACACAAAATATGGTGAAATTGAATAATGTGCCCTCTGCCCTGGGAGATAAGGCTACAAGTTAAAGATCAAAGGCAACGTAAAATGGGTTTTGTCTTACTTCACTTTTAACTTGTCTTTATTCTCAAAATACATCCAATCTAGAAATGTGTTTAAAATGCACAAAAATATTGATGTTTCATTAGGTCACTTCCCATATTATACTTCCTTCATAACTTGCAAGCTCAGTCTTCCATATGAGTGAGAATATTTAAATCCCAGAACCTTTCCCATAAACTAGAAATGCATCTGTGCAGCTTAAACAAATATCTTCCCACCTTATACTTATAAACTTTTCAGTATTAGTTTATTTGAATAGTTTGGAGACATCAGGGTACTGTGACTTTGATACAGAATGCAGTCACTAATAAAGCTACTGAGTGGGGGACAAGTTATTGGAAATCCTCTTTTGCATGTAGCACTAAACACAACCTGTATGGTTGGCTGTATTTATAGAAGATAATCTGATATGGAATGATGAAAACAAAAAACCACAGGGGAAACAGAAGTTACTTCCTTCCTACAGCCTTTGGCAGGAGCAGGCTAATAGAGTTTTAGATGACAAATGCTATCAACTTTAGTCCCTCAGTAGATGCACTGACAGAAGTAGTATGTTCTAGGGAACAGAGCAGTAGCAGCACATGGAGAATGTTATCACAGATGGGAAAATGTTTAAAAGTAAAGTGGATAAAATTCCAAACCTTTCATTTATCTGAGACGATTTCTGTTTCAATTTTAAGTTTGTTAAAGTCAGATTAGATGATGCCCTGGCTAGTGCGTTGAAAGTAAGCAGATGTGCTGTTTAGTTTACATTTGCACCTTCGGAACCCTGAGAGTGAGTGAAGTGGATTTGTATGTGCTGAGAGCTGACTGTTGGTTACTGAAGCAGTTTTACTCGGATTTTGTGCCTGTAATTCTGTTTTTCAGGTCAGGTGTATGCAGTGCTGGTATTTTGCGCATACAGCACAGTTTGGCAGGCTGTGCAGGCAGGTGCATGTTGAACACTGCAATGTTCAGAACTCGTGTGGTACATGCTGGAGTTTTGAATCTCAGAATCACAGGATGGTCTAGGTTGGAAGGGACTTCAGAGATCATCTAGCCCTAATCCCCTGCCATGGGCAGGGTTTTGTCTCCTTAGACTAGGTTAGACCAGAGCCCCATGCAACCTAGCTGTTTGAAATAGTGCAAGGGTTTTTTTTTTTGTGTTTAAAGACTGTATAGAGACAGAGACGGTCTTTATTTCTTCTACATTTCCTTTGTTTGCACAATAAAAGTGATTATTGTGTGCAGTGTAGTCGCTTTGCACCTCACTGCACATGGACAGTAGCACTTGTGCAGCCAGGAGGCTACCAGATTATTACTGCAGAGCTAGTTGTCTTCATAGAATGTGCTTGAGTGGTGGTTCTCTATCATATTTATTTTGTTGGAGTAAAGTGCCCTTGGTCAGGTCTTGGTTTCCTCCTTCATTAATTCCCTGGCAGGTGGTACAACGCAGAATGCTAGAACTCCTGGAGTGTAGCATCTGCTCGTGTGTTCTCTTGCTAACTCACTGTTAAAAGGGAGCAGAGAGATGTAGTCATCTTCTGCACTAGTTACATCTTGAATATTGATCATGGCGCTATAATAGAACAAACCAACAATGAGATTAAGGCTAGCAATGGCTGGTTTAGAGAGCAAATCTTGTGTGTGCAACTCAGGAGAGCAAATTCAGGTGTAAGATGTCAGAGTAGTCAATGGCTACAGAGTGCATCAGTATTAATTAGTGAGGCAGGTGGGCTGACTGCTGCTGCGAGTGACTGCTAATTAGTCTAGTTTCCCTTGCTGACTGTGTTTATATTGGTAAGCTGAATGTTTGAGAGACCCTTAGTGAAGCTGCAGTCAAGGTTCGTTACACTTTACCACTCTTAAAAAAAGGTGAAAATGAATTTCCATAAAATTTTAAATAAATGTAATTTTAGAAGTTGGTTTGTTCTTAATAATCTAAGAAAGGAATCTTGTTTTCACATGTTTTAGAAATTTGCCTGTAATTGTACTGTGGTGTTTAATAATACAGTGAGAAGGCAGCGACAGAGTATAAATGAAAAGAAAGATTTTAAATTAGAAAAATAGTGGGAACTATTGTGGAAAAAAATTCCTGTTTCCAAGATGTACGGTTGCTAACCCTTTGCATAATTTTCACATGATCTTGCCTAAGGTCTCCATGCCATTACATCTCCTTTGTTTCTCTGACACTTTCACCTCCCAATTACCACCTTCTGCTTCGCTGAATAACTCTGACTAGTGACTCAATTTCCAGAGTATCTTTGAGATATGAGCTATTCCCTCTTTGTCTTCCTCCAGTCACCTACCTGACCCTGAGCTATTTCTCTGTTCTAGTTCCACCAAGAAATCATTGTGCCTCAACAAACCATATGGCCACAATCAATTCCACTCCCCATCCTAGCTTATCTTTATTACTGGTAGAGGGCAGGGCAATAATTCCTGTTCTTGCACTATCAGACATGAGGAAGAAGAACCAAGATTCTGTGGGCCTTCTGACCCTCCAACTTCAGGGTCATCCCCTCCCTGTCATGTGGTTTCTCCTGGTCTTTCTTGACTGTCTCCTGTGTTTTAAGACCTTTTCACTCTCAGCAGAAGAGTCACATACCCAGGCTTTTATTTGATTGCATGCTAAGCTTGCCATCAATAATTGTACTAGGCAAGTGGCAAGTGCATTAGAAACCTCTTGAGGAGGATATAGCAGGCCAATTATTTTCTCACTGGAAAGAGTTCTTGGAAATAGTGAAGTGTCTTTCTACTTTTATAGTGATGAGGAGGGACTACCATTGGCTTGCTCACTTCAGAAAAAAATTGGGAGAATGCTAAGAAAAATCCATATAAAAGAAAGTGCAAAGTACCTCACATCTTGCCACAAAATCGCTTGAGTCTCAAAGCAGGAAAGGTTCCCCATGCCTTGATGTCTTACAGTCAACACAGCCGAGTGACCCACAGGAATCACTAATACAATTGTACCTTTTCACTTTTTTGTCATGAATTCAGCATCTTGCATTAGTTTGGCACAGTTCTTCAACCATTTGCTTGTGACTAGGAGAATGAGAAAGTGTCTGGTCTTGCACAACCTACCTTCCTTCTGTGAATGCTGCTGTTTCTTTACTGGTGCTCCCATTTTGACTTTCCATTTGCTGCAGTGTGTTTAATTTCATACCTTATAAAACATGAGAAATTTGTATTGTATATCCTGTTTTGCCAGCCTTATGTTGGCCATTTCTTTTGATTACTATCAGCTTTTATGATCCTCCGATGCTTGGACACGTACTGCGTTTGTTACTGTATGGAAATGGAGCCTTACAGGAGCTGGACTGGCCCGGATTCACCCTTGTGTAACTTGAAATTACACCCAGGAGTGCATCTGGCCCAATCCATTTTAATTGCTGCTTTTCTCTACTGTAGATTAGAAATAGATTGTATGTCTAGATAAATGCGTATCTCTTCTGATGAATTAACCCACTCTTTCAGAGAAAATGAATTTTCAGATTGACCACATAATCCTACAAAGCTATTAACAAAAATGCAGCACAAATAGGAACATTAAAAAAACCCCAGTGTATATGTAAGAAGGGATAATAAATACCTTTCAAAAAACCAGTGGCACATGTCACTGAGTATCATTTCCTGCCAATAACTTATTTTAAAACAAGAGAGATTAGAAAAGTTCACTAAACTGAAATAGATTTGACTTAATTGCTGTGTGAGACTCCTTGTGACTAGGTATTACTTAGGCAAAGATGTTAGTAGAAGTAAAAATAAAGTGTTAGATGCTTTAAAAAGTATTTAGAACCCCCTCTAGAGATACATAATCTCACAGCAGGAGTTCATGCTGAGGAATTAATAATTGCTCATGAAAAGTAATTTACATTCTTCTGGTGAGTACAGAGTATTAATTTGCAGTAATTTCATTAATTGAAATCAAAGTCACCTTCTATTCCTTAGGAGTAATTGAGGCACTTGTTTTTTAGCAAGTATTTTGAGATTCCTTGATTGAAGCGTGTCAAATACTCAGAGTTCCTCCCAGCTGTTCTTGTACCTTGTCATTGTTAGCAGTCTTGGAACTGGAATGGATGGGGCTGTCTGGCATCTCTGCGGGTGGCTTAGTCTAACCCTGCCCTGCTCAAGAACCAGTTGCACAGAGCCACATCCATTTGGGTTTTCAGCATCTCCATGGGTGAAGGCTGTGTGGCATGTCTGCGCAATCTGTTCCAGCATTTGACTGCCCATACAGCAATTTATTTTTCCCCTCAAGTTTCTATTTCACTTTTTGCTGGGGAGGAACCACTGAGAGGAGTCACAGCTGCCCTAGCCTCAACTCATGTTGGGCCACATGCCCGAAACATCTGCAGATGAAACAACATGATTAAGTCACAGAGAATCATAAGATTGGAAGGGACCTCTAAAGGTCATCTAGTCCACCCTCCCTACAACAAGTAGGGACTCGAAAGAGTGATCCGGTTTTGGAATGGGCTACCCACAGAGGTGATTGAGTCGCCGTCCCTGGAGGTGTTCAAGGCTAGGCTAGATGAGGTGCTGAGTGGCATGATCTAGATGTTAGGTTTACTTGGTTTATTTGGATTTAGGTTGGACTGGATGATCTTTAAGGTCTTTTCCAACCTTATCATTACTGTGTGATACTCTGTGTGTGTGTGTGACATCACTCACCATATTGCCCAGAACCCCATCCAGCCTGACCTTGAATGGCTCCAGGGATGAGGCCACCGCCACCCAGCCTGTTACAGGGATCTCCCACCCTCAGATTAGGGACTTCTTCCTCATGTCCACCCTCATTACTGCCCTTTTCCAGCTTCAGACCATGACCCGTTGTCCTGCTGTTCCCTGTAATTGTAAACAGTCTTCCCCAGCCTTCTGACAGGGCCCTTTCAGTGACTGAAAGGTCACTATAAGGTTGCCCTGGAGCCTTCTCCTCTCCAGGCTGAACAACCCCAACTCTCTCAGCCTGTCCTCATAAGAGAGGTGCTCCAGCCTTCTGAACATTTTTTTGGCCCCCACTGGCCATGTTCCAGCTAGTCCTTGTCCTTCATGTGTTGGGGACCCCAGAGCTCCACATAACACAGGAAAACTTGAAATCAGAATTTGAAAATAATTAACACAGTTCTGCAGATGTGGAAATGGAGTGGCCAGCAGATAATTCAATACACAGGTGAAGGTGTTTGGAATGGGATGCTGTCTGCAGATGGGAGCTGATCATTAGATAGGAAACAGACAACTGCGATACTCTGAGACTCATTTTGCATTTATGCTATTAGGTTAAAAAGTGTTGGAAGAGTTGATTTATCCAGGCCAGGTACTGCCATTAAGCAGGTGCTTTGTTTATGTTTTCAACAGGATCAAAAGTTACAGATGCACTTAACAGCAAAAGAGGAGCATCACAAGAAGCTGAATGAGGCGGAGAGGTGTTATGCGACGGTCGCCTGCCAGTTTGCACTCGTGAAAGGTGTCCATGGAAAGCTAGAGCACAGTGGTATGTATCTATGTCTTAAACGTCCTCCTGCATTGTGGTGGTAAAAAACCAAGCCCAGGATTAAAGGTTCATGAAGAAGGGATCCTAAGAAAGCGACATCAGATGGCACTAAAAATAAAATTGCACTTTAAAACCCCCTAACAAATCAACATGCAGAAAAGTCTTAACTCATTGTTTGAGGTGTAGAACAACTGGTACCACCTGCTCTAATCCACCAAGGTAGTATCACACTATACAGAAAAAGTAGTTAAGACATGTTTTCAGTCTTATTCTTCTTTCCATGGAGATGTTTAATTATTTTATATGTTACACACATGTACATTGCAGTTACAAATCAAATATTAGTTCAAATATGAAAATATTTATTAAGATGCTTTTAACTTCTGTTCAAAGTGCAGGAAGTGATGCAGCTCAATAAGAAACTAACATCAGTGAATGAAAGACAAGAGACTGAAATAAGTAATCTGAAGGAAGTAAGTGCAGGCTGTGTTTCTGAATGGATAAGTGGGATTCTCTGGCACTTCTACAAGTTGCTCTTATTATGATAAATAATATTAACAGAAGGAACAGACAAATAACAGAACTGTTCTTCCTTGTGTCTCTAATGGCTAAATTTTTCTTATGCTCCCTTGTCCTGCACAGCTATGTCAGCGGAACGCCAATTAACATCGGAGCAGCTCTCAACAGTTTCTGTAACTTAGGAATTTTTATTTATCTCTCCACCCTCCTACTTGATTCTTGTGAATTATTAGCAACACCTCTTCTTCCAGTACTGTGTTGTCATTGCTTTTGCCACCCGATAGGGAAAGGCAGCAGAGTTTTAATTTAGTCAGAGAGAGCAAATATGATGAGTAGTTGCCAGAGAAGCAAGTTGATGCGTTGGATGTAAGACAAAAAGCATAACTGAATCCCCATCAGAGCTTCGTAACAGGGCAACTGAGACGTTAGCTAACAGTGATGCTGTGGAGAGGTTGTCTGAACACTAGCTCTTTTCTACCTTTTTCTGTTCAGAAACTACTGTTTGCCAGGTATGTTTTTGAGTTGTGCTCTTGACCATCTGTAATAGCAGGAAGAATAAAGTTCTCTTTTCCCTTTCAGCTGTTTCTTAAGTGCTGACAGGAGAAGAACAAAGGGACCCTCTGAAGTCAGAATAGCCCTGTAAACTCAGTATCTTTCCATAGCACATCTTTTTCATATCTTCTTATCTTTATATTCTGTGGTTTCTTTCCTCCCTTTGATTCTCTGAGGATTTTAGGTAGGGAACAAATGCATGACTGTTGTGGGCTTCTTGGCCTAGTGTTGGTCCCTAGCTTCCAGCCACAGGCTTTGGACCAACACAGAAACTTTGCAAAGATTGTGCATTACTTGTAGAACAGCAAAAGGGGTGAGAGGGTGGGGGACCTATTTGATCTCAAAGATTTTGGAACTCATACCATCATAAAAGAAGCCTGAAACTCACAGTAATAGTGTGGCAGGACACTGGAAAAAAAAAGAGATCTCTGATTTCTAAATCACAATTAGGTTTATGGCAATTAGAAATGTTTGTTTAGCAACATAATGCAAATTACAGGTTATATATATTTATATATAATACTAAAACCATCTGTATTTATCCAAAATATTTACTGGATCAAAGAGCAACAGAAAAAATATTGAAAAATATTGACAGTGTGCTAGAATGCAAATACCATCTGAAGGGCTGAGGACAACTTTGTCTCACGTGCACCTGAATTGCACAGTTCCCTTAAGAGAGTGTAAATTACTTGTATGTGACAAAAAGGTGGATGTTGATCCAAAATGCAGCATATCTGCAATATATTGTAAATATAGGAGGTGTAGAAATTTTTTGAGCATCACAGTCCATTAGATTTGTTGGTTTTGGTTTGGAAACCAAGAATAATTCATTACTTCCAATTCTCTGAGGGGTAATTAAATTGAGAGGTATGAATAGAAAAATGTTTAAGAGAATGTGACATGGTGAAAGTTGTGAGTAACAGAGGTGTACGAGGCAAAGTGAGAGTGATTTATGCACTTCAGTAATCAAATATATTGTATGATCCGGGTTTCTTGATTCCTGAGGTCATGGGTGATGAATTTGAAATGAAATACTGTTAGAGGGGCCAAATGAAACTTAATCTGCCTTCTCAGTTCACCAGGAAATGCCTTTATTGTGGCTATTCCTGAGTTTCTTATTCACTGTTTAATATTTGCCCAGCCTATTCTGAATAACTGCTGGAAAATGAGAGTAGATTAATGGTTGGACTCAGTGATCATAAAGGTCTTTTCCAACCTAAATGATTCTCTGAGTCTGTGTTCTCGGTTTTTTATCATCCACGCAACAGTGAAAAAAAAGTTGGACTTCATTTATTTGTACATATGGAATTATAGAAAGATAGTCCTTTTTCTTCCAAATGCAGAATTCCTGTGAAAGCAGAGTGTAAAATGAACAGTATAGTAAAACAAAAAGAAAGTACAGCCCTTCTTCAGTGTTCTGTTTTCAACATTTTGCTTATAAAACCCTTCTGGAAAGTTATGCAGTGGCAACGTATCTCTAATCGGACCTGCTAGTTCAGCTCGGCTGCTGGTTGTGAGGAGCCATGCACTCATCTTCCCTCATGCTTAGCCCGAGCACTGCAGAAGTGATTCCCCTTATTGGGGAACTGCTGTAGAGCTGAAGGGACCTACAAGAGACACAAAACTATGAGAAAAGTGGTATTTAGAAGAGTTGGGAAGAGCAGTTGGGGATTAGCAGGCTGTTTTCACTTGCTGTGTACCTGAAAGCCATGATATCTTCAACACAAGTTGGACACCGTATGTCGCTGGGTTTATCTGTCTCGGAGACTTGACTTACCTCTAGCAGCATTGACAGCTTGTGGATTCAAACGTAGCCTCAGTGCTGGAGGGGGAACAGCTATCCATGTTGTTACACCTCTGTGTGGCTGTTGGCTCTTCTCACATCCATTGCTCTGACTCACATCAGGGTGATCTGACATATTTGTTCTTAATGGGAGCATGAAGTTAGGGAATGCTGTTCAACTTTTATGCATAAAAACAAAGATATTCATGTTTTAATGAAACTGCAAGTGTGGGCTGGGGGTGTTAAATATGTACAGCAGTAAACTCTGGATCAAAATGCATTGGGCACAGATTTAATCTAGGATTGTGAAAATGCTTGCACTGAAAGCTGGCCTAGAATTAAAGGCTCATATTCTGCTGCTTAAAAACCCACCTGTGTTCCTCAAAGCTTCCAAGATTATGAGAGAGTTGCACAGAGTTAGGAAGAGAAGGAAAAGTTTGAATTTTAGATACAGTCAACGTCTGCATGGGGTATCAGTGCTGTTTGGGAAGTGGTTCCGTCATCCTTCACTGCCTCTTGAGTCCCATACCACCGTCATGCTGGTGCAGGAAAAGTAGAATGAACACTTTGTACTGATCACAACTACATTTTACTCACACACACACAAAAAAGGAGGAAGTTGTAGCTTAGATCAGCAGGCAAAAGGAAAACACACTTAAGAAGCAGGACCGGTTCTTCTATGACACTTAGACTTACACTGGCTTGAAGTGTTTCCGAAACTATGTCCCTCAGTTGGCATCTAGCAACACACCAAAGAAACAGATTTAAAGCCTTAATATCCTTTTTTAGTATTCCCACCCCTAAAATGGATACAATTCCTTTCCAGATTAAACGTAACATGTAGTATATCTTTTAATTTCAGATCTTTTAACTTTACTTTCAGAATAGAGAAAAACACGCGTCTGTAGGCTCTTATTTTATGTTACATTCACAGCCACGTAACCTGTACTTCCATTCACCATGGGAAGCTCTCCCATTATTTCTGGTTATCTGGTTTATGCTGGTTATTTTAATGTTTGTGTTGGGTTTTAGTTATTCGTCGGTTTTGGTTTTTCCCACCTTCCAGCTTTGTAAAGGTCTGGCTCCGGATGGATTTTACACACCCACCTGCTATACACAAAGAACATCCAGTCATCTTCTCTACCTCAGGGGCATGATTTATTTAGTACTGCTTGTTCTTTCCCCATGACAAAAAGCATAGTAAGATATTCTGCAAGCCATAAATTCTCAATTTTGGATAATATATAGGATCAGATCCATCGCAGGGTCTTGCACGTGCCTTTGCAGCTCACAAGCTGCTAGCCGTGTTCTGGCTACCAGTAATCTAGTTCTCTGTGAAGACTGGAACAGAGCACGCCTTCACTTACACTAAGCTAAATCTGCTTCTGCTGCTCAAATGTAGGAGCTCTCCTTGCACTTTTCACTGCAAAGCCCTCTGGAAAAAAGCTGCACGTACTTTACAAAGTATCATGGACATAAGGCAGGGCCATCCTTGGGTTCTCTAATTGGTTCTGCATTACACTTAATACTTACTGGGTGACTCCAGATGTATTTATGGCTAGAGGCTTTATTTCTCTTGTAGTTTAGCATCAGAATGATTTAAGGTAGTATCTATTCCTCTATGTTTTGTAAAACTCTATTTGTGAATTCAGCTACAACATAATCTTCCCTTTTTCTTTGGTACTGTTATATGATTTTGTCCAGAACATTTAAACCCTTAGCGTGTGATAAGATGGAATTCCAGTTTTGTGAAGAAAAGTTAAACAGACCAAACTTAGTTGTTAGATAAAACTATTACCATTCTGACTGCTTGGTTCACCACTGTGGCATTGTGAAGAATTCTTGATACTATCTGTGAGCAGCATTCATAACCTCTGCTATTTGTCTGAGTAAACGTCAGAGCGCTCAAGGAGAGAGTGATATTAAACAGACTACCTTGTACCAGAACGGGAGGGGTGGGGGAGATCAGCGTACAATATTTATGACTCCAGGAACTATAAGTTGTAATTTAATGAGATCAAAGCATTTGCTGTTTATTTGCTGCACTGGGAGCTTGGAATAAATGGGTTAGAAAAGAGATACCAAAAAGAAAAAGAAAAAGGCAGGATATTTAAAAGATTATAAAGACTGTAAAATCAAAGGCATATTTTAGATGGAAAATCATGTCACAGAAACCCCTAATATTAAATTAATTTAGCATTCTCCTGAGATTAAGTAATTAATGTTTCAGGAAAAGCAAAGATCCTCTGAATTTATGGCCAGTTCCTGTTTTTAGCGGATAGTCACTGCTCTTTCTTTTTTCCTCCTGATTCCCAGGAATATACACAGTAGTTACAATAGGTACTTTACTCCTATTGTGTATTTCGGTGTAGGAGGCTTTCCTGGTACCAAACCCACGTCCACTTCTTGCAAGAGAAAATAAAGAACAGTTTAAGTATCACGAGTACTTCAAACAGTACAATGAGTGAAACAACATTTTACCTCTGGAAAGAAACTCTTAGCCACGTGTGAAAAGTGTAACTTTTAGCAAGTTAGTCTTAGGAATTCCAGTTCCCCTAATTTATTCTGTTGTTTCCATACATTATTTAAAAGCAGGGCATGACTCGGGATAGTTTAAAAGATTTGTCTTTGTTTTGAATTGTGCTGCCTATGCTGGATGAACTATTTATACGTGTTTCCTGTGTTAAGGAACTGAAGAAAGTAACTACAGACTTGATAAGGTCCAAGGTCACATCTCAGTACAGGGTGGGAGAAGAAAACATCAATCTTACGGCAAAGGAAAAACAGCTTCAAGAACTGCAACAAAAAATCAAAACGGTATTTTGGAATTTAAAGAAATGAATTTTTCATTAATTTTGCAGTTCCTCATTCAGCAAACGTCGTGGCAATGACCTGTCTGATGTGGAAGGAGTAGTGATTCCTTTTTACTAACTGCTTATACAACATAACAAAACTATCTCCAGTACGAAAGAACTTAGGGAAGTAATATGCTGTGACCAGAATTGTATCGTTTCCAAAAAAAAAGTGTATAAAAGGACATCTCCATTTTTTGGAATAGCCTCATGATGATTTCACAACATCACATTAATACAATTTTACTAGAAAAAACAGTCATTTTAAAGGTTTTTTATTTTCTTAATATCCTTTTTTTCAGGAGACAGCAGTTTGTAAAAAAGTTCAAGAAGAAAATGCTCAGATTAAAGAAGAAAAGCGGGTGAGTTAATACAACTTCGTTATTTAAAAATCACTTAAGAATGTATGTGCTGTATTTCATGTTTAATATGAATTATTGTACTAAGCTATTTAATTAAGTTTATTAGTTTAGACTTCAGAAGTATTTCAATACTAACATAAATGGGATCTCACCCTCAGTTTTTGTTGTGT
This sequence comes from Rhinopomastus cyanomelas, assembly GCA_013400115.1. Classification (NCBI taxonomy): domain Eukaryota; kingdom Metazoa; phylum Chordata; class Aves; order Bucerotiformes; family Rhinopomastidae; genus Rhinopomastus; species Rhinopomastus cyanomelas. Next base: position 833,765 of record VXBP01004084.1, on the reverse strand, counting down.
ATTATTAGAACAACGTCCATTATTTGACACTTAATTCCAAGTCTTAACTGTTATCTTTGAAATCAGATGGGAGAATTTGGCTGATCCATGAAATAGTTGTTCCCATGTCAGCTCAGAAAAAATTAGCAATAACATTTGCATAATGCTAATGTAGCATTCTTGCTGTTCTGCTTGCCGGTGCCCAAGTAAGGGCCTGAATGCCCCTGGACATGTTTCCTTTCCCGGTCATATAGATCTCAATCCCAGGGATAGGGTTTAGCAGTGGCCTTAGGGCAGTTGGGTTCATGATTGAACTTGATGAGCTTGAAAGTCTTTTCCTAACTAAACAATTCTATGTCTCTGTAATAATGCTGGTATTGAAAGCAGATAAAAATTAGAGTTGTGTGTGACTCACATGCCAAGGAAAGAGTACTCTATTCATACAGAACATACACATTCAGAATATTAAGCTACATCTGTTTGTAGCTGGGTAAAATTAAGCCTGCCTTCTGTCTCAAACTCGAGTCTGTTCCAGAGCAAATCCTGATACCCAAACCAAGGTACCTGGAGTCAAGTACCAAAGATAGGGGGGGAAAAAACCAGCAAAAAAGCTTCTCTCTAATCACCGCATAATGCACCGCGTTGCAGGATATTAAGCATAAAAAGAATGGTTGTTTGGTTGTTTGGTTTTTTTTTTGAACAGTGACAGAATTTTCATTCTGAAGTTCGTGACACCAAACATGTCGGAAAATTGTCCCACTCTGGTTGTTCAGGCGGGACAAAAGCAGTAGGTTGCTTGTACAGCCTCTGAGCACGAGGGAAAAAATGAGCCATGCTCAGGCCCCATTAACCCCACAGCCCTCAATGCACTAAAAAGCATTTCTCTGAAGATGCTCACAGCGTAATTCGTGTGTGTGTTTGATATGTCTCATCCAAGAGGAGCCTATTTTGTTTTGTGTAAATTGCTAGAGTGAGTTTGCTCAGTTTTAACATGTGGTCGGGTTTAACATATGAAGGGCTCTAATCTACAGATGAACTTCTTGTTTTCTGTAAGAATTTGGATTAGAAGACCTGGATCACTGTACTAGATTGAAGACATGGCCACCTCTGCTGCCAGCCTGTCCAAGGCATTCCACATCTCTGTGGTTCACCTTGTAAATGGTGTAAAATTGAAATAAAGATAAAGTAAACTTCAGTGCAAAGATACTATTTCTGCATGAAAAGGAATGTGAGCACAGCCAAAATACTATTTTTGAGGAGGTAGCTGTGGCTACCTACCAAAAATACATTTGAATGCTCTTTGCAGTTATATGAAAATACTTTGTTTTACTAACATGTTCCTCTCAGTATATTTTGAAGCCACTGAGCACCTTTAAGACTCTTTCACCTGAAACACAGTGGTATTTTTTTCCTATGATCATCCTTCAGTAACTGCTGTTCCAGTCTTTAGGGAGCAGAGATTGGCTTGGCTAGATAATTTAGTCTGACTTTGGGTCTGTAGAAGTGGCTCTGTGCCTCCATTCCACCCCATGGGTTTGTTAACTGATGACCACTTAACTAAGTCATGTTGGGTGGTTCTTGTTTTAGAATTTGCTTCTTGAAGTAACAGTGTAGTCTTGTCGAGGGAACCACTAGAGTTCAGGTACTGACCGCAAAATCTGATGTCCCTGCTCCATATGATGCAAAGCTACTATGTGGGAGTTCACATCCATTAGAATCCAGGAGATACAGAAGGATGTCACAGTTCCCCATTAATGGAAGTGATTGTGTGTCAGTCGTATAGTTTCTCTGGGATTTTCCATAGTATTGAGAACTCTAATATGGTACCATAAAGTTACTCTGTTAGACCAATTGAACTCACAGTGGGGTTGGATTGTATACACCCTAATTAGATTGGCACTGAAGTGTGTTTGAAGTATCAATAGATTGATCACTTTAATTGTAAGAACATTCTCTGAAAAAGAATGTTTTAACAAGTTATAATCCTGTTTTCTTCTCCAAGGAAAAAGGCCAGAAAAACCTGCATTTGTTCTGATTCAAGCCCTTCGCTGGTATTGACATTATTCTCATATACATGATCTGTAAACACTGGTAGAATATAATGTTAATCTAAAAGACTGAAATGATCTCAGACTTCAGAAACAAGATCTTACTCATTGTATCTCCATCTGTTTGTATTAATAAGGAAATCCTCAGCAGTCTACATTGTGTTCAGGAGCTGCTTCAGCAAACAACCCAAACGAATGTTAGAATGGAGAGTGAATTAAATGCACTCAAAGAAGAGCAGCAGGTCAGATTTCCCTTGATCAGACAAGTCGCTACTATCTGTTCAGTATTTTTGAAGTCCAGGGCTGTTAAAGACATCTGTATGCTTTTCAGAACTTTTGACCTCACTTGCAGTGCTCCCTCAGCTCCTTACCTGTCAGCACGAACCTTGAAGCGCAGTCTAGAGTTTTCCTCTTTTTGTTCTCCCCCTAAAGTAAATCATGGCTGCCATTCTCATCAGCAGTTACTGGAGGGTAAAACCAGAACCTAACAGGGGGTTGCTTTCAAGTATTTTGCAATCAAATGTGTTTGTGACTTGTTTCTTATCATTTTCACGTAGGAATAAATTGTTTTCTGGAAAATGTTTTGGATTTCAGGTCTTCATAAGCAGACCTGGTCCCCAGTTTTGTTAGAGCATGGCCTTAGTTCTAATTTCTTGCTGTGTTGTCTGGTCTATGCTACAAGTGGTAAGCTGTCACGCTGGAGAGTGCGGGGTTGCAGCATTCCTCACTTCTCACAGGCGTAAGTATGACAATGGTGTTACGAGACCTCAATAAATAACGGGAGGCTCTCCGTCTTTGAAAGGGTCCCTTCCAACCCTGAGTGGTTCTGATTCCATAACTTCTCCAGTGACGTGATCCTGTTGTGGCAGGGGGATTGGACTAGATGATCTTTCGGGGTCCCTTCCAATTCCTTATGATTCTATGACTACATGAGGACTCCTCAATACTCAGTTGGATATAAATACTTTTAGTCTTTGCTGTGGCACTTAATTGAAGTAAAGTCTTAGCTAATCGTTGGGTTTTTCGAGCGCATTCTGTGCAGTCTCAAAACTAAGGTGTTCTCACTTGAGAATGGGAATTACAGGCTTCATAATCATACAAGCATGTATGAGAGAGAAGGTTTCAGGACATCACATCTGGAATTGGAAAAGTGGCTAGATATTTTAATAGGTGTCTATTTCATACACCAGATCAATAAATGCATCAAATGCAGTGATTCCCCTAGACAGCATGATGGAAATACAATTAAAATTCTATAAAATTCTATTAAAAATGAAAGTCACATGTTCTTGTTCTTTCCAAATGAGCTTATGGGGTTGAGTCAGAAATGTTCGTCAACAGAAGAGATAGTGTTGCTTTTCATAGCTACTCATTTGGCTGACAGTTGGATTTAATTACTGGGATATTCGAAGGAAAGAGATGGTGGTAACTGCTGATTTTGCAACAAATTGAACTTACAGGGAGCTGGATATAAAACTGGAAGGGTCTACAGTGGTGCTTTCTTGCTAGTTGGAGAGCTACCACCTTCATCTTTAATTCTAGAACCACAACATGATGAATGGGGTCCTTCAGGAACCTTCAGTTCTGGCCTCTGCTCATTGAGAATTTTCTTCAGAATAATAGAAAAATTGAAGGAGTGACTGGACAGTCAATGGCAATATTTTTATTTTTACACTAAGAAAAGATTACTACTTGGTTTTGGGCTGGAGATGACTGAATACCTAAACTTGCAAGGTACCATCCAGTGAGGATCATAGTGCACTTCCTCATTCTGTCTGTGCATGTTAGTGCTGGGCTACCAACAGCTTATGAGTTCAGAAAAACAAGTTGTAATTCTTTAACAGATGACAGAATGCTTGAGAATGCCAGGAATGCAGGAATTCCCTTCTCTGTACAACTTTAATATACGATCAATGCCTTTAATCTCCTACTCCTGATGTTTTCCCCAAAGAGCCCTGCTGTGAGTAGCCGTAATATTCCACCTCAGACACAAGTAAAAGCATCCTTGGAGACAGAGCAGGTTTATCAGAGAGAGGTGGTCTTGGTCTCCTAGTTTATAGAACAGGCTGAAAGGTGCTACATCAGAGTGTGATTATTCAGACAATGTTTTGGATTGTCTCATGTTTTAAGCTAGATAATCTTCCAGAGGACACCCAGTATGTACTTGCTACAGGAGTGGAATTCTTCCTAGTGTTAACACCTGTAAAATATTTGTGTTAGTAACATCGAGCATTTAAAAGCAGTACAGTCAGGAACCAGACTCATCTGCAGTTGATGACTAACTAAAAGGAATTGCTTTGAAGTATTACCTCTATAATTTAACATCTTGCAAGTGGACTTCTCAGCAGAGCCACGAACAGCTACATGCATTAAAGCTGTGGTTACGCTATCAGATATGTTTCTTGTAGATAGTGGATGCAGCAAATTGTTTATCTCCCATATTGGTTGCTATAAAGAGGGGACAGGATAGAAATGCCGATGGTACTGGAGATGGGGATGAAGTTACTGTTGATTTATACCCAGCTGCCTTCATTCAGCACAGTAGAGCTGAAAGAGTTACCCCAAAAATGATGCCAGTACAATTATGATAGTATAAAGCTTAATACTATTTCATCAACTCTGATTTCAGTGATCTAATAAAAATAAAGGCTAATCAGAGCATACTTCATATTCCAGTATATGTGTTTCAGAATTTAGAGGTTACATGTTATAGAAGGTGGGGTAATAATCTGGGGTAGAAAAACTGATCAGAAACATTAACTATTTTCTTTGAGTATAGAGTAGTTTTTGTCTTTAAGTCCAAAGGCTCTAGGCTGTGCTACATTTCATATTTCTCATCTCTGGACTTTATATTACTTTTTCAGCACATTAAAACTTATGCAGTGAAACTGAATAATGGCAAGTGTTTTTATACCCTTTTATAGCCTTTTCTTTTTTCATAACCTCCCCCTGCTCCCTGTTAGCTAAACTCTAAGCACCTTTCTGTTAATTTATGAAAATTATTGTTGAGATAGCACATTATCACTGATCTGTATGGCACTTCCAGCATGTTAGAAGCAAAGGTCCAAGCAACATAAAACACATCAAAATTCATTAATGTGGTATTGATTATTTTTTGGATAATTAATTTTATTGCAGACCCTTGAAAGAGATAATGAGCTGCTAAGGGAGAAGGCAAAGGAAAATGAAGAAAAGTTCCTTAATCTTCAGAATGAGCACGAGAAAGCACTAAGAACTTTGAAGAAAGATGTAGGTTTATTAAATTAAATGTTAGAGTATTAAAAGGTTTTTGAAATGGTTATCAAGCATTTCGGGTAATTCCTAAAAGCCAAGGATATAGCGCAGAAATAACACAACACAAAGAACTAATTTCTTCTCCAGTAGTGCAGATTCTTCTGGAAATGATTTTTTAAAAGGTAGATTTAGGAGAAGTGTTGACTCCTGTGCTCTGAAAGGTCAGTGAACTGCCTGCAGCTCTGTAAAGCAAAAGCCAAGGGTATTAGGTGTTACCCTGAATTTAGCATTCGAACATTCCAGAACTGCACCCTGACCATTAGCATGAACCCACATAGACTGAAGTGACTTCGGTAGCGCTATGGGCCCAGAAAAACAACCCAAAGCAACCTCAGACTGAATCAGGCAGAGATAGTTACAGCTTGCAGAGGTCTTGATCTGACAGGATGGAAGAGGATATAAAAGGGGATATAAACGGTAAACCCCTGTCTGTCATCTTGGTGAATTCCTCTTTGGGTACACCTAAACAACTCAGCACATAGTTTGCTCACAGACATGGCAGTTGGCTCTTCAGAAGACAGCTGTATTGTTTTTAATTCTCTGTATTTCTGCTATGGCTAACTCGAAATATGGCCTCGGTGTCTAAAGGACAGGAACATGCAGAGTAATGAGGGTGATGGAGCTCTGGAACAGGCTGCCCAGGGAGGTTGTGGAGTCTCCTTCACTGGAGATGTTTAAAACCCTCCTGGATGTGTTCCTGTGTGACTTGGTCTAGGTGATCCTGCTGTTGCAGAGGGATTGGACTAGATGATCTTTTGAGGTCCATTCCAATCCCTAATGATTCTGTGCTAATGCTAATGTTATAGGCTGCTCTGAAAGCACGTGTAAAGTACTTCCATAACATTACCCTTCTTTTCACAGCTTGAATTTCTGACCATTGCTCTAAATGACAAAATGGGATGGGTACATAACTCATTGAGAAGCGTTGGCTACTTGAAGCTATTCACACAGGCAAAACTGTTAATACCTCAAAAACACTGTTGTACCTACCTGACCAGGCAGTACAGATCTGTTTGTGTGCTCTGTGTGTGCTCAATTATTACAGGAGGAAAACCTGAGAAGAGAAATAGCCGCTATTAAAACCGAGCTGAATTCTCTTAAAGGAGTTCACAGACATCTTGAAGATCGTCCTTCTCAAGGACATCAGCGTTCTGAACAAGTGGAAATCCTGCAGGTAAATGTCTGCAAGAGCTGTGGGGCTGTTTCTTGTGAAACTACTGGAGAGTGAGACACAGGCATTTTTCTAATCTGGCTGTCACATCCACTGATGACTTCCTTTGACATTGCTAGACCTAAAAATGCATCTGATGTAATCAGTGATACAGGATCCCATTAAAACTTCCTATATCCAGAGACTCTTCCACTGTCATCCACAGGGGTGCTTATATCATAGAAACTTGAGATACCACCTCATTAATAAATGACAGCAGTTATCTTACGTAGCCTGTCATTACTGAATTGTCTTTCACCACCATTTTATGTGTGTGTTTCTCAAACCCATTGACTTCATATGTACCCGAGTTCCCTGGAAGTGTGCAAGTAAATCCACACCTACTGGGAGGAGCTGATCTCAGCCTCTGTAACGCAGGACTTTTCAGTCAACACACAGGTTCATTGTTTGAGTTTAAAACAAACCAAACCCCTTTGACGAGTAATGAATGTGGGAGGTAAAAAAAGTGTGAGGTGTCTTCGAAATGTGTATCTTACGCTACTCTGAGGCACGTGACTGTACCACTGCATCTTGTATGATCATTAGCTTTCAAACACGAGGCAGGTTAATCTTCAAGGAGCTCTGTGGTGGAACACTGCCAGGAAATTCCAGGAGCTGCAGCAGATCATGTGGATTACTCCAGTCTGTGGAGTTTCACCTTCTATCAGCAATGAGTCAGTGTCTAGTAAAAAGAAGCCAAGTTGTTGCCTACGATTTAAATCTTTGATTGTGGCTCCAAGTCTTATAAAGAAATATGTGCACACTTGTTTTGACACCCGGTGTGATCGGAAATCGCTGCAATAATTTGTGGGGCATGAAATTTAGAAGCAGTGTCAACTTCCTAGTGATCACCTGAGGAACAGCAATTAAAACACAGGCTTTCTTAAAAGAGTGGACACGATGTTGGACCTTGTTAGAGCCAACTTAGGTTAACTTCAGCATGTTTCAGGTTTATTTTAATGTAATTTGTAATACAGCTTTGGAGAATAGTGGGTTCTTGTAATGCTTGTATGTGTTTGTGTACATGGAGAGCTGCACTGAGAAAGTTCTAAAAGAATGACACCTTCAATGAAAGAAAAAGGGAATTTCTAGTGTTTGAAAGAAAAGCCTGAAAATATGATGCTGAGGCTGTGGATAGCCAAGACCCAGTGACCTAAATACTAAGCAGACACATCTTCCAGGCTTTGATGCCTGTTGAATTTGACTAATTATTAACTAATTATAAACTTAAAAAACAAAAAAGATGTAACAATTATGATTTGCACGTCAGAATGGCAGGGGAGGTTTAGGTCAGACATCAGGGGAGAGTCCTTAATCTGAGAGTGAGGGATCCCTTGGAACAGGCTGCCTAGAGAGGTGGTGGAGGCCCCATCACTGGAGCCATTCGAGGTCAGGCTGGATGGGCCTCTGGGCAATCTGGTCTGGTGGGTGATGGCCCTCCTTGGTGTAGGTGGGGGCGGACTAGGTGACCTTTGGAGGTCCCTCCCAACTCTGTGTTTCTATGATAATAAAACACTACCAAAAGAGAGACAGATTTCAATGGAGGCATCAGTTGAAACATCAAGATCCCCAAAATCATAGAATGGATTGGAAGGGACATCTAAAGGTCATCTAGTCCAACTCCCCTGCACTGAGCAGGGACATCCTCAACCACATCAGGTTGACCAGAGCTTTGTCCAGCCTCACCTTGAAGATTTCCAGGGATGGGGCCCCAACTTACTCCCTGGGCAACCTGTTCCAGTGTTCAACCACACTAGGGAGCTGGGTGCATCAGGATGTTTCTGTCACCTGCGAAACACTGTTTCTTGTGGATTTCTGTTCTACAGCAAGCGTGGTAAGGATCTCATTTTTTTTACCAGTGTTGTCTCTGTGCATCTCTGCATTTTGCAGTACATGTTGTCTCCCTGCACAGCACTTTGCAATGCCCTCCCCACATTCCAGCCCTCCTTTTACATCACCTTTGGTCCCACAAGTATCTTCAGGGTTTTCTCACGTGTTTTACAGACTAATCTCCCTCCCCCACGTACCTACCTACCTTTATATCCTATATTTAGGCCAAGGGCCAGCACGTGCTTCTTCCTTCCGCTGCCAAACAGTTGTTGATGATAAAAAATGCACCTTGTTTTCCTTTTTTTTTCAGTGGGGTTTTATTAGGCTGTTTCTTCACTGTTCAGCTCCTAGATTTCACTTTATTGTGTGTAGCCTTCAAAAATACAAACCCAGCTGCAGCAGCAGACCCAGTGACCTAAACACTGAGCAGACACATCCTCCAGGCTTTGATTCCTGTTGAATTTGACCACAAATTCAGGTTACAAAGCCATCTGGGAGGGAAAGAAGATCCAACTGAAAGGAACTTGCAAAGTCATCAGCCTCATTTGCCTGTGAAATGAAGTAAAGTCTTGCATGTTTTGTTAGGAAAAAGCCCAGTGTCCCTACACGTGTCTGCAGCAGTGTCTGAATGCTGAGCAGGTCCCTGCTTTCACCAGCAGCCAGCAGGAGTGGTCCAGTCAGCACGTGTACAATGCACATTCCTCCCTCTGAGAAATTCTGTCCATCTGGGTATCTTTTCTCTGTTGACTGCAGTATAACAGGATCTAATTAATACCCTAGAAGAGCAGGAATGAGCTCTGCTGTTTTTTCCTTCCAGCTACATTACCTTTCTATCCTTTGGGTGGATGGTCTTTGCTTTCCATCAGGATTGTAAAAATGATTTTAACTGAGTCCTGAACTGCAGATCTACTCAGGGACTGTAGAAAATTATTAAACCATGCTAATCTTTCTTTCTTTCTTTCTGATGCTAGAGTGGTCAGAAACACCCAAACAACAGCAGAATACAGGCTGCTCAGAAAGAAAATGAGTGTCTGCAATTGACAGTAAGAAAAGATGCTGATTTTGGACACAAAGAAGAAATGGAAGTAAAAACCACCATGGACTGCTCTTTAAGAGTTGAGGAGCCACAGGCACAACAAAGTAATGACACTGCATGGGGAGCAGAGATAATAGTGTTCTTGATGAAGGATCAGTGTTCATAGATACATCTTGTGACAGAATGTTTGAATCCCCAGTGAGGGGAATGAAGTAATTTTTGAAGCCACATAAAGGAAACACACTCAGTCTCTAGTGCTTGGTATAAAAACTATAGCAAAGATAATTTAAAAGCTGATTAACTGCAAAGAGGCTGCTTTGAAGAAATCAGTGCTCACAGCCTTCAAGTGCATCCTTCAGGAAACACCTGTCTGATACCGAAACTTGTTATTTGTCACTGACCCACTGCCATCAAGTCACATCCCACTCCTGTTGGTGGAAACATCGTTCCTTAAACAGGTTTTTGAGGTTTGGATTCCATTTAGCAAAAATGCCACTTGCAAATGTAAAGACAAACCCAGCTGTGGTAGCCAGTGGTTTGAACATTGTGTAGACACATAATGGATTAAGTATGTGTTACAAGTTCATAATGTGATCCAGGCTGGCAGACAGCAGCTGGGGAATAATTCAGCTATAGACACATCTACAATCTATAGAAAGTTGGTATTTCTTCTGTTTTCAACAGCTGATAAATATTTTGCAAGTTCTCATAATTGCTATTTATATTAAGTAAATTTTTATCGATTTGTGTGTGCACTGTGCCACAAGGAAAGTCTGGATCGATGTTAATCTTGAGTGCATCTCTTTGGGAATTTTAAACAGTGACAGTGAAGCACTACCTAACCCCTCTGCATTACCCACCACTAACCAGAGAATACTCTTCCTCCAACAGATGTACAGGTTCTTGAAAGCAGCCTTAAGGACGCAGTTAATGTTGAAAAGAAGCAAAGGGAGGCTTCTCCTAGGAACACCCTCTGCACAGATGCTGATTTAATTACCCAAGGGCAGGCCTCAGAAGTACCTGTTGTTCAGTGTGAAGAGGCAGAAAATCAAGGAGTGAGAAACAGAACGTGCTGGGATGAAAACAATGCAAATTCTGGATACAAACGACAGGACAATGCTGAGCCCCTGGCAACGTGCCACACACAGAGCAGAAAGATGCTCGTAGACAGCGCTGACAGCGCAGGAGCCTGCAAGCAAAATGGGAATCAGGAGCCCAGCTGTAGCAAGCGAGAACTGGGCAACACTACATGTGAATCCATTTGTTGTCAGGCAGATAAAGAATTAAACACTGCACCACACACCAGAAGTGTGCCTACACCCGAAGCACCCAAATCCAAGTCCGAAGCAGTTCTTTGTGCTGAGAAGGCCGTGTGTGAGGTAAGCACAGACAATCATAAAGATAAGGAGTTAAGCTGTGGCATCTGTGTTGAAGAAAGTTCTCAAACAGACTGCAAAAACTGCGGCTTCCTGAGCCCTGCCTGTGACACGGGCAGTGGGTTACATGAACCAGAAAAAAACCCCTTAAATCTGACTGGGGTACATGGCCTGCCTTTCAATCAGACTCACACAGATGCTGAAGACAGGAGTCATCGTGACAATACCAAACCCATAACCAGAAATGGGACACCAAGAAGCACTGCTGTTCTAGCACCCAGTGTTCCAGATCCACTGACTGTCTCCTGTGGCGGTGCAGGTGGCGATGGTGCTGCCAAAGGCCATGGTGCTGCCAAAGGCCATGGTGATAATGCGTCTCTCTCGGGTACTTCCAGATTATCCCCAACAATAACACAAAGAGGAGGAAACACGGATGACCTGCGGCAAAAGCAACCTGAACCAGGCAGCAGTGAACACACAGGGGATGCTACAAACACGTGTCCTTCAAGTGCTGAAGCTGCCGCAACACAGAGAGTTAGTACAGATAAACTAATTCCATGTACAAGAATTAATGATGATATTCAGATACACTCCATCAAACAGGGGCATTCCCTGGAGATTAATAACTCAGCAAATAACACAGAGTTAAAAGAGAAACAAGACTCACTGCAGAGTCCAGTTCCAGGAAGGAAGTTTGCTGAGGGTCACCTGAAAGAATCATGCTCTTTACCCATGAGAACATCTGGAAATTTAGTAAACATCAGTGGAAGGTCATCCTTTGAGCTTTCAACCTCAGAGAAAAAAGCTGAGAAAACTCCAGTATACTTACATTTTTCAGACCTCAGCTCTTGTTCAAGAGTAAATCAAACAAGAGGTCAAGCTCCATGGACTCCAGCTTCTAAGGAATGTTCCCTTCTGAAAGAGGAACTACAGCGCTTGGTGGAAAACACAAAGGTTATTTCAAAACCACAGGGTCAAAACCTCAGTGAAAATGTTGATAGAAAGGAAACGGGACTGGGTAAGAAAGCGAAGCTGTGATGTTCTGAAGCATTAGTCAAATTATCCAAATGTGCAATTTCTGCACCTAAGTTCAGTGTCTCCTTAGAAAAATGTAAACCTGATGCTTTAGTTACAGGGCTTGGAGACAGTGCACTTATTTCTAAAGCTCCAAACGGAGTGTTGGGTGCTTAGATGTTTCTGATGGGTTTTTTAAATTCATGTTTCTTTGAGATACTCTCCCTAATGGTGAACCTGGACTGGAATCCATGTCCACAGTGTCCCTAAATTTTAATGTTTTCATTTATTTTTTACTTACTGAAGCATAAACAACTTTAGTTGTTTAGCCAACAACTCTGGTTCCCAGAGCAGCCACTCCACATCAGTAAATGGAGGAATGAACTGGGACTCTTAAAAAAAGAGGAAAGGGACCTCAGCTTTAGAGACAAAGTAGAGGCAGAAGTATGCGGAAGAAAAAATGAAGTGGGAAAAGCCTTCAACAGAAATTCATTTACTTGAACAAAAATACTGGGTTTTTTAAGATCAGAGGCAAAGCAGAAGCTTGGTTACTTCACAATTAGTGCCTGGAGACTAAATTGCCGTTGTTACCATTTCCTTTTTGTCAATCAGGTTCTACCAGTCGTAACAGAGCTGCTGACACTTTGAATACCTCTAGTATCCACCAAGACCCCCAGGGGGACCCTAGTGAAGGATGGAATGCTACAGCAAAGGCTTTTTATGATTCTTCTTTTCCCACAGAACATGTAAGTCAATTAAAAATATTGTGGACCAGACCTCAGTGAGCTAATTCCACAGATATTTGTACAACTGTATGCATCTGGATACTTTAAGACAGAGTCAATCTCCCAAGTAATATGAAAAGGGCAACAAGGCACCATTTTTCACAATTAAGGTTGATAGAAAGCAGCAGGAAAAAGTCACAGTGTATGAATCAAACAGATGCTAACCAGTCGGGTAGGGAGGGAAGGATGAGGGTAGTTCAGTGTGTACCCTTATAAAAATTATCACCTACAGTACAAGTAGTAGTGAAAAAAAAAAGGTGGCAGGAAGTACAAAACCACTGTTTTCTTAATTATTTGATAGGAGCACGTGAAAGACTAAAACTTATCGTACCTATGAATTACAGCCTGTTTGTTTGTGCTGCAGTTACATGATGCCAGAGTCAGTAGGACATTTCACAAACCTGTGTAAAAGCAGAGAATTAAAAAGAAATGTTTCCCTTCAAGAAAACTTCATTCAAGATGGCACTGGCATGGCTTGTAGTGCCTTTTTAGACTGTGAAGCTTGAGCAGCCATCCCTGCTGCACTAGGATTTGTCTTAATGCTAAACATACCGTTCAAATAATCTACAACTGCAGCTGACCTTCCAGTTTAGAAGAGTTTCCAGAGGTGTTTCTCAGGTGTACTTAGGGCTGTTGACTTTGGATGTGGTTTGAGATTGGGGTATAGAGTGTTTTCAAGGGACAAAGCTGCCTGACTTTGGGCTTAATCAGCTCTCAGTGCCGTTAGCACTCCCGTGCTCTTACATCTTAACTTACTCAGCTCTCCTGACACAACATGACAGTGGGATGGATTTTCCACCCCATGTACTGGTGCTACTGATTGTATCTCTCGCTTTTTCTCAAGCCAGGAATGGAGTAACCAAACCACCTACTCTGCAGCCAACACAAAGCTGTATGTCATTAGTTGGCTTGGCTAGAGCTACTTGGTCACCTCCAAACTAAACCTGGCTAGGTAAAAGCTGAGATGGGCAAGAACAGAGGGCCTTGCTGGCTTGACCTTAGATTATTCCAAATACTTTGTCTATGAAATCTCAGCCTGGGATGTCACAGACCACTCCCTCCTTCTGTGTTGGTGTCACTCTAATACCTTCTGTCCTCCAATTTGTCATTTTTATGACCAACATAACACTGTTGAGAGATTAAATGTAGGCTCTGCAGTCTTTTTTGCTACTCTGTTTATCATTTATATTTATAGCTCCATTTCACTGGGAAATTTCATTTCCACACCTGGAAGACCAAAATGACAGTTCTTCCTTTGGATTATTAGTAGAGGACAGATGCAGCCCTGTGTGCTGTTCCATAAGGTTCTGATTCAGTGGCTGGCAATGAACTGAAGGATGGGTGTGAGGAGGATGGAGCCAGGCTCTTCTCAGTGTCATCTAGTGATAGGACGAGGCGCAGTGGGTGCAAGCTGGAACATAGAAGGTTCCACATCAATCTGAGAAGGAACTTCTTCCCAGTGAGGGTGACAGAGCACTGGAACAGGCTGCTCAGGAGGGTTGCGGAGTCTCCTCCTCTGGAGATGTTTAAAACCCACCTGGATGTGTTCCTGTGCAACTTGGTCTAGGTGATCCTGTTCTGGCAGGGGGGATTGGACTAGATGATCTTTCAAGGTCCCTTCCAGTCCGTAGTGTTCTGTGATGCTTCAGTCTCAGGCCTTAGGAATCCTAGAATTGCTTTAGGCTGGAAAAGGCCTTTGAGAACAAGCCTTGTGAGGGAGCAACTGAGGGAGTTCTGGGGCTCATTAGTCTGAAGAAAAGGAGACTGAAGGGAGACCTTATTTCTGTCTACAGGTACCTGAAGGGAGGGTGCAGACAGGTGGGGGTTAGTCTCTTCTCACAAGGAACAAGTGACAGGAGAAGAGGAAATGGCCTCAAGCTGCACGAGGGGAAGTTTAGGTTGGCCATGAGGAAAAAACATCTTCCTGGAAAGGGTCATCAGGCTGCCCAGGGAGGGGGTTGAACTGCCATCCCTGGACGTGTTTCACAGTCATGGAGAACTGGAGCTCAGGGAGTGTAATTTTACGGCCACTGGAATTAACAAGAATTGCTCAAATGAAGAAGTTTTTTCCTCACTGAAAAGGGAGATGACAGTCATTACTGACCTGAAGGACCAGTATCTTCATCTCTCTAGCAGCAATGTTGTTACAGCTGCAACAGCCTAAGAGAACAGTTTGCATGAAGTTTATTGTTCATACAATGAACAATACTGTTGGTGAGAGAACTCGTCATCCCATGAAAAACACCCCGTTTCCCTTCGGTGTTGCCGTATGTGTTTAATTTGGATAGATATGAAGTATCTCTCAAATACTAATTAAAACTATTCAGAGAACCAAAAGAAACCCCAGTCTATTACAGACCCCGTAATGATGTTTGTCTTCTAAGCAGAGAGGGAGTTAACACCATAAACCTCATGATTTTGGGTTTTGTTAATCAAACGCTTGCAGAGCAATAGAAATGTCAATTGCAACATTAAACTGTTTAATTAAACTATTTATTTTGCTAATCTGCCTTCCTAGTACAAGGTTGTGGTCTTTTTAAAAATCATACTGCACAAAGTCTTACATAAAGGTTTGGTTTATAAAAGCCTCTTGGTCAACAGCGGGTTTCCCCAAGTAAAGCTGAAGCAAGCACCTCAAATTAAGTCTGTTATTTTCCAATTGACTTAACTTTCTGTTTGCATTTCCTTGCTTGCTTAGTGCTCAGTAAAATCCATCAGTGTGAACACTGGTACCTGAATTTCACTGGATTATTAACTGCTCCATTCTGTCAGGTGATGGAAGGAGTTACCGCTTTAGAGCATGAGCAGAAGGCTTCTTCTCCCATGAGTGTAACTCCAGCAAGAAGTCAAAGTGAACTGAGGGATGAGGACAGCTCCTCTATTCACAAGTCAGTTCTACAAAACCCAACAGAAGAAACTGAGAAAATCCTGAGTCTGGAGAGGCTTCATTCAGCAAGGAAAAGAAAATACGAAGAAGGCCAGTGAAGATCAGTGTCAGGAGGGAATGCTCTTGATGTCTTTTAGGCTCATATACATCACCGATACCAGCAGATTCTGGAGGTGTTCCTGTAGGATATGCCGCACGTGCACTGTGCTTTCATGGTCAACACAGCCTACAGACCATTTCTATTGTTCAAAAGTAGTTACAATCCCAAGCAGTAAAGTTAGTTCTCTGTTTCCGTCGTCCAATCTAAGTTATCACAAGTTTTGCCCAAAGTTAAGAAGTTCACAAGATTAACATTTCAATGTCTAGAGACTAAAATGAAACAATTACTTGGAAGTACCCTTCTCCTGCTCCCAGGGAGTTTTGGCAGGAAGACTTCTGTATTTTTCTGATCAGAAATACCGATGGTTTCTGTCAGACTCCTAACTGGGTTTCCAAGCAAAATCAGCTGCAACTATTTCGAAATACAATGGCGCCTACAAACATTTCCAACTTGGAACTGCTCTAAGTGTCAGCAGAACAAGAAAACTTTCTGCATAACTTTACTGCCAAATGATTTAACTGTATCTGCTGCAGTAGATTCTGCATCACTGAGGTCTCTTTCAACACTAAAGCATCAGGTGTGGTTCAGAGAGACAAGGGAGCAGATGTTGCTTTGTAAAGCTTCACTTTTAACTGGTTCACTTGTTTCATCCCTTGGAGTTTAAGGGAAATCTTCTCTTACTGCACAGCTGCTTGCACTGTCCCTCCCCTCCTCCTCACACCTTCTGCAAAGGAAGACCTTTCCACTTTAAACTGAAAGCAGAACCAGTATGGCTCGTGCAGTGTTAGCTAGTTTTGTAGAAAAAAGCAACAGAAGATATTGTCCAATGTTAAGTTTTATTGCCCTGTTTTTGGGTATTTCAATTCAGAATATTTAGCTTTTTTCAACCAATTACATACATTTTGGAAATATTCACCAATTGCCAAGGTTTTTAATAAATTTCATCTCTAGCAATGTTTCTAGGTAAAAAAAAATGTTTTTTAAGTGTCTGAAAGACTGAGGAGACTGTTTTTCACTTGATTCAAATTTTGTTTCCAGGTGTTTAGGGTGTCATACAACTGCTGCCACTGCTGCTTCCCAAAAGTCCGGTGTGTGCTGTGACTAGAGAAGTGAAACAAAATTGGAAAGTGATTACTAGATGCCTTGCTCATTCTTTAACCGCGTGACTCTCACAAGTGAATAGGAACAGCACTGTTTTCCTTCTCTGTAAAGGTCTGCACTTTACCCAATTAGAGAACTGTATAGCCTTCCCAAATATTTAAAGCAAACTCAGTCATTAGTATTCTTGTCACTATTAGGTCATTAAATGAAATGTGCTGGAAAATAGGACTCTTTCATTAAATAAGCTAATCACATTCACTGTGAGCTTTAATAAAATTATGATAAATAGCAACTATTTAACAACTAGCAACCGCTAGGAACAACACCTTGCTTCTAGTTAAAATATTCTACAAATGGAAGTGAAATAATTAGAACACACTAGGTCCTGCAAAACACAATG
The DNA here is from genome assembly GCA_013400115.1 of Rhinopomastus cyanomelas. Classification (NCBI taxonomy): domain Eukaryota; kingdom Metazoa; phylum Chordata; class Aves; order Bucerotiformes; family Rhinopomastidae; genus Rhinopomastus; species Rhinopomastus cyanomelas. Next base: position 816,705 of record VXBP01004084.1, on the reverse strand, counting down.
AAGAATTAAGTCTTACCTGACAACCACTTTCCTCTGTGTCTGATCTATTTTGCAATACACCATCTTTGTCTTCACAGCTGCAAGAAAGCAATACTGCTTTGAGCCAAGTTACTCAACTGCATAAAAACTGCTCCACATTCTATCAATACAGACATAAACCCCCAGCAGCACACTGCAGCGTTTCGCTGGTGGTGGGCAGAAAAGCCAAATGATGTCACAAGCTGAAGGTCACGCACGAGCCCCATTGTTTGGTGACAGCCTCCCGAAGCAATATCCTGTACAGTTTTTATGAATTTCTCTCCCCTACAAACACATCCTGTTTTAATGGCAGCAAACAAAACCAGATGACAAACTAAACCCACAAACAATTTATTAGTTCTATAAAGAATTCAATGAAATACAGTTCCTGTCACCGAAAAGCCAACCCGTTTACAAGACAACAGGATGGCCTGACACATGACGCTGTGCAGCTCCATCATGTAACTGCAGTTCTTACCATCAATAACAAATGCTTCTACATCATCAGCTCCAATCTGAAGCTCCTGTTGCATTGTGTCAAACGATATCTCCTTACTCTCTACAGCCATGCCCATGAAAGTCAGTAGCCTCATTTTTGCCATATTGTGTTCGTGCAACAAGCCTGTGAAAGCATTGAGAGTTTATGGATGTCAGTGGCAATTCAACAAACCATTAGTTTGGTTGCTGTTATTTTTACTGGATATGCTGCAAATAATTAAAAAAATGTCTTTCACAGAAAGTTTCACCTGTCCTTCCTTAACATTTTTGAGGTAGAACATTAATTCCCGCATCCTCTTTGTGTTTTGTCCAAATAGTTTAGTGGTGAATGTGTCAAGATGCAGTTGTTGTCAGCAGAAGGTAATAACTACCTGTACAGGAATTTTTATAAATAGTACAAACATCACCTGAGCAGAATTTTAGGCAGTGGGGGTTTAAGTGAATTCTTCAGCTGCACCAGTCTGGAAGAACAGCAACGTGACAACAAATGGAAAATACACGACTGGCAAGGTCAAAGCTTCTTATAGCCTCACCGCTCATTGTCATGCAGCTGCTTGGAAATAATAATCTCTCAAGAATGTTTAGCAACTGAACATTTTTGTGTGCCAGAGCTGGCACCGAATTAACTGCAAGCCAGCAAAAAGCATCGCGAGTCATGTGTACACTTGGAACGTCCAGCGCTGCTCAACTACTGCTCTTCAAGAACAGAGCAACAGATCTCAGCTTGACTCTTTGCCTATGAATAGCAACAAAGCCAACTGAGCCAAGGGCTCACACATCTGAGTCTGAGACCATTTTCCTGAAATCCAGATGAACCAGGGCACTGCTCACTCGGAGTTCTGGGAGGCACCAGCTAAGACTCAGTTGCTAAATTTTGTTAAAAATCCAGGTCACGCCTTTTGTTTTGCTAGGACACTATAAACACAGGCCTTGCTCCAGTAAACATTTAAGTTTGGAATTTATAACATCCATATACTAATAGGAGAGCACATTAGTGCGGGACATCATGTTGTGTTAATTAGCTGTAATTATGATGCAGGTTCCCTATTTGGCACCGATTCAAGAAAAATGCGATCACCATAATTCATACGAATGAGGAGCACCAGCAACTATACCTAACTGGGTTTAATGGAACTCTACAAGCATCAAAAAATCAATTAGCACACATTAACCCTAATTAACAAATGCAAATGAGATGCTGATTAACTTTCCGAAAAAGCCTGTGATAACACCAGATTAAATGTGGACATGTTAGGGCGATTCAGGTGACACAGATAATGCTACCGCTGGCCTACGTTGTCAGCATTAATAAAACAACAGATTGGAACAAACGGATGCCACCTGTAGGAGCCTGCCCTGCACGGCTTCCAGCTTCCAGTCTTAACTGGTCTTCACCCAGGAAGGGCAACAGATGAAGCTAATGCTGTCCTGACACCGAAATCCTGTTACCAACATCCTTTCGTTTAAAGGCTGGCATTTTGGTAAGTTATTTTTTTTAAAAAAACAATCTTTAAAGCATGGTTAAAAATCACAGATACTCTAGGATTTTTTAATATCTCCTGTAACAACCGTATTATTTTCTGCACCAAACTGCTCTAGCTTTTCTAGAATGCTCAGCCCGAGTTCCTGGACTGCTGCTAAGAGTCTCTGCCTTGTCCCCTGCCACTCACAGAAAAGCAGGTGAAAAATAAAGGTACCTGCAAGTAAGGGTCTCTCTTCCAAAGCAGTGACAAAGGTATTGAGGGATTTGACTCAGATTGTGTCAGTTCTAGACAGACTGAGAATGCACACCTTCCAATTCACAGGTGAACAAAGGTACCGGGAAGCAAAGCCAAAGAAATCCTGTACATCACACAGCTCATACTACGGACACGCGTGATGAATCCTCACAAATTTATGCAAACGTTGGCACAGCAGCACTTTCAGCCAACAGTTCTGTTGTAATAACTAACTGATAGGCCACTTCAATACAGCAAAATCATTACACAGCCCACCTTCCCCTAAAAAACACAAGCATAGGACAAAAGGCCGGAGAACTGCCCAAAACGTGCTGCTCGTTTTATCTGTGGAAGAATCACACTGATATCTCCATCATTTTAATATCCAAAGTACCGGCATTTTAAAGCACCGAGGGTAATTATTCTCAGAATGATACCACACTCCATTAAACAAAATAATGCCGGTGCTAAAATGCTGTTCTAAACTCTGCTTTAGCAAAACTATGCCTTTCCTCAAACACATTCAGCCAGCGTTCAAGTGTCTTTTCAAAATCAAAATTATACAGAAAACACAAATCTGATTTTTATGGAAACATCTATTCATGACCAATATGTCAAAACCTTCATGCAGCAATAAAAAAACCTGCATCATTGAGCAATTTCTGCATTGTCACTGACCCCTGTCCTAAAAAGCTGGAATATAAAAAACGTCATTTTAATGCATGCAATAGCTTATGAACCAGTGCTCCTTTGAAACAGTCAATTACACATCACTGGGGGAGTGCCAAAGTGTTAATTACTACTCCTTTCTTCCACAGTGTGTAAATAAAGAGGGTGCTGACATTAACATTCCATCACATTGCTTCATGTGAGGAAACAAATTAACTGGGACAGACTGTTGCCTGGCGAGGGCTAACGCATCAGCACACGCAGACACACACACACACGATCTGCATGGTTTATCTTGCTGTTCAGGAGAAGTCTTTGCTGGTATAAAGTCAGGAAACTTAAAAATCATGAGAGATGAGTACGAGCTCCTGGCTTGCTCAGTCAAGTTTGGATTCTCTAGGCTAGGCCAGAGCTCACCACATTAAAACTCCCCTCCTGAAAGGTTTCAGAAAACAAGGAACACCACAGTTCTCTTCCAAACCCATAGGACAGCTTCTCCTAGGAAAACTAACCACATTTAGATGATCCATTTATGATCTACTATAGAATCATAGAATCATTAGAGATTGGAAGGGACCCGGAAAGATCATCCAGTCCAATCCCCCTGCCACAGCAGGATCTCTTCACTGGAGAAGTTATAGAATCAGAATCACTCAGGGTTAGAAGGGACCACCTGATCATCCAGTTCCAACCCCCCCACCATGGGCAGGGACACCCCACCCTAGATCAGGCTGGCCAGAGCCCCATCCAGCCTGGCCTTAAACACCTCCAGGGATGGGGCCCCAACCACCTCCCTGGGCAACCCATTGCAGGCTCTCACCACTCTCATGCTGAAGAACTTCCTCCTCACATCCACTCTAAATCTACCCATCTCCAGTTTACAAACTCTAATCTCTAGTAGTAAACTCTAATCCAATCTAGTTTGTAAACTCTAATCCATTCTTAAAAATTCCTATTTAACAACCTATAGGGCTCACACTGAAGCACTCTGTGGCTTCTTAAGCCAGGTAAACAGTCAGAAATGTAGTGATCTAAGAACTTACCAAGGGAGTCAATGAAGTCTTTGTTGTTCTGATAAAACTTGACATAGGATGCTAGTTTAGCACTTACAAAAATTGTCAAAAGCTGGAAGAAGGAAAATAAAAACAAGTTTAAATATCCATGTTTCCCTCCCCGAGAACACACACACATATCAACCTCTGGGAGTGAGCTGAAAAACTATGAGGAGCTAAAATTGTGTCTCCTATCGGTAGCTGGAGGCAATCTGTGCTGAGCTGGCCTTGCAGACCTCAAAGGCAGTTTTGCTACAGAACTTTTGTGAGGCAGGAATTTCAGCTCTTGCCTTTCTGAAGGCAAGAGTTTCTAAAGGAAAACACTTCACCCATTATAGTTAAGATTTCTAATTTTAAAATGAACGCCACACTGAAGCTCATCGTTCCTGAGAGACAGAACTGTTCTAATGGATTTCAAAAGACACTAATAAAACAAGGCACTCTACAGATCCCCAGCCATCTACCCTGCTAAAGCAAAAGTACTTACATCATGAATAAGTTCTCCTTCCAAAAATTTGACTGGTTTTAAGGCAAGAAGGTGATCAAAGAGGAAGGTATTTGGATCCTTCAGTGCTCGTACGATACATCTAATTAGAAAGGGAAAATGCTTATTATTGTTAGAGCCGCACACAGCTACACGAGTGGAAGTCCAGTAGGTTTCCTGTGCTTCCTAGGGAATACATGAGTGTTTTAAACTGTTCTTAAATGCCAGATATTTTAATCTGTATTTTCTAGATGGAAAAACCAAGGCACAGAAAATACTAAGGATCAGAAAGCATTAGGTAATTTACCCAGTATCACAACTGGAATTTGCCAGGTGGCAAAACTTTGGCTAACCCTGCTGCTTCCACCTATGCATTGATTTCCAGCCCAGCCTTCATTCCTGGAGGTATTTTCACTGTCCTCCTAAAATTTCACAGAATCAGGTTGTTTAGAAAGATGAATTATACTTGAATACATGACACAAAGCAGAGGAAACATCAGTACCAAACACTGCAAGCCCTATGATTGATCAGTTTCAGCTCCAGACTATAAACAGACCTGAAGTGTTTCTAGAATGCTAGAGGAAAGCTTTTGTTGAGCGGCACATTCGAAGAGTTTGGGCTCCAGCCGCTCTGTCGGCCTCGACCATGACCCTGCCACACAGCATTCACCCCCGAGAAGCCAAGGTCCACAGTGACACTGTAAACCCCAAGCAGACATGTTCCTTCAGGTGGAAAAGGCTTCAGACTGCTGTGGGGTAGTCACTGACGTTTTGGATTATGCATTTCTCATAATGAATCATCCTCGTTTTCCTCCACGCTCCAGTACAAACAGCGCTCCTGAGAAATACTGGTTGTACGCACCAGGCAGAGTCACACAACAATCTAATTCCTAAGAAGAAAACAAGCTTTTGCTCATTTTGGCCCATGGGGAAAACATACTAAGAACCAATTTACTCCCAGTTTGTCCAACCAGTAAGTTTATTGCTGGGCACTTCACATCCTTAGTGCATGCTCATAGCAAAGAGCATGAATTTCTTTCAAACAGCAAGTGCTACCACTGGAAATCAGAGAATCAAAACGTCAGTCAAATGTGAAGATTCAGTTTCTGACTGCACAGTTGATGTAACCTAAGCCCTCAGCACTGACCAGTGCACTTACACAATGGAGTAAAAACTGAGTCTGCCCAGAAATAGCCAAACCTACTGTGGGCAGCCCACAATGATAATCCAGTCAGCCATGCTCCAGTCAAGACACCCCTGCAGACTGTGCTGCCATTCAGCAAGACCTGGACAGGCTGGAGAGCTGGCACAGAAAAATTAGTGACGTATAACAAAGGTAAGTGTAGAGTCTTGCATCTGGGCAAGAACAACCCCAGGTACCAGTATAGGCTGGGGACTGAGCTGTTGGAGAGTAGTGTGGGAGAGAGGGACCTGGGGGTCCTGGTGGACAGCAGGATGACACCACATCTGGAGTGCTGTGTCCAGTTCTGGGCCCCTCAGTTCAAGAGGGATGTGGAGCTGCTGGAGAGAGTCCAGCATAGGGCAACGATGATGATGAAGGAGGTGAAGCACCTCCCTTAGGAGAAGAGGCTGAGGGAGCTGGGTCTCTTTAGCTTGGAGAAGGGGAGACTGAGAGGTGACCTCATTAATGTCTACAAATATTTGAAGGGTGGGTGTTAGGAGGATGGAGCCAGGCTCTGCTCAGTGTTAGCTAGTGATAGGACAAGGGGCATTGGGTGTGAGCTGGAACATCGGAGGTTCCACATAAATATGACAAGGAACTTTTTCCCAGTGAGGGTGACAGAGCCCTGGAAGAGGCTACCCAGGGAGCTTGAGGAGTCTCCTTCACTGGAGCCGTTTAAGACCCACCTGGATGTGTTCCTGTGTGACTTGGTGTAGGTGATGCTGCTGTGTCAGGGGGACTGGAGTAGATGATCTTTGGAGGTCCCTTCCAATCCCTAGTGATTCTATGATTCTATAAGATGCTGCCAAACCATTCCATACCCCCAGCAGTAAGGTGATCAGTGTGATTTGGTGACAGAGGAAAAAGCTACTTTGAAGGAAGTCAGTCCTACCTGTGAGCATCCACTCGAGCCTGCGAGGCATTGTCCTCTGTGTAACTTCCCAAGAGTTCCACCATTACTTTTGCTGCACTGTCACTGCAGGGGGAAAAAAGTTACCTCAGGATTGCTGAAAAAACAGTTCAAACACGACACTCAAATATTTAAATAATTCCATTATGATGTTATAGGTCAAATTAAATTACACTCGAAAAAGATGTAGACGATCCATTTTCATTCTAGTGGAGAGAACAAATTAAGTAGATGTATTCTTTCAATCCTTGTTCTAAGAAATGTTTATCTTCACCCTTCATTTCATTCTCTTAAATTGATAAATTACCTGCTGGATATGGAAAAAGCTTTGAGCTCGGAGCAGCTTTGTATGGTTCACTAGAACGCTCCTCTCAGGCACATCTGGATTTAATCATTGCAGAATAAGTAGCACTGCTGAGATTATTTCAAATGTAAAATGGCAAATCTTAAAGAGCATTTATGGCCAGAAAAACGACTGTGTAAAAGCGGCCTTTTCTTCTTTCACAGATTGTCTCTTCAAGTACTAAGAGCGAGAGCTGCTCATCTTACTAATGGAAGTTAAGCAGCCAGCAGTCAGACCGGCTTAGGCTCCTGCAGAGGAAGCAGCTTCCACCACTGCTGGGACAGTGGACAGAAGAATAATCTGGTCTAAGGAAACCATAAAGCCTGCAGCCTTGCCTACCCAGGCTCTGTGGTACGGAGCAGCTCGTCAGTGTTCCTGCAGACAGCTCCAAGACAGGTGATGCAATTTCTTTCACATCATAGTTCTCTCTACTAGCAAAGCCACTAAGAGCTTTTTACAGCATTTTCAGCAAAAACCAGACCGCTTATATTTGCTCTTTCTCATGAAATTCCTGTTAACTATTAACCCAGAAGTCTGTGATAGTTGTTTCATACAGAGAATGGATTTTGCTGATGCCATCTTAACTATTCCATTTGAACACAACAGGGTGTGGGTGGAGTTTTGACCAGAACTCAATAGTGAGAGCAAAGAGAAGCTGGGCAAGGTGTCTGCACCTACAGAGAGTAACAACTACTTTACTAAGAGGTACTTTCTCAGTGGGCAGGAGGAAGGTGGGATACTGCTCTCCAGAGCACAGTGAGTTACCGTATAAAGCCGAACTCTTCCTTCAGTGTAGCCCATTTCCAGATACAACACATTTCCCTTTGCGGTCTAATAGCAAAAATTAATAGGGTAAAATTTCCATTTGCTTTAATTACTGAAGTTACAGCATAAGCTTCACGGAGAAGGAACAAATGAACACAACACTCCCCATACACACTGCACTGTGATACAGGCTTAACTCACACAATGATGCTGTCTTTACAAAGGTATTTATTTTAAATCGCACAACACTACTGTTTGACAGCTCCAGTGGGTGAGGTTTTGTGTTCATAGAGAATTTACCAGATGGGCTTACAAATTCGAGACAACCGATGTGAGATCTGCACTGAGGGAAGACAGTTTGTGCCCAAAGCAGGAGGATTTTCCATAGGTCCCAGCCATTATTCCACAACCACATTCAGAGACATAAACTTGAATAAAACATGGGTTAAGGCTCAAGCATTCAAGAGGCCAGTTTATGTTCTGTTGTGGCAACTGATACTGATGGTACACACTTACAGAGCTGCTCCTCTCCTCCTACTACTCTAAGAAGCAAAAATTAAGAACTGTAACTAATCTCAATAGTATTTCCAAACCTTTGCTCGCCCCTCCCTTTGGTTGGTTTGTTTAAGCAGGGTAGGAGTGGAATCTTTCACATTTATGTTAAGAAAACATTAGAATGCTACAAGACTTTATACTCAAACCCTCTGTGCTAACTCCTTGGAGGCTTCAACAACTAGGGCAGGCCTTTTAAACTTCTTAATTATATCCAGCATTAGATTGTTACTGAAAACAAGGATGTTTAAAGCAATTAACACAGATCATCACTGCTTTGCCAAAGCTCATTGCTAAATGTGTATCTCACCTAAGATGCAAATGTGAACACTTTTTCTAGCAAGACAGCTGGCACAAGTGCTCTCAGCTCCACTTGCCGGTCTAGATGAGTAACTTGACAAAAAGCCAGTGAGAACTGAAGAGTTATGGTTAGATAAAAGGAAGGAAAAAAATTAGAGTATTCAGAGACTTTGTAAGATGTTGGAATCAAGTCCCTCTATATTATATGATATTAAATGGAACTAAAATTAAATGAACCATTACTTTGTAAGTGCCTGACTTTTTGCTGAGCTCTTTGCTACAGGCACAAGTAACCAGACTAGCCAGACCTGTCTGAACACAGACTCTGAATCCTGCCAGTCAGCAGCAGAGGCCAGCCATGGGCTGCATCAGGCTGGCGCCTGGGCCTGGCAGGGTCCTGCAGCATTGCTCAGCTCTGGCTGCTTGTGAGCCCTGAGCCTGTAGAACTCCTCCTGTAACTGCAAAAGAAAACTGGCTGGGCTGCTTCGCCGCTTCATACCAACACAGCTAGGAAAAAGCTGAAGGGGAAAGCAGCTGAGGCACAGAACTCTACTGCGGAACCTGCGCAGCAGGGAGCACAAGCAGCAGAGGAAGTAACTACTCTCTGCTTCCAAATACAGATCTCAGAAACAAGCCACACCAGCCATCTGTTTTCCAGGCACCACCATCATTGTTTCATCAGCTGATCATGGACAAGATAAAAACCCCTCTTTGAAGAGACCAAGATTATTCTAATCATCAGAAAGAAGAAACTTAAACCAGAAAACAACTGGAAAAGATTTGCCAAAACAAGTTTTCTTTTCTCACTGTGGAAAGGAACACCATATGCAATGTCTGCACGAGCTACCATCAACCTATTAACCACCAACTTAGCACTGGGGAAAAGGTTATCAGTATGGAAAACCATCTTTTCTGCTGCATGAAGTTAAAACAAAAAAAAGGAAACTCAATTGTTTTCAACAATGTTATTTTCCCTTGGTTAGAAATCAACACAGCAACCAGGTATGGTTTTTACTTTTCAGTTCCCATAGGGCTCAATCGAGCAACATTCCTCAGTGCTACAGCTGGAATGCTGCTGTGAGGTTCCCATACTATTGCAAATACTGCCCACTGATCCAGGAGACTGAACTGGGTCAAAGGTGCCAGGGTCACCTCTTGTTTTCTTTTCTGGGGAGAGGTGTAAGTGCCCTGAAAAACTGCTGTGTTCAGTGCAAAGCTTGCTGCAGCAGATGGTGAAGACACCAAGTCAGGAGCCGTAATTACAGGCCCAACTTAAACATATCATCTGTTATTAGTAAGCAGAACCCATCTGACAGCAAGTTTACAAAAATCAGGTGTTTAATCCACAGATCTGATAACATGACCAGTTATTAACTCTGTTAATAGTTAAAACCTCTTGACAAATCAACAGGATGAGAAGTATTAGAGAGTATCAGGGTGGTAGTGCTGAAACAAAGAAAGAAGCCATGAGTGAGCTCTGCCACTAATAATTCCAAATTCTGACCATCTGAGATGAGTCAGACAGGCCCAGCAAAACAAAACCATTCTAATGTTAGGCACAACAACTTTGTAGCTCACAAGCCTTCTTCAACTACTCAACAAGTAAGAGGATTCCTCGGCCAGGGAACACTGATGACCCATCCGGTGGAAATAAAGTTCTCCTGTTGTCAATTCAGAACCCTCTCTACCCAATTACAGTGGATGTGTTGTATACTGTGTGCAACCCTGTGGGAGAAGTTCAGCGCATTGTTATATCCAAGAGAAATGGAATACAAGCTATGGTTGAGTTTGAAGCAGTTTTTTGCGCTCAGAAGGCGAAGGCTGCGCTCAATGGAGCAGATATTTATGCAGGATGCTGCACACTAAAAATCGAATATGCAAGGCCAACTCGACTTAATGTTGTTAGAAATGACAATGATAGTTGGGACTACACTAAGCCACATCTGGGCCGCCGAGACAGAGGGAAGGGTCGCCAGAGACAAGCTATTTTGGGAGAGCATCCATCATCATTTAGACATGACGGTTATGGGTCGCATGGTCCATTGTTGCCCTTGCCAAGCCGGTACCGAATGGGATCTCGGGACACTCCAGAACTGTGATACTGTGATACAACATGTGGATTAATCAGCCCTAAATTTAGGTTAGTAAAAAATGATCCTGCGATGCTGACACACCATTTCCAGGACAGAAGCAGCCAACTCTCCTGTCAGAAGAAACTCTCCTCTCCTTGTGACAGCTCCACTCTTGGTTTTATGAGCCCCTGGCAAGGTCTTCTCCCCACTCCAATCCACAAACACCTACACCAGCCCTAACTAACGCAAGTACTAGCTGCTGGATGGGCCAGGGGGATACAGGACAGAGCTGCTTCCTTCTGCAGCAGTACAAGGTGATGGAGATGTAGAAAATGCAGGCGCAGTTCTGACACCGACGTGAGTCAGCAGTGCAGAGGTCACACTGCTGCCTCAATGTGAAATTGCAGAACACTCAGAAAACAGAGTGAAAGCGCAGGGGGAAGCAGCACACATTCACCACCCACACACATCCCAAAACCACAGCAGGGACAGTCAGATAGGCTGGAACTGCTGTGCAACTACATACTGAAACCTCTCCTGGATGGCAGCCCGCCGCTATCACTCTGGCCAGTGTAACCAATACACCCTGTCCCATCTGTGAGATAAATGGATGGCAGTTCTCAGTTAAGACTCACATTAATTTACAGGCACGATACACACAGGATTACTTTACATGCCAGAAGACAGTGGGCTGCCAAGTTTGTTAGATCAAAGATGCTTCTTACCATCCAGGATAATAATTTAAAATGGCCAAGCAGGTATTCTGTGGACATTAATTTCCACGACTAGGGGAAAGCTGTCCTAAAGGTAGTGTTTACATTACAAGACAGATTCTGTTAGCTGTGATTGATAAGCCTCCCAGCATCATTAAGCAAGAGATAGCACCACCATGCACTAACATGTCAAAAGTGCAACTAAATAATAGACTTGGCATATGGATATGATGCTTAGAGATTAATATTTATAGGAGGGAACCATGTTATTTTGGGAGCCTGTGGTTTGCAGCTAGTACTCTTGGAAACACTTGGAATTTAGTAAGAATAGGTTTAATAAGTGCAGAGTCCTTCACCTGGGAAGGAGTAACAAGAAGCATCAGGACCGGCTGGGGGACGATCTAGTGGAGAGCACCTCCATGGAGAGGGACCTTGGGGTTCTTATGGTCAACAAGTTCTCCACAGAACAGCACTGTGCTCTTGTGGCCAGGAAGGCAAATGGAATCCTGGGAAGAGTGTGTCCAGCAAAACAAGGGAGGTTCTTCTTCTGCTCTGCCCCAGTGAGGCCACATCTGTAATATTGTGTTCAGTCCTGGATTCCCCAGTTCAAGAGAGACAGAGATCTGACTGAGAGAGTCCACCAGAGGGCCATGAAGATGATTAGGGAACTGGAACATTTGCCACATGAGGACAGATTGAGAGACTGACTTTTCAGGTTGGAGAGAAGGTTACAAGGGGACTTAATCACCATCTGTAAATACGTGAGGGTTGGGTGTCAAGAAGAAAGAGACAATCTCTTTTCACTTGTACCCTGTGATAGGACAAGGGGCAATGGGTGTCAACTGGAGGACAGGAAGTTCCATCTCAGTATGACGAAAAACTTCTTTACTGTAAGGGTGACAAGAGTGGAACAGACTGCCCAGGGAGGTTGTAGAGTCTCCTTCTCTGGAGACTTTTAAGAGGCATCTGGATGCACTTCTGTGTAACCTGTATTATGATCCTGCTCAAGCAGAGGGTTTGGACTCAATGACCTCTGCAGGTCCCTTCCAACCCCTAATGATCTGTGTATCTGTGTACTGGTTTGATGTCAGAGTGCTGAAAACATAAAAAGGAAAAAACACAAAACACCAGAGGGGTATATTTGAATTTCAGTACAGACTGACTTTGTAAGTGCTGCAAAAAACCCCACTATAGATCATTCACAATTTACCAACTTACATGACTTGTCCCTCATACCTCTTTTTGCAGTCTACCAGCACATCATACAGAAGTCTCAGCAGGGTGTGTTTTTTCTCTGTGCCAAGATTCCAATCAGAAATCCATTTTCGAACCTAGGTGGAATACAAATGAAACAGAAGTGTTAGAGAAAAGACCAATATAAAACAGAAAATATGTCTTATTTTCTCTCAAGTAGAAAAGAATTGCACAGATCCACTCCTTTGGATCCTCTGACTCTCAGACTCCCCATGCAGAACCTGCAAGTCAAGTCTCTCTCACCATGTTCTTTCCTAATTAGGGATGAGTGATTTGGAATAGACTCTGATCCCTGTGCAAGGGACAAGAACTTGATGTCTCACCCTTGAACAAAGCTTCTCACTTTCATTGTTATCACAGGAATCATCTAATGCTGTTCAGCACCAGAAAAGGAAAGCAAACAGCTCCTTGATTTTCATTCTGCAGAGGGACCTTTAAAAGATGAGTACTTCTGTATTCTGTGTTTGCTGTTTCATGTAACAGACACTGTCTGAATCAACCCTGACTAAGATTTAACAAGATGCAGCACAGTTAGCACAAAGGCCACACGTAGCCTGAAGCACCAAGTTCATTACCTGATCTAGTTCAGTGGGAATGTACTGGATGGCACCACACGACGAGGCCACTTTAAGAAGGCTGCAGTAGACGGTGTATCTCACAGGAGTGTTCTTGTCCATACCATGGAAGAGATTGCTCAGTCTAAACCACAAACAACAGCTGAGTTAAACAGGCTCCAAAACACATCACTGGAGTGCACATAAATGTTTCTAGTAAGGTGTGTGTAAGCACACACAAAGCACATGGCAGCACCTTGCTCCAAGACGAACAGTAACAAGCTTCCAGCTCCATAACTATTTGCAGCAAAGCAGCTGAAAACTGCAGTTTAATTTTGTAATTCCAAAGCAAAGGAAGTACAATGGGACTTCTATCTTATGACAGGGGAAAAAAGAGGCAAAAAAAGTGCTTCCTGCAACAGAGCAACAGATCTCAACAGACACTCCACACTCTGATTTACAGACACACGAGACACTGTTGGCTCATCCGCCTCTGCACAGTACTTACAGCTGCAGTCTAAGAGACGGGCGCTCTCCTTCCCGAAACTTTACTAACTTCTCACATAAGTTTTCAATCAGTGCTTCCTGTTTGTCAGGTTCCAGGACAAGAAGCAAAGACACTACGCTATTCATCACGCTCTCCACATCTGCACAAAACAAAACACGCAGCTGTTTAGAACTGCAAGCAGCAATCATCGTCAGCTGTTTAATGCTGGAGAGTTATTTCTGCTATGAGTGATTACTTGGCATCAGCAAGAGAAAAAATGCCAGGGTACCCTGTCTGGATATTCACTAGAATGTGCCATGTTTGACTCACATGGTCTTTCACCAACGTTATCTGCACGTGAAGCAAGAATTACTGTTCTGTGGGCAAACCAGAACTTGGTATTCGACATTGCTTTGGCTCCAAATTCTCTGTTCACACATATAAGAAGTGAGCAGATGTTCAGATTTTGGCTTCCTCCTGCATATCCAGCAAACTGTCCCACGGTTCTGAAGTTAGAACAGTAACACCTCGTGCTCAAGTACAGTAAGACACTTCCCCAGGAGCACAGCAGCTAGCCAGACATCCCAGGGAAAACACCCACAGGAACAAACCGTACTCAAAGCCTTCCCCAACTCCCAGTGCACATGGAGTGTTCCATCTATTCCCAGCAGGACCAGGCAGATCTTGTGTTGTCTTTTCACAGTTTGCCCAAATACCAGTTATGCCAAGGACAAGAACAAACTTATTTATTCCCCAAAACGACAAGTGAACATCAACGGAGCAATAAACTTCTCCAGTGTTTCACACTCCTTTGCCTCCAGTAAAAGGCAGCCTGAAAAATAATCTTCTTAGCTGAAGCAAGTGTTTTTTTCAGACTCTTATTATTGATATTGGGGTTTTTACATGTAAGAGTTTGAAATGGATATACAGATGCCTGTCCTAATTGTTGTTGTTGCCCTAATTGCTATTGATCTGCAGCACCACAGCCATTGGCACATTTTTATCGTATTTGTTTTTTCCAGAGAGAAAACCTGTTTGACACAACCTAATGAGCACAGCCTAGCTCCACTCTGACTTTTTCAAAAGGTGACAGATGTTTGGAGAAGGGAGGGGTTGAGCACATGCAAATTTACATGGCAAAAACTGAAATAAGCAGTTCCAGTTTTATAATGATGAATGTTTGCATGTCCTTTACAGCTGTTATTATTCTGTGATTCTACTACTGAGTTCTGACAGCTGCTACAGACTGAAAGCATCGATAGTGCTGAGTACAGCAAAGCCAACACAACTAAAACACATGAACCTTTGTCATCCTCCTTCAGGCACACGTCACAGACTTCGATGATCTGTGCTAGGTCCACGTGAAGTCCACCTTCAGCGTTTTCCTCTGAGATGTCTGCTCCTTTGGATTTCAGGTAAGCTCGAAGTTCTGCTGCCTTAACAGAAAAAAGGCAACACACGTAAAAAAACAGTGCTTTTATGAAGAGCCAAGGAAGAGGAACTACATTTCCTACAGACATTTGGTCTGCAGCCACTCCACTGCTCTTTCACGCTTCCTTTCACTTCTCCTACCACCCTGCACCCTACCTGTAACATACAACCCAAGCAGTGTGGGATGATGCCAATGCTGTGGCTGGTTCATCAGTAACTGCACTGCACACACAACTACTTTCTTTATGAGCTTTCTCCCAGTTTTAAGGGGATACATCTACTTGGGGGCCAGCAGCAGCTTTTGTGCCAGACACTTTGCTCCTAGGAATTTTTCTTATCTTTTACTCCTTCTGAAAACTTCAAGCCAAGTCCCTTCTTTACCAGAAAAAGGCTAAAACCACAACCACAAGAGACAAGGCAGAGCCTAATATCTTCACAAAGTTAAAGCCAGTTCCCTGTGTAATGGTACAACTTGGCTTGTTTTGATTGAAACCTACACAGAGTGACAGGGCTCCGTGTTAACTTTGCAATCCACAATTTCAGCAGAAGCAGAACTCTTTGGAAATTATGTGCATGAGGCTGTACAGCTTTTGTCTGAGGCCAGCACTGACCAGGATGCTGCTGCGACACCAGCTGGGCCTGACATCAATGACAGATCATCAAGCTGACGTGTACCACAGCTCAATGCTCTGGGACCCTTGACTGAAGACATTTCAGAGTTACTACTCAGTAGGGATTTACTAGACAGTATGGTAAGTGAGAACTACAGTGAAGACTGGTAGTTGTGGATGCATTTCCTGCAGACTTCCACTCAAAATACACCGGGAACAAGGAGCCCTAAAACTCAAGGAACAAACAAAGAAAGATATTAAAGGCAAAAGTACCTTCCTGTGCATACGGTACCGAGAAATCATGCAAACCCAACACGCACAGAGCTGCTGCAGCCCTGACTGAACCAGCAAAGCCCCCATGAGCGATAAAACCGGCCACAGGGGGCTGGAGAACCACACAGACAGAACGATCTGTTTTCAGGGCTTGTGACCCGTCTGCGGCGCGTCCAGCAAACAGCCCCGACTTCACCGACAGCCAAGGAGAATCCTCAGTGCCATCGGCTAGGCAGGGACGCGCCCCGCCATGGGACAGGCCGGCCGGGGCCCTGCTTCGCTGCCCCGGGGCGGACCCTTGCGGCCTTGGGCTCTGCTGCCACCTGTCCCGCTGCCCGCCCGCTCACCTGATCCTCCTCCGTGATGTCGATGAAGGCCGGGACGCTCATGGCGGAGAAGCCTCCCGCGACCGGGTGGAACACGCCGCCCCCAGCGGAAAGGCACCACGACTTCCGGGGCCGCGCACCGAGCGCTTCCGCTTCCGCTTTCCCCGCCCGGGTGGGGGCGGGGCGGGTCTCGCGGTCCGCCCAGCGCGAGAGGAGGGAGGAGGCGGGAGCGGCGCGTGAGCCCGCCCAGTGTCCGCCCCCCACCACCCTGTGGAGGGAGAGGAGCTCCCTCAGTCCCTCTCGCTGTCCTCTGGCCCGTTCTGTGTCCAGTCCGTGCCCGCGGTGGGGTTCACGGGTGCTCGGTAGCGCCGAGCTGTCACTGCTCAGCCCCGAGCAGCGCTCAAAGAAGGAGGCGAGTTCTGACCCGCTGGTTAGTGCCTGCTAACCCCGCACCTCACGCCGTAGTTCAGTACCAGCTCAGGAACGAAGCCCCAGAGCCGATGAAGGGGCTGGGGCACCTCCTGCGGACGGGCTGGGTTGGGGATGTCTTGCCTGGAGAGGAGAAGTCTCCATGGAATCCTCGGTGTGGCCTTCCAGTACCTAAAGTGACTCCAGGAAAGCTGGCAGATACTTTTCCTCGGGGATGTAGCGATAGGACAAGGCTTTAACTGAGAGTGGTGATCTCGATTAGACCATGGGAAGAAATCCGTCCCTGTGAGGGTGCTGAGGCACTGGAACAGGTTGCCCAGGGAAGTTATGGCTGTTCCAGCCCTGGAAGTGTTCAAGGCCAAGTTGATAGGGCTCTGGGCACCCTGGGCTGGTGAGAGGTGTCGCTGCCCATAGCAGGGGGTTGGCAGTGAGTCGTTTCTGAGGTCTCCACCCAACCGTTCTACGGACTGGTTACCGATGGTGCTACCAATGTATTGCACGTTTATTCACCTAAAGAATTTTCCCATTCAACAGCTGTGGCAGCCCAGCAGGAGCATGGCTTGGCTTTCACAGCGTTTCAAGGGCTACAATGAAACCCAAGAAAAAGAAGTAGAGTTAAAAAGAAAACCACAGGCAAACTTTTCTTTCCCCGTGGCTTGTGCTGTATAAGTGCTCACTGGATACAGACATATAGAAAACACTCAGATTCACAACTCCTTGGGTTAAATATTTTCTAAAGATTTATTGAATTAAGAACCAGAGGGGTTTTTGTCAAGGCTTAGTGGCCGGAAAGTAATTAAGAGCTTTCTATTACTCTAAAAGTTGCTGAGTAATTAAAGATAAATATTTATTTGGAGAAACACCGGGTGACAGGCAATAATGAAGTTCTGATGTGCCAGGAAAAGAGAGCTGAGATGATTATTCTGCTAATGAGGAAGCTGAGGCTGGTACTGCAGTGCTGTGTTTCAGCTTGTTTACGTTGGAACATGTGAATCATCCTGATGGTACAGCGTTCCGTAGAATCACGTCCCCAGCGGGAAATAACTACATGAGATATAGCTCACCGGGACTGGAGGTAGTGTTTTATGCTTCAAGAGTTTAAATAAATAATCTGCAGTATGAAAAGAAGTTACACTGATTTACTGGTTGCAGCACTGAGTGCCTTCCACGTGTCAGTATGGTTTAGCAAAAACAGCCCCTTGCTCTGCTCATTTAGCCTCAATTTTACGAATGAGGTTTTAGCAATGAACATGGAAACAGTAATAAAAGGGGCCTTAACAGCAATACTTAGTGTTCTCAGTGCTTTGGGCTTGATAATCTTGGAGGTCTCTTCCAACCTTAGTGATTGTATAATTTATAAATTATTTATTCAAAATTTGGAGACTCACTGGATGTTAGTGGCAGCCTTAGAGTTTTCAGAGAGGTTTGCCAATAAATTGGAAGGTATCTTGAACATACCAGCAAGTGATAAAGAACTCAAGGGATGTATAGGCTGCAGGATGCTGCTCCAGACAGTTGCTGGGCTTTAAAAAAAAGCACAGATGTTAATTTTGTTCTGGAAATTCCCTATGAAAATTTTTCAATCGTCAGTGAAACAAAACTTGCTGAATTCAGCTTGCCTGTCTGGGAAGCGGGTGCTCCACCCCTTTCTAGAAAAGCTGGAAACACTGAACTCTGCTGTGGAATTACTAGGCAATTTGCAGGAATTGAGGCCACAGTCTGAGGTCTGGGGGACTATTATGAGCTTACAGGACAACCTCATATCTTTTGGCTCTGCAGTCTGATCTTACCTAGTCATATCACCACACATATAACCTGATTCTGTCCACAACCTGAGTTTATTTTGGATCACCAAACATGTTTTGGAAATGTTTCTATACTAAAAGAAATTGAAAGCAGTAGCAGTTTCAGGTGCCAGGTTGAATAAAATTTGAGTTAATTAGTAGTCACAATACATTATTATCATTATAGCCACCAGGGTTTGCAGGGATAAAAATGACCTTTAAGAACCCACCTCCATTTCCTAAGTTAGAGTCTATACACAAACTTTATTATTTTTTTCAATCTAGAGGTAAATTTTTGGTGTTCCAGCATTTTTGAAGTGCAGATTATTTTAATACTGTGTAATATGGTGCTGTGAGAGTACAGACAACTTGCCATCTGGCACACTGGGTGAAGAGCAACACCTCATGCATTTGACTTGCACAGATCTTCAGACAACATTCCAGGTGAAGTATGTGCCTAGTGCCAGTCTGTTCTGGGCTATCACTCATTGCTACAGGCTACAGTCAGTCTCCCATAGATCCCTCTGCAGATGTCTCAGACACCCCAGGTTAGATTGGGGTATCTGAGTCAATTGGGAATTGATTCCTAACTGTGGTGCTGATTTTTGCTTGGGTAGTGCACCCAGACAGATGGAAGTTTGTGATGTGTTCTTCTAAATAGACCCAAATAAAATGACCCCAGGTAGGCAGGACATGGCTGTAAAGCTCTCTGCTGGAATATCCACATATGGTAGGT
This sequence comes from Rhinopomastus cyanomelas, assembly GCA_013400115.1. Lineage (NCBI taxonomy): Eukaryota > Metazoa > Chordata > Aves > Bucerotiformes > Rhinopomastidae > Rhinopomastus > Rhinopomastus cyanomelas. The sequence goes on along the minus strand of VXBP01004084.1, from coordinate 797,543 downwards.
TGCATAATACTTTATTTGTCCCAGAAGGATTAAAATGATAGATGATATCTGAGATTTGGACTTGTGCATCAGGAAGTCCACTTTGAATACAAAGAGGCAGTATGTGCTCCGTGAAACTACTAGTGCGAGGAGGATGTAGTGGAGGCAGGGGCTTCAGGTTTTCTGGAATGAAGACGTGCCTGTGGAATCAAGGCAATTGTTTATGGGCAGCTCCTGAAGCCGGTTCAGAAACGGGGCGTGGGTGGGGTTAAAACAGATCATCTTCAATACAGAAGAGAAATACAGACTCTACCATTTTTCCTCCTCAGAACTTCTTTCTCTTTATTTTTTTACAGCTCTGTATCTGTGGTGATGAGATGAAAGCTGAGACGGCTCCCTGGAAAACCGGGTAAGGATTTCTGTGCAAAGTGGCCAGTGACATAGCAGCAGACAGACACTTTTCGCCCCTGTAAGGCAGTAGGTTTTGTGCTGAGTGCCCTCTTGAGGTCTTTGGCTCACAGTGACCTGGGCGAATCCCGGATAGTGTGACTGTACCTGAGCTGTCCCTCCAGTCCTTTCTTTAAAGGTTTTCCTTCTGGTTTTTTTTTTTTCTTTTGAGAGAGATGCTCAAGCCAGCCTAGGCTGGGGGAGTTCAGGTCAGCTGTTACTGTAAATCAGAACTACAGGCAGAGAGTTATTGACAAAGGGTAAACAGTAGTTCAGAACTTCAGCCAAAATCCCAATCAGCCAAACAAAATCTGTTTTGTATTCAGGAGCTCTGATTATTCAGGAGCTCTGATTAACTTTATCAATTATAGAAATGTTCTTCTACTTATGTTTCTGTTTTTTCCCCCAGGTCTGGCTGGGACTAGACAGAAAGTGCTAAAATACCCTCTAAGCCTCTTCTTGCAAGACATATCAGGGACCTCAGGAGAAGCCTATTTTCCTTACTCTTCCAGGCCAGTTCTGTAGTTGGAGGAATGCTGCATAACTTCAGTAAGTACAGTAACTTGTGGGTGCTTATCTTGTTTTCCTGGAAACTGGAAATTCTCCACATTTGCCCATTTATTCCAGTTCCCCCAACCGTATCAGTCAACCCCCTTCCCTCATTTATCCTGAAAAGCATGCTGTCTTCATTCACAATGTGTATGAAATATTCTGAGTTTAAGAATCAAAATGCAATATTGCATTGTTCATATTATTAATGAGAAGGGCTCTGCCATGGAGCATTTTGCCTTTGAAAAGCCTTTAGAAAGGTATTTTTTTTAGACTCTAGATACACTCCTTTTGCTGCTGGTATAGCAGGTGTTTTTCTTAACCATTTTATTTAGGGTAAATCCTAAGTTTAGAGGAAATGAGCACTCGATTATTTAAATTTCCTGAGATTAGAGGAAGAACACTTTGCCAAACAATGCCTCTTCGCTTCAAAACCTCTCCCTATAAATTATGTTAGGAGATCTTATTAAAAGTCTGTAAAAATTGCCTATTAAAAATGGTTGATTGCAGTCCAGACCATCACAGCTTTTGTGTTTTCAGTGAAATACCACAGCTGTCGCAAAGAAATATATTGTGAGACAAAAGGTTTTGTTTCCTCAGTCATAAATTATTTTTGTGATATCTGAAGTAAGATAAAACTTTCACTTATGCTTGAGTGAAGGAAGATTCCAGTGATAACTTGTTCAAAAATCTATAAAAAGAATATAAGAATGTAGATCTAGATAGCAAATTAGAATCAGACTTCCTTTCTGCTTAAGGAAAGCAATTATTTCTAAAGCCAGTGAAGATTATAACCAGGGATAATAGCAGAACTTTGAAAAGCATGCTGCCTTTATCTCAGTAGAACCTGAAGGCGAAGCTTTCAAGTCTGACCTTCGAGAGCTGTACAGCAGAAACCTTGAGTGTTGGCTAGTTTTTAAACCTCAATTAAACAACTGCAGGCAGTCTGTTTACTAATTATACTTACAAACAAAGATCAACACTTTTTTTAGGAGACTTTAAAGAAGTGTTAAACAAACGGGCTTTCTTCTATTGGCAAATGGGTTTTCTGCAAAGGACTTCTGCAGAAACAGCAGCCTTTAGAGGCAGGAGGACTGTGTGTGCACTGAATAGACTGTTTGTTGAAGGGACTGCACTCTGTGTTCAGCCAGCCAAGCAGGAGAAGCATATTCCACATACGAGCAGTGTATGTAATGAAAATATACAAGTACAGCCTAGATGCTATTTTCTGAAACCAGCTGCCAAATGATTTTGAATGAAAGATAAATGAGGATGCTCACCGTTTGCTTGTACATCATTGCTTTGTGGATAAAAGTCGCATTTCTCAGCCTCCTCCCTTGCTTGTTATAGAGATTCCTGAATACAGGAACATAGTACAGATGCTAGAACTCAGACTTTGAGAGACAGTTTGGGTGATTCATGGATGACTCAAGATGCTTTTTCTAACTATCAACAGTATTTATAATTAAAGTTCTCTTTACCTGGGTTTGCCAGGGTTTTGGATATATATTTAAATCAGCAGCATGCAAAGCAGAACCAGGAAGGCAGTTTTCTCTTCTGTAATTTAGAGAAAAAGTGTGCAGCCTTGATCCTTTAACAAGATCCATTACTATAACCCCTGATTTTTTTTTGCTTTAGAGTAGTTTTTTCTATAAATCACAATCCATCTCCATAGAGCTTTTTTATGGCAACATGTGCAGTGCATTCTGCAGGTCAAACTTGCTTAAAATGTAAGAGCTATGAAGATAAATATTTTTAGCATAAAGTCTGTAGCAAAATAATGAACCTTTGGGCATTATCTCCATTGTGAGGATGAAGAGACACGTTTCACATCCAATATACCTGGTTCAGGGACAAGGTGAGTCACATCTTTGTGCTGGTGAAATCCAAGAGTTAATGCACACCACCGAAGATGAGGTTACACACAGTTACATACAGCTCCAGCCATTGCTGGAAAGGGTGGGGGGCACTTTTGGGGGTCAGGGAGTACCCAAAACCTCTGTAGACCTCTGTACTCTGTTAGGATTTAGCTCTGTGTTCTCACTCACCCTGAACAGTCTTTTACAAGTAATCCCACTGATGTCAGCGAGACTTTTCTGTAATAAAATGCTGTCTGACAAGAATATGGATATCAGAATCTGGCCCTGTTTGTCCTAATTCCATTTTAATGAATACTTAAATGGAATTGTTATTAAAAAAGTCTATTTCCTAATATTCAATAAATCAGAACTATAAAATCAGTTTACCAGTTGTTGCCGCTCTAGTTGAAGCCAGTTCTCTAGTATTGAATAGTACATAATGTCTCCATTCACGAGGGATTAATTGTAATTCTTTTATCTGCTTCGTGAGATTTATTTCTAATAATCAAGAGTAAAGAAAAGTAGGAGGGCTTTAAGCATTTCTTAGTTTTATTACAGCACCATGACATGATTCGCTCACACAGAATTTGCCTCACATCAGAAGGTCCTTTCATAGAATCACAGAATCACTACGGATTGGAAGGGATCTCGAAAGATCATCCGGTCCGATCCACCTGTACCCATGTAATTGTACATGGAATGTACATGAGGTGGAGCCTTGGACACTGTGTGGCAATGCAGAGATAAAGATGAAGTCCTGATTAGATTTTTATAGGCCAATCATCTAATGCAGATTCATGTGTGGTACTTCTGGGGGAACTACCTGACAGCAGTCCCCACTGTTGTGAAAGTCAGATTGTCTGGGGAAAATGTTTTGTATTCAAGATGGTTTCTCCCTACATATGGAAGGGCCCTGATCCCCTTCACTTCCACAGTGTCGTTTATGCCAAGGAGTCAGAAATATGCTTGTGATGCTATTTGACTCTGTGGTACATCAATAAAAAGCACTGAAGGGAGAGTGAAAAAGAAACAGAATCGTTTTCACAGAATCACAGAGCATCAGAGATTGGAAGGGATCTTGAAAGACTGTCTAGTCCAATCCCCTGGCCAGAGCAGGATCATTTAGACCAAGTGCTCTGGCGGGGGGATTGGACTAGATGATTTTTCAAAGTCTTTTCCAATTCCTAATGTTCTGTGATTTTGTGATGATCCTCTTCAGGGCACCATAATCACTATGAAGGAGTTGCTGCCCATGGCAGGGGAGTAGGAATTGGATGATCCTGTAGTCCCTTCTAACCCTAACTGATGCTAAGACTTGGTCTAGGTGATCCTGTTGTGGCAGGGGGATTGAACTGGATGATCTTTCAAGGTCCCTTCCAATCCCTAATGATTCTATGATTCTAAGTTCCTTCTGATATTTATATGGAACCCCTATGTTCCAGCTGACACTCACTGCCCCTTGTCCTATCACTAGATGACACTGAGAAGAGCCTGGCTCCATCCTCCTGACACCCACACTTCACATACTTATAAATATTGATGAAGACACCCTTCAGTGACTTAGTCTTAGACTCCCTTAGTCTTTCTTCATAAAGGAGGTGGTCTGCTTCCTTCATAATTTCCATTGCTCTGTGCTGTATTTTAAGTCAAACATGAAGCTGCCACTGCATTGAGAGCCCGGCAGAAAAATTCTAGCAGAGTATTATATCCTTGGAGTTTGCCAAATCTTTGAAATCCAAATGTTTCATAGGGGTGGGAAGTATTTAGTTGTTTCGAGATGTTCTTCTAGACAGTCCAAGAGTGTCCCAATTCCAGCCCTTTACACATACTGTGTTCTCCAAGTCTCTGGCTCTGGTGCCACCCTCTAGACACCCTGCTGTGGAGCTGGGGGTGCCAGCTCCTTTATCGCTCTGTAGCAGCCTACCAGGCTCTTTTTATAAATGACTTGTTTTCTCTAACTGTAAATATTGCTCTTAAAAGTAATACTGAAATGAAGATAATATGACTTTTCAGTAATAGGACTTCTGATGTCAGCCATTCTGTTTAAACTGTTCAATTTTCAGCAGAATTCAAGATCTATACAGTGTATTCTACCTCCTGCAGACTGCAGTTGTTAAAAGAGAATAAATCACTTAAACAGGGTCATGAGCAACAAAGGCCAGCACGGGTTCAAAGTTTACAGGTCTCTGCATTTATCAGGTAGAAATATGCTACATTTCACTATTTCATAAAATATCCTTTTATGAAAAAGCCATCAATCTTCGTATGGCCTACTAAAACCAATTCCTCAAACCAAAGGAATGAATGATGACACCAAATCAAAAAATCCTTTATGAGTTTATAGTTTTGCAAGACCACCATGACTTTCACATACGTTTTCAATTGCAGTGAGGATGTGATTATCATGTGGATATGTTTTACTCCCACCATCTGTACTAAGGGATCTGTCAGAGCTCTAGACCCTTGCTTGGGCAGTTCAGGGTTTGTGCAGGGGTTTTCATTAATCTATAGTGGGTTTTATCGCGTGATAGTTATCATTTCTGTATGTTATCTACAGATTGCAAAGGTTTGTTCCATGTATAGGATTGCACACACACAAGTTTGCATTTTAACCAAAACTGCATCTAAATGACTTAGTTACAGCTTAAAGGTATTTTTAACGTTTCTGGGGAATGATCAGGGCGTGATTTCTGACACTCTCTTCAAAACATTAAGATGTCTTGTCATCCTTCTGGACTTTTCTTACCACCACCATGCTTCCTCCAGGAGTCACCAAGCTCTTCAGTCAGGAGGGCAATGTAGACACATAAAGGCAATGTTGTATATTTACCCTTCAGGTGGTGTATCACAGAACATTAGAGATTAGAAGGGACCTCGAAAGATCATCTAGTCCAATCCCCCTGACACAGCAGGATCACCTAGACCCAGTCACACAGGAACACATCCAGGTGAGTCTTAAACATCTCCAGAGAAGGAGACTCCACAACCTCCCTGGGCAGCCTGTTCCAGTGCTCCATTACCCCCACTGGGAAGAAGTTCCTTCTCATATTTATATGGAATCTCCTATGTTTCACATTNGGAGGTGCTCAACCTCCTTCATCATCCTCGTTGCCCTACGCTGGACTTCTTCCAGCAGCTCCACATCCCTCTTGAACTGAGGGGCCCAGAACTGGACACAATACTCCAGGTGTGGTGTCACCAATGCAGAGTAGAGGGGGAGAAGAACCTCTCTTGATTTGCTAACCACCCCCGTTCTGATCCACCCCAGGATGCTGTTGTCCCTCTTGGCTACAAGAGCACATTGCTGGCTCAGCGGTGGTTTGGGGCAGAAATAATGGAAGACGTTATTTCTCACCTAGTGATGGCAGTCAATGCAATGAGCAGCTTGCTGCACTGTGATAAGGAGAACTTATTTCTGGTAAATGTTGTAGTCTCCTTTTGTGTCTGCAGGTCGGCCTTTGTAGGGCTCCAGTGAAAATGGACAAAAACAAATTAATGCAGTTCATAAAGCATCAGTCTTGTAGGAAGAAGAATGTATGAGGAAGTTAATCTGAATTTCTGAGAAAGAACTCAATGCTTAGATTTTTAAGAGCAGCATTTGGCTCCTTTTGCTATAGAGTTCATTCTGAGAATGTTACCATGTCTGCATTGTTTTATAGGGAATTCACTGTTTTCAATTTATTTAGGAATTCTTAGTGATGAAAATATAAGGTTAAAGAACATTCTGTGCTTTCTCACTTTGAAAGGTTTGACTTCCAGTCAGAGAATATTTGGTATCTACTCTTGTCAAGCTTCTCTTTTCTGTCCTGGGGTAAAAAAGGAAGTAGCTTAGTTGTAGCTTTGGGGAAGAACCTTGTGTCCAGTCTCACTCAGACCAAGTGTTTAATGTATCATATCATAAACCCTGTTGCCCTACGGTCAGTGGTGCTTTCCTGCAGCTTTTATTGTGGCTACAGTGTCTTGCACAGTCATTTAAACAGCCTCCTCTTGCCATGAAATACATCTTGTGACACCACCAGAGACTCTGGAACGCCTTACACATCGACATCTTTCAAAGGGCACTTTACGTTACAAACCAAACGTCTTCCCAAAACAAAATCTACCTTGGCTGAGTGGTCTGAAAGTAAACAAAACTTTCCATTCATCCAGTGGCAGTGACAGTGTTAGGTCAGGCAAGGTAGAGTTCTGGATTTTATTCTTTTAAACGAATCTCAGAAGGATGGCACTTGGGTGAAAGCAGGTGCTGTTTTCCCATGTGCTCCTCAACACAGCCTGAACAAAAATCCCAGAATCCTGCGATGACTCTGTAGTGCCCCAAATCCATGAAGGGAGTCGTGAGACCTCTGTGTGCTTTGCCTTTACCTCCCTGTGCTGTGCTCTGTGGTTCTCATGGGCAAGGGCCCATGGCTGAACCACACATCAAAGCATCTGAGGCCGTGTGTGTAACTGTGGAGAGTGCATAATTCTCTTTGAGGTGCTCACCACTTGGTGGATTCTCTAGCTGAAGAAAAGCAGATCCAGAAGTTGGCAGCATTAGGTGTCAAAAGGGCAGTTCCAACCCCAGGCTGAATGCAAGCCATATCCTGAAAATGTCTTAGAAGACTTTCTCCCCATTTGACCAGTATAAAACCTGTAGAAACCTTGTTAAATGTCCAAGATCTGGCAGTGTTTTTCAAATGGCTAAGACAGTTAAATTCTGTTTTGGTGACCGTCTTCAGTGTAGCCAGCATGCGTGATCTTCTGTTGTCTGAGGGAAACTCTCTAAAAGAAACTATTCACATGTTCATAGCATGGATGTCATTTGGCGGGTGCACTAGTGTGGCCATGCAGGAGAGTCTCAGAATGCATTGCACACTTTACTGTGCTGCATCTGATCAGGCCTGGTGGGGGATGATTTGGAGGATGGTGGATGGAACTCTAGACCAGGCTGTCAGAACAAGTTGTCGAGGGAAAAAAGAGGAAAAGGTTTATCCATTACTCTTCTCAGCCACCGTCTGTCATACCATGAAATATAAACAGGATTTCCTTCTCCAGCAAAACACAGAATGTTTTTATAATCTGTCCTTGATTACCAAATCATAAAGGCAGCATGGAATCACACCCTGTGTTTTCAGTGATAATTGTATTGAAGAGTGAAAGAGTGTGCTGTGAGAAGTACTGAGAAACATCTATTCCAAAACAACTGGGAAGGTTGTCTTTAGAGTGGTTTCTATTCCTCTTCAAAACCTAGTAAAGCCAGGGGCTCCACTGGTTCGTCATGTGCTTTTACATTTCAATCATTAGAAGTCAGTTATAATTCAGAATGAGGACAGGACACCTGTTTCTCTATAGCTGTCAATACTTGCTCAGTACCCTTTTACTTGACAGCCCTCTAAACTGTGTGGTCTGTGACTGTCTCTCCTGCCCTCTAAACTGTGTGGTCTGTGACTGTCTCTCCTCACCAAGAAATCTTTCCAGACTTGGCATCACTTATCTGTGTCTCTGCCCCTCTTTGTGAGCTAAGGTCCTACAAGTTGTCCTGAAGAAAAGATTCAGAGGGCTATATCCTCTGAAAGGTACCACAAGGACAGCCTTGACACTACTGTACAAAACTTCCCCAAGAGATCAGAGATACCTCCAAAGCAGTGCAGCTTCCCATTGCAGACAGATTTGTCAGGCTGGGAGTTGCACCAGCAGTGTTCGCCTCCCTTACTGTTGAATTCTAAGAGCATGTGATACATGACCTGCATTTGTCTTGCTCTGTCCTCCAAAGACACATGGATGTGCTGCTGGGCTAGAAGTACTTTCTTTACAACTACTCAGATGCTGGAAAGCTATTTTTTAGGTTAGCTGCAACCTGAGAACATATTTTCTTAGAGAAGAAAGCAGTTCAGAAACTTCTTAACCATTTAAACTCACTGCTAGTTCTTGAAATGTAATGTTTGGGGTTTTTCAGCAGCAATTTATAATTATGTGAGCTATTGAGTTAAAATAAATAGTGTATGATTATATCTTATATTCTTTATATTACAGCATCCTGGGGTGGATCAGAATGGGTATGGTTAGCAAATCAAGAGAGGTCTTCTCCCCCTCTACTCTGCACTGGTGACACCACATCTGGAGTATTGTGTCCAGTTCTGGGCCCCTCAGTTCAAGAGGGATGTGGAGCTGCTGGAGAGAGTCCAGCGTAGGGCAACGAGGATGTTGAAGGAGGTGGAGCACCTCCCTTATGAGGAGAGGCTGAGGGAGCTGGGTCTCTTTAGTTTGCAGAAGAGGAGACAGAGGGGTGACCTCATAAATGTCTATAAATATGTGAAGGGTGGGTGTCAGGATGATGGAGCCAGGCTCTTCTCAGTGTCATCTAGTGATAGGATGAGGGGCAATGGGTGTAAGCTGGTACATAGGATGTTCCACATCAATCTCAGAAGGAACTTTTTCCCAGTGAGGGTAACAGAGCACTGGAACAGGCTGCCCAGGGAGGTTGTGGAGTCTCCTTCTCTGGAGACATTTAAGACCCACCTGGATGTGTTCCTGTGTGACTTGGTCTAGGTGATCCTGTTGTGTCAGGGGGATTGGACTAGACGATCTTTCGAGGTCCCTTCCAATCCCTAATGATTCTGTGATCTTTTTTGTAGAGTCAACTTTTATGATAAATCTCATTTCTTGAGGAGTTATGTCTTGCTTATGTACCTTAGGCATAGGTACTACCCTTTGTGTTATTCTGTTGTTCTTTTTAAGTTTACTATGTGCTCTTTGTTGTCTGAGAAATATCTTCAGGGAACATCTTCAGTCTGTGCCTTCACATCTCCAGCTGAGTGCAAGCTGCTGTCTGCTGCCACGTTATCACAGCAAACTCTGAATGTACTGAAAAAGTAGAAGCTTATTTTAATATCATACCCCTAGTCACACTATTTTATGCTGTTAATTTTTTAATTAATATCTCTGTAGTTCCTTCTTAGTGCTCCTTCCTTCTGCAGGTTTGCAAGACCAGGGACTAACCAGAACTTAGAACCCAGTGATGTTTTACAGCTCTGCTGGACTTTATAGTATTTAATTTCTTGAACTATCTGTGAAGAGTTCCACATTACAGAGCTCCCAGCAACCTCAAAATAGAGAAACTGGCTCTGCTTCTCTAAAACACTTCTAAAAAACATGTCCTAACATTAGTAGAATTAAGGACTGTAATAGCCTTGTAGCCAATCTTTAATTAGGCTACGCAATCATGAAATCATTAGGGATCGGAAGGGACCTCGAAAGATCATCTAGTCCAATCCCCTTGCCACAACAGGATCACCTAGACCAAGTCACACAGGAAACCTCTATGAATAGAAGTATGAACTTGGATCCTGAAGAACTGCTTCGTATTTCTGTACTGAGAATGAGATTCATCTTGCCTGGTCAGTGCTGATGTGAGGTACTTACAGAAACAGCTGATGAAGAGAAATGGGGGCTGAAGTGTGACTTCTCTGCTTAGGGCTGTCTGCCTTACCTTCAGCTCAGTGCAGGGGCAGGCTGCCTATCATTTAGTGAAAGGTGATGCCATAAAAAATCTGCAAGGTAGTCACTGGTGCTGCATAGTGTGGTACTGACAGGATCTCTCGTGCTTTCCTGCAGTCATGCCTCACACTGTTTGTGAATCGTACGTTACTCTGGTGTAAGCAGCTTTGTTTACTGATTATTGTGTCCAGACTGAAAATGAACATATTATAATATGTATATATTATATATATAATATATATATAAATATTATATAATTAACATATTTCTGGTCTCAGAACTGGTGATGGGACAGGAAGCAGTGCAGGAACATGGGAACAAGAAGCACTGAGACACTTGATTTGGATCTGACATTTGAAAGTTAAAGCTCCCTATTTTCAAAGGAGCCCAAGCTGTCATTTAAACTTTTGGTGTCTTTAGAGAGTGCAGAGTGTAGATGCCTCTCCAGTCCCTTCTTCAGCCTACAACAAAGTGATGAACTGAACGAACAGAAAGGGCTCACTCTGCTGAGAAGGAGACAGTGCTGGAATAATGCACTGGACAGTGCTATGTGTGACTGTGACCCTTCATCTTCAAGGTAGCCTTGCTTACTTGCTGCTGCCTCTGAACTTGATGTCTGTAGCAAGGCTGGGTACTGAGGAGTGCTGCTGGACGGGGTCACAAGTTTACCTCCAACCCATGTAACCCAGTATTGTGGAAAGAGAGTATTTCTCACAGGAGCACCACTGGTCAGAGGTAATTTGCGTTGGTGAGTAGACAACATAGGAAGGGATATTCTTACAAACTAGGACCACATCAATATGAGAAGGAACTTCTTCCCAGTGAGTGTGACGGAGCACTGGAACAGGCTGCCTAGGGAGGTTGTGGAATCTCCTTCTCTGGAGATGTTTAAGACCCACCTGGATGTGTTCCTGTGTTACTTGGTCTGGGTGATCCTGCTGTCTCAGGGGGATTGGACTAGATGATCTTTTGAGGTCCCTTCCAATCTGTAATGATTCTATGATTCTATGAACTCTGCACTCGAAGAGGGCTTTAATGGAAGTAGCTGGGTTAGTAAAACCCCTGTTAGCATTGGCTGGATTTTGTGTCAGTGTGCTGGTGTGTGCTGGTGGAGTTTTACATTTGGCTTCCCACTTTTCCAAATCACCCAGAGAACTGTCTGTTTAAAGAGCGATTATAGAGCTGTGCATGTTCAGTGGTCTGATGGCTTTGAACAAGAGTAGCTGGTTAAGTTGCAGTGTCTGTTAGTTTTGTAAGTGTTGCGTGAAGGCTGACAAAGCTCACGTTTCGGTGTTTTGCTGTTTGATGCAGTCTGCAGGTAATGGATCCCTGCAGAACCTCGCTGGAGCAGATCACCTCACAGTGCAGGATTTCAAGAGCTGATGCACTTTTATTGCTACTTGTCATGAAGGTGGTGGGGTTTGGAGTGTGGTTTCATGTATCACTGCGAGTTTATATCTAGAATCTGAGTTGGTGAGCTGGATACTGTTTTTTAAAGAAGAGACTTCTGTTTTGTTCTTAGAGATGAACCGTCTGTAGGTACCAGGCTCCTGAGCATATCGATTCAGACATGCTATTGATTCTGTACATGCAGGATAGCTGGAGCCCAACCCTTGTCATCTAGAGGGAAGGTCTGCTGTTCCTGAGGACCCCAGATCTGAGAGAATCCTGTGAGAATTATCATGACATTTACCAGAGCCTGGCAGAATCACAGATTAGATGGGTTTGTCCAGGAGAGTGTTGCCTATCAATACCTACAATCCTTGGGCCAACAGCAGGCTGGTCCTGCTCTTGCAAAAGTTTGGTGTTACTCTGTGGTAGGTTATAAGCACCATTTGCTGAAAACTTCTAGGCAACTGCTTGCTTGATGGACTGTGTCCCCAAGCTCTGTAGCCCCACTATAGCTCATCACACAAAACCAATACTCCAACCAACTGGATGAAATCACCTAGAATGTCTGTTTATTACTCGAAAAAATCACACAGTTATTTTTCCTCTCTTTTCCCTCCTTTTTTGTAAGAAGTAGAAGTAGAGGACTGGGATTTTATATCCCATCTTAATTGAAGCTGATGTTTACAGACAAATTACAAAGCCCCAGAATATGATTTTTATCAGCTGTGTGTATGATGCAGCAGTCAGTTACACATCCATTGATGTCTTCGGTCCTCGTGAAGCCCAGAGCATCTTTATCCCCACTGTTACAGTTACAATGGTTCAACTCCATACTCACCAGTGCTGATTCATGCTTGATTCTCATATCTGTGCTTCAGCTGTTGAAAAGTGGAGGAGTAGAGCCCTCAAGGGCTGTGTTGTGGCTGTGCTGGGACCTTGGGAAAGACTCAGTTCTTTTGCTGAACACAAATGTTACCGGGAGTACTGAAACACGTGGGTTAACAGCTTTAAGTGAAGCACGTCATAATTTGAGGAGGCAGAATTTAGACCTAAATACTTGGAAAGTTAACTTTGGTGAATTTAACTTTAAACTCTCTTTTCTAATAATTATTTATGAATATTATTTTATTATTAGGAATATTATATTATTAGGAATATTATTATAATAAGGCAAGGCCTATAAAATTGGCTTCTCCATTTTCTGTGCAAGCCCATGATAAAAGTTTTCAGGGGCACTGAGTTTTTATGTTGTGATCTTCAGAAAATAAGGCATGAGCACTTTTAAAAGCTGTTGTTTTTCTTGCCTTTACCTTCATTAATCTTCTTTAGTTTCTGTACAGGGCTATTTGGTGAGCTCCACCGATGGGTAATGTTTTCTTTTCCAAAGTTCATGATTCTTCTATTCAAATCACTAATTTTCACTGTTACTCTCCAGTGGTTTAGTGCTTCCCATGCCTCAAGGAATGAGTTCAATTAGCAATGCCGAATAAATTCTGAGACATGATTCATCTTTCTTGTCACTGGGACCTAAGTAACAAAAACGCTATTTTAAGATGTCTTTTACCAGCCTTGTGAGTCTTCTTTCGTGTAACTGGGGAAACAGTCACATGTGAGTCTGGAAAAAAGCACTTTACCTGTTCTGTCTGTTTTCAGTTTAGCTCAAAAGTTCAGTTCCTTGTCCTTGAAGTCACTGGTATGTTTCCAAAATACTGAGTTAGGAGCTGTACTCGGCACATACATTCCTAATTAAAAGGGCATTAGAGCATTTTTAGATTAAATAATCAACTTGGCAAATTTAAAATTTGTCCCAGATTTGAAGCAATTTAATTTGTGTCTGCTTTTTTTGTATCTTGAACAGAACATACAGATATCCACTGAAAAGAAAATGTCCTTCTCCAGAGATTCTAATTGTTGCAGCACAGATGTACAAATTATTCATGATCTATTCTCTGAACCAGAGAAGGTACATTTCTAAGACTTAGTATCATGAGGGGAGGGATGCTGAAAGGAAAAGAAGCATCATTGCTAAAGGTTCAAAGCATTTAGCACCATCAATGGATGACAGCTCTGGGAAGAATTTAGTGTAGTTTTTGAGAAGTCACAAAAAGGAATCAAAAGAGCAACTTGCCCAAGGAGAGCTGTAAGGCAAGCAAAGCCGAGAATGCTGGGCTGAACTCTGAAACTGCTTTCTCTAGTCCAGCACATGGAGCACTGTGAATGAAAATATGGATAGTTTCGTGCCTTTTTCATCTAGGCACAAGGAAATTAAGGACTAAGTGTGATTCTAGCCAGCTCCTTGTATTTTGTCAGATTCAGACACATCCCAAATGTGATTTTAATGTAACTTTCAAATAGAATCATTGAATCCTAGAATCATCAGGGACTGGAAGGGACCTCAAAAGATCATCTAGTCCAATCCCCCTGCCAGAGCAGGATCACCTCACTGGAGAAGCCATGGAATCAGAATCACTCAGGGTTGGAAGGAACCATCATCCAGCTCCAACCCCCCGCCCAGCACAGGCAGGGACACCCCACCCTAGACCAGTCTGGCCAGAGCCCCATCCAGTCTGGCCTTAAACACCTCCCTGGGTAACCCATTCCAGGCTCTAACCAGTCTCACGGTGAAGAACTTCCTCCTCACATCCACTCTAAATCTACCCATCTCCAGTTTGCTCCATTGCCCCTAAACCTGTTGCTATCTGACATCCTAAATAGTCCCTCCCCAGCCTTTTTGTAGGCCCCTTCAGATACTGGAAGGCCACAATGAGGTCACCTGGGAGCCTCCTCCAGACTCAACAGCCTCAACTCTCTCAGTCTGGCCTCATAGAAGAGGTGCTCCAGCCCTCTGACCATCCTCGTGGCCCTCCTCTGCACACGCTCCAGCATCTCCACATCCCTCTTGTGATAAGGGCTCCAGAACTGGACATAGTCCTCCAGGTGGGGTCTCACCAGAGCAGAGTTGAGGGGGAGAATCACCTCCCTCGACCCTAATGAATTTTTTAAAATTAATTGGACACATGTCACAAATATTTTTAGTGCAGCTTAACACCATTAAGTATAACCTTTCCTAGGAAAGAAGTTCTGTGGAGTGAACATAGAGCCAGTGCTGGATTCTAGAAAGCCAAGAGTGTTGCACAGTACTTAGTACACAAAACAGATAATAGGGAATAATGTGTAGGTATCATCATGACAATGTTCTCCCTCCTGTGTCTTGTCAGTCCATGCCACCTGGAAGGACAAGCTCCTTTAGAAGGGAATCTGTTAATTAATTTAGCAATTAGCTATTATGTCAGTAGTTGGTTATTCCTTTAAAATCAAACTCAGTGACCAGAGGAATTTTTTTTTCCAGATTCATTTTTATTAGTTTGCTTCCTTGTGGTAGCAAGAAGGCTAAATGAAGCCACTGAAAATGGAAGGTTCTTGGAGGCAGTTCTTGTTTTATATTCGACCACACGGGGTTTTTGCGCCTGGTGGCTCTGGCTCTGCTGGGAAGAAGAGCAAAGGATAAATCATAGGGTTTTTACCTGGTGCATGAACCTGTGAAGCAGTTCAAATACATTGTTATAATCCAGCCTATCAGAAAGAAAACATGAATGATTTGAGGACTGGATTCTACTGGATTCCAGTACTTTATGAACTTTAGAGCGTTGGTAGTATCCCCAACTGGAATATAAATAAAGCAAACCCTTTCAAAGGTTTATAGGACTGTACTTAGTCATCTCTTACTGCCTTAATTTATTATTGTTGCAAATTCACAAGCTGTGAAATGTGTTGGTCACAGGGCTGATGGCAATAACTTCAAAATATGAATGAGAGCATCTGGGTTGCTCTTTACCTTTGTTTCACAAAGTCAGCACCTTCTCTTTGCATCATTTAACCTCAGAAATATGGCTGGGATAGACAGGCACATGAAGCCTTTCGTAGAACAGAGTGTTTGCTTTCTGTGAGGTCCTCAGTGTCTTCTGTGAAAAAACACCCTCTTCACCTTCCCAGCACTGGGCTGTTCCTCCACAAGAATACAAATCAAATTAATGCAAATCAAAATAAGCAGCAGCTTCTCTCTGTAGAAGAAATGAGGCTGCTGAGACTCAGAAATTCTTTATTGTATGTTGATTCTGTAGAGACACATGTAAAATGAGGTGCCAGGCATCCAAGCTGTGTGGCACTCAAGTCTCATTTAATAGCCATTTTGCAGGCTTTCTTCAGTGCACAGACATTTTGCCTGTTTCAGTCACAGATGAGCCTCTCGGTGCCCAACTTGGGCACCTCTGAGTTTCAGTTAGAGAGATCACAGAATCATGGAATCATTCAGGTTGGAAACGACCTTTGGGATCATCGAGTCCAACCATCAACTGTACAAAGTTCAGCTCTAAACCAGATCCCCAAACACCATATCTAAAAGACCTTTAAACACATCAAGGGGTGGTGACTCAACCCCCTCCCTGGGCAGCCTGGGCAGTTCCAGCGTCTGACTACTCTTGCTTTGAAATTTTTTCCATCATGTCCAGTCTAACCCTCTGCTGGTGCAGTTTGGAGCCCTAACCTCTTGTTCTATCTTTAGTCCTTTGTGAGAAGAGTCCGCCATCCATGTCTCTACAATGTCCTTTCAGGTAGTTGTCCAGAGTGATGAGGTCTTGCCTCACCCTCCTCTTCTCCAAGCCGAACAGCCCCAGCTCCTTCAATCACTCCTCATAAGATTTATTCTCTAGGCCCATCAGCAGCTTTGCTGCCCTCAAATATTTTTCAATTGCCACAAGTTTTCCTGGAGTCTTGCAAATGGGCACATGCTGCGGTTACTCTGTGTGACACTTCAGTTTGGTGTGTCTGGTGTCCAGACTCTTTGGGACTTGCTCAGAGACAGCTGGGTGTAACTGAAGGGCTGTGTGGTGTGGCACTTCAGATAAGGCAATGGCAGTGGCTACCTGAGTCTATGCCCCAGTAAGACTTTTAAGCAGAGAGAACAGAGAACCTTAACTTACATGGTGGTTGTGACTCTGAATCACGGGACTGCCGTTCTGTGATACCTGAATCAGGACCATTACGATGTGACTGGATGCACTGGGGTGAGAAGCCTCTCTAGAGTTTTCTGAATTGGTGAGTTGATGCAAGTGAAGCTTCGACTGTTGTCACTGTATCTCAGTTTCTGTTTGCAGTTGAATTTTGTCAGCTAATCTGGGTTTATAGTGAATACTATTTGGGATGCATCCCCTTGCTTGGCTTCCAGTGTGTCTGTGGAGAGAACTGCAGCTGCCTGGGTGCTGCTTTTACTGCCCTGTGCCTCCAGGCTTCTGGGCACAGCACAGACACGTTAAGCGCTGTGTTAAGGACTGGCCAGATCCAAGGGGATTGACTGAGGCCAAAACCCACAGAAATAAGGTTTTCCTGAAAGAGACAATGAGTTTTGCATCCAGTGGGAATTGAAAAGGTTCCCTTCTAGTTCCAGAAGACTGAAAGATACAGAGGAGGTGAGAGGGGCCTCAATTCACCCTTGGTCTCTTAAACTAGGTTTGGGCTAAGGCTGCTTTTAAAGCTGAAGAGACTAGATCGCTTATGGGACACGGTGAGTGCAAATACAGTAAACAAACTGGCAGTTCCTGATGGAGAGCTTAAGAGAGAGGAGAACAAAATTTGTCCTCTATTGTTTAAAAGGTTAAAGGTACAAACATCCTCTGCTGCTTGGAAGCACTGCCTGTGAGCACGAACACTGAGGTGACCCACCGAGTGGATTGTGCTTAAAGCTGCCGTCCTGCTGGGGCCCTCCAGGTACTGGCTGTGAGGGTGGCTCTTTGCAGGTGCCCAGTCCAAACCACTGCTTTGCAGATAAAATGTTCAGAAATGCAGAGGAAGGATGAGGCTGGTGCAGCCTGAAGCTTCTCATTCAATCACTTCAAGCAGTCAGATTTATGAGTTGTTCTGTGTTGATTTCAGACCAAAACCAGAGTTTCTTGTTTACACGTCCTTAGCGATTTTCAAAGAGTTTATTTAAAGGGCTATCAGCCGGGTGTTGTTAATTTATAGGAATGGGTTCTAATGCAAGGAACTGAGCGAGAAAACTAGCCTTCCTCTCCTGCATACCTTCTCCCCTGTCTGCTCATGGTTTGTTTATTTTGCACTCTTCTTCAGAGCTTTTGGGTCAAGCCTCTGGCTGGGGCTACCTTTCTGCAGTTGAGCTGTCAGAGAGCAGTTTGATAAACAACGTGAGAGGAACTCCACAAATATTTTCAAGTACCTGAACAGCAGATGGTTTCTAAAAAACTTTAACATGGAAGCTCATCTGTTCTCCCCAGGCAGAGTGCAGGTAGCATGTGACAGGCAGGTCCTCGATGCTGTTGTTTTACCGGGTGGTGTGACATGAAGGTAGTGGAAATACCTCTGATAAGGGGGTGTGTAGTGCACAGAGCTCTGCATTTATTTATGTCTTGGTCTTTTTGAAAATATTGATTGCTGCATCTCTGCGTCAGTTTCTCTCACAGACTGTAAATAGTATTAGTTTGAGCTTCTTTTCTTGCCAGAGAACATTTTTTTTTCTGTTTTTCTTAGATGTCACAGGACACCATGCCTGGGTGGCCTATAATAAATATCTATTGTTTATCTATCTCATTAAAACTGCTGAATTCCTCTGCTTGGAGATGTTAAGAGTCTCACTCACTTCTAGGCAGACTTTACAGTCAGAGGATACCTGGGTGCATTTCTTTTTCTGCTCCTTTTTTTTCAAGAAGTCTAAAAAGGAGTATTTTACTCAGCTGGTGAAGGGGTTATTCTAACTTAGTGTTTCATTAGTGTTCTGTTTTTATTTCCTCTGCTGAATGCTAGAACTGGAGTTGTAGAGGAGTTCATCCAAGATTCTCTGTCTTTACTGGACGATTAAGCTCCCAATAAACTTAGGTAATGTATTTCTAATTTGAATCCATGATCATTTATTTTACCACTGAAAGGAAGAATTCACAAGAGAGGTTCAGGTTCATGTTGGTGTTTTCTCCTACGGTTTCCTCAGCCAAGAAGTCTCTGACCACCACATACAGCACAAGAGCCTTTCCAAATGCAGTGACCTCAGGTAATTCCCAAAAATTCCATTCTGGACCTCGGAATCCCATCAGCTATCTGTGATACCACTCTGAGACCCACCTTTTTCTCCAGAGCCACATCTGTAAAAAGAAATGCAAGCTAAGCAAAGATCAGATTTATCCTGATCCTGTTGCCAACTTAATTCTGCCTCGTTTGGCTATGTCTGCTTACAGCAGTGGAGAAGGCTGGCAACAGATTTGAAAATGCTGTATCTTGGAAACTGTCTGTTTTCTCCTTCTCTGGCCATGTGATACCAACTGGGCCAGTGCAGATGACAGACCACACTCAAGCACAGCGCCTTTCCTCAGCCTGTTGCCAGAACTCCTGGTGTTGCTAGCCCACTGCCATTGTACCCAGCAATGACATTGTCTCAGCCATGTCCAGTCTGTGATCACGGTCTGCAAGCTGAAACTCTTTCCCAGGCAGATCTCGAGTGCAGCTATGGCTTTCTCACAGCCAGGACTGAACAAACAGAAAGGTCCCAGTGAAAACAATAATGATGGTGGTGCGACACCGGCTATCTGAGCATTTGGCATCGTAGCTTTGGTAACTATTTGAGCATTTTGCCTAGTTTATAAACAACTTTTGTACAACAACAGCTGCAGCAGAGCGGCTGAGATTATGCAACTGCTTTAGAAGCCTGCTGGGCTAAACTAGCCGAGTTGTAATCAGGTTGAAAATTTGTTACCTGGGAGTTGAGAAATGAGCCTGGAAGAGGCAGGAAATTGCTTCATAGGCGTGACCGAGATCCAACCAGCCAGGAAGAGAGATGCAAGGGGCAGGAGTTCTGTCTGAGAAGACTGTGGTGTGGAACACTACATTGCCAGTGATGCGAGCTAAACTCAGCAGCAGCAGGGTCTGCAGTTCATCAGCTCTGACATCCAGTAGGTGTCATTGCAGCCAACTGGGATTATCAGTCACAGAAGGGAAGGATGATTTGTCAGGGTACAGGGTGGGAGAGAGGGAAGCCTCAGTCAAAGTACATGATTTCAAAGCTGTAAATCTATGAGCACTTTCAGAAAAGGATGCCTCTACTTATACGTAGATTTCTCCAAATACGAAACCTCTGACTTGTCAGCAGCAGCCTCATGTTTTCGGACACATCTGTGTTTACTTTGCTGCTGATTTAAAAAAAAAAAGAGCAAAAATGGAATAAAATTATCAATCCATTGCTCTGAATTTGGCTAGGGTGAAAATGAGCATGTTTTGTGCTTAAAGGAAAGGTATAGTCTACCCAAGTTAGAGCTTCGATGCATTATTATCATAGAAGTGATTGTAATGTGTTGTAGTTTATGTACAAGTGACAAATAGTTGCAGAGGAACATGAGTGCGTGAGCAATCCAGTCCTCATGCTGGAGGACTTTGTTAACAGCGAAATGCAGCGGGGAAGGTTTTAGAGGCTGCACAAGGTGCAGGGCTGGACTGCCTGCTGCCTGCAGGTGTATCCACAGCTAGCTTGCTCCAGTAAGAACATGGGAGGCATGCCATCTGTCCAGTAGCGTTGCCCGTGAGGCGGGTTATGTGAAGTCTATATAAGTTAGTGGCTTTGTTTAATAAACGGTCATTCTTGGGTCATTCTGGTTCATTCTGGGCTTTTGCGAGATCATATTGGTCTGAGTGTGAAAGTCCTGTTAGAGCTCCCACAGGAATGCCTGTCGGTCACCTTGGACCCCCAAGCGAGTAAATCACACCTCGCTTTAAATGCTGAGCTGGAGAAAAGAGTTTATCCTGGGCCATCAAGCTGAAATGGCATCGCCACGTCCAGAGCCAGGCTTTTACTTTAAAGTGACTTTGTCTTATGACTTGGCTTAATATGGAAGCTAATAGGACTACTCCCAGGTTATGGAATCACAGAATCCCAGACCAGTGGGGTTGGAAGGGGCCTCTGGAGATCATCTAGTCCAGCCCCCCTGCTAGAGCAGGGTCCCCTAGAGCAGATCCCACAGGAACAGGCTAGGTGGGTTTGGAGTGTCCCCAGAGCAGGAGACTCCACAACCTCTCCAGACAGCCTGGGACAGGGTCATGGTACCATCACTGTGAAAAAGTTTCCCCTTATGTCCAAATTGAATGTTCTATGCTCCAGTTTGTGCCCAGTGCCCCTTGTCCTGTCACTGGGCACCGCGGTCCTATCCTGGTCCTATCCTCCTGACACTGGCCCGTTAGATGTTTCTAAGCAGTATCCTCTCCAGACCAATCTGGCCCAGCCTCTCCTCACAAGGTTTGTTCTCCTGACCCTTCACCAACATTGCTGCCCTTCTCTGGACCCGCTCCAGCACCTCAATGTCTGTGTTGTATGGAGGTGCCCAAATCTGACCCCAGTACTCACCAATATGTCTGGGTTAGCTTCAAAGGGTCGACCTCTGTGTGTGTTATTGGAATGATCATATGATTAAGGCTCAAATTAGATGTTTGTGAGTGTGATGTATTCCACTCCCAGCACCACCACCCCCCCAGCCCTGTATTTGGGCTAAGAATGAAGGGTGAAGATTCTAAAGCACATTTTGAGGTGTTTTCCTCAACACTTGCACAGCTCCAGACTATAAACTGTTTAGACGGCCTTTCAGAACTTGTTTATGAGCAGCAGCGAGTCCGGCAGCAGCAGCCACACATGATCACTGCAGATGAGTTGTTTGCATTAATATTTACTAAACACTGCCTCCTGAAACAGAGACACTGTGAACTCGGCTTGGAAAGATGTTTGGCCCGTAGCACACAGTGTCCAGTACCCCCAGCAGAGGCACAGGAACACTTGCAGCTGATAGCAGCTCCTGTTAGTCGCGTGAGAAAATGCAGCTCCTGCTATTTCTGTGGAAGCAAAAGATGTTCCCTGGAAGAAAACTCCCGCAAAATAAAAATAGCAAAGGTAAATGAAAATATAATTGGGAAGTGTTGGGCCAGTCCCACAGAGACAGAAGTGAATGCTTCTTAACAAAATAAGTGGATCTGTTTTTCAGTGCTAGAGGGTGGCAGAAATGCAGCCAGCCCTTGTTGTGATGATACAGAATGCGTTTCTGCAATGCTGCCTCGTCACATGAGTGCAGAACTTGCTCAGACCTATTTGAAAAGATGCTTAGTTAAAGACGCTGACACAGCAATTTGCTCATCCTCTGGCTGCTGTCACTTTATTCATTGCAAACAGATTCTTTCCACAGAATTAATTCTACTTTTGGAGTCACTAGCAAAACAAGGATCCATGTAGTAGTTCCCATAGGAGGTGTAGCTGTGATCTTCTCTGAACCCCAAGAGAATACGACATTCCTCCCACAGAGGTGAAAATTCCATACATATGAAGTGTTATTCTGTATAACTGATGGTTTTCTTTGGGAGGTTTTACTACTGTTTGCTAAAAGATTGTTGTTGGCAACACGCAAGACCTGTGATTCCAAGATGATGACATACCTGCTCCGCAGAACTTTGAGACTCCCAAGAAGCAGCTGCTAACCTCAGTACATCTGTGGGCTCCCATCTGAGCTGCACTGGAGGCATCAGTGCCTGACTCAGTGGGTTAAACATGACGCTTCACCTTAAATTTCCTCTTTGTGCCCATGCGTGCTCTGATAACTCTCTTAAGGTCGAGTGACAAAAGATGCTGGAGCATCTCTTGCACACGGCAAGATTAAGATTAAGATTGGAAGATTAAGTCGACCCTGTACACCTTCTCTCAAAAAGTTATTTCTCCTCTAGAAGTGCAGAGGAGGTAGTACAGGTGTTGTTCTAACAAGCGTTTGTTGGATGATGGATGTTAGGAGATAGAATCGCAGCTAATGGGAATCAGTTTGCATAAACACACAGATTTCTTAATGTTTCAAGAGTATTTTAAACCTTTAGCAGTGAGGGTGTTTGCTCTGCATTTCAGAGATCTTTAAGTAGCAGGTTGGAGTAAGAAGTTGTTGACATCTGCAACTTAAAGAAAACACGACCAAGTTAGAAATCCCTTTTGGGTCCATCCACGTCCATTTCTGCCTTGTCTTTCCCTGCAGGGTACAGCTGCAAAGTAGGATTTGGTGGCAAACCAACAATCCCAAATCGGATATAATCCCTGGTATGGCTGGCTGCTCAGTACTTCTGAAAGGCTGTGCAAAGCGGATACAAAGAAATGACCAGATTCCTTCCTATAAATCCCACCTTTCTGGGAATGCTGACACTAATACTTTGAAAACAAACAGAGAAATGAAACTCAGCAAACATCTCTTCTGTTTTTTCTCTGTCAGGGAGATGGTGAGTCCTGGCCAACCTGCTCAAGCAAGGAGCGTGAACTAGGTGACCTTGAGATGTCCCTTCTAACCTCAACCCTCCTGGGATTCTGTGAAGACTCTGGAGTGTGAGTTAAAATGTTCTGTGTATAAAAGCAGCCACTTGGTAGGCATTTCCTCAGGTGAATTCATACAGTTTTTACTGTTGTTGTGTTCATCTGCCCAGTAAAGCTGTGCTGTCATTTCATAGTGCATCATGTAGTGGTGACTTACCCAGAACAAGGCCATTAGTTCAGCCTTCCAAAATAAGGAGAGGTGTTTGTTTGTTTTGAAATATCCCCTTATAAATGGCTGTAGACAATGAAAAAGCTATTGGCCCAGGGTGTTGTGTGAGTGTCTCAGGATGCTGTGTCTGTGCTGCCCCAGTACCAAGCTGTAGACGAAACACTTGCATGCTAAGCGCTGAGAGGTTTTGGCAAATACTGGTCCAACAACAAAGGGGCAAAACAGCAGAAAAATACTGTATTTGTTGGCAGGAGTTTTTCTGACCTTTGCTGTGCTCGTTGCTAGTTGCAGAGGAGACACATTTCATTCTTTGATCCTAGCTCTTCACTTTGGAGATTATTACTGTTTCACAGAGGGTTCTCTGTGCAGTGATAAATGCTCACATGTTACAGTCCTTTCTTCCTCAGTATTTTTAAATCCTGATAGGATCCACATTCTGCAAATAGCACCAATAATCCTTGTTTTGTCACCATCACCTTTGCACCATCTCGAGGAAACCTTGCATGATTTTTGCTGTGGAAAATACAACCTAGACAGTGTGGCCCTTGTATGGCAGGGATTTATTGTGTCGTGTAGTATGCAAGTTTATAAGCACATAATCATTTAGTAAAATGACTTTAAAGAGATTCGAGTTTCTGAACTGCAAGTGCTTAAATTCCTGAGTTCCTGAGACCACTGCTGGTACCAGGTGAAATTACTTAAGCTCAGCAGAAGGCCAGTCAGTTCAGAGACTGAGTAAGAGACTAGACTTTTGCCTTCTGGCAGGGGAAGGGAATGTTTAAAACTTGCCTATGAGGGGAATGGCACCAGGCTCTAAATCAGCATCTGCATCAGCTGTAAATCTGCTGAGGGGAAGAGTTGGCAATGGCTGTGAATTTGCACAGGTTCCCTGTGTTAACTGGAGTAGAGGAGGAATGTCCTCGGTCGTGAACTTGCCTCTGTTTCTCCTGGCTGCCTCCAAGTCTTTCGGAGTAAGTACTGTGTGACATACTCTACCTGCATCTGCATTTGCATTTGTTGGGGGAATAAAGGTGAACTTCTCTTTAACTCTTGGTCGCAGGTGGATAGTGGGTTCCTTTCCTTTTCCCGTGTGAGGGGGACTTTTTGTTCCTCCCCTAACATTCCAAATGGCTTCCAGGGGTGCAAATTGAAAAAGAATTGTTCCAACTGCACTGAAGAGTTCTATTTTCCTCTGAGTATCCCAGAGACCAGAGACAAAATACAGCAGTTCTTTCTGAAAAAAACAAATGCCCACTCTCAGCAGAGCACAAACTGGGCTTCATCAATCAGGAGACCATGAGCAACAGCGTGAGGCTTACACAAACAATCACACGCGCTTGCACACATACCCCGCGCTGATCTCACTCCAAAACCCTGCTCTAAACTCTTGTGTTGTTCTGGTACTGCTGTGTGCTTCCAGAGGCTGTTTGTGTATAGGACTGCTGTAAGGGTTCTGTGAACTCTGGGTGCTTAAATTAATGCAAAATTAGACAAGAAAAGGGTTAGGGTTTGTGGCTGGTTTGTTTTTACAGTGATGTATATCTTCACTCTGGTGTTGCTCAACCAAGTGAAGTGAGGACTTTGGTGATAGAAAGGAGTTATTTTAGTATCGTGTAGGTGTGGCTGTCAGGAGCAAAAAGGGGAAAACTGTGCAACAGATTTTTCCTTTCACAAAGTGCAATTAGCAGTGATGTTATTTGTAATTATTGTAGAGATTTTTTAAAGCTGCTCAGTGTGAGCTTTATATTTACCCTGCAGCAGCTTTTCTCTTCCCCAGAGAGCTCCAGCTGAATCTTGCCGTAGTGCTGTGGCAGAACAGAGTGATTAGAAATTCCCTGCAGCTGGCAGAGAGGGAAGACAAGAGGACACTCCCTAAAATCTCCCTTCTGTGGTTTTAGTCATGGCCATGTTCAATAAATGACCTCATCCCAGAGTGTATGGTGGAGGTGAGGAGGTTATTGGGAGCTAGAGGTGTTTCTAGTGGTCTGTAGACAGTTTTGGGGGACAGCAGGGAACTAGAGCCCTAGGATTCCTAGAACTGCATTGAGCCCTGCTCAGGGCGATGAAACAACCCAGTGGCTGGAAGCACAAAAGTAAGTTATGTCTGCGACTCTCGTGGGTGAGCAAGCTCTCTGTTCCAACATTGCTCTGCAGCACCGCAGTTCTACTGCTGCTAAATCCTGAACCTCCTGAGCAGGGCACCCAATGCAGGTGTTGGCTTCTGTGGGATCAGCCAGCAGCGTGTAGGATCACTTTGTGGGAACCACAGCATGAGATCGGGGTGGAGGTAACCCACTGCTATTGTTTGTGTTCTATGTGAGCTGCCTTCAGCTGCCCAGCAATAAATACGATAAAGAAAGCAACAGCAACAAAGAGCAACTATGGCCAGCTGCCTGCAGTTGGGGTTTGCAAAACACTGGTATTATTTCTTTGGCAAAAAATGGGGGAGTGCTAGCGGCACCAAGTGAGAGGCAGAGCTCAGCCTGAAGTGTAGCTTCCTTTTTGCCAAGAGCAAAGAAATTATAAAAACAAATTCTTGGCTGGAAACTTGAAAGGGTAGGTTAGGAATGTTATCTTAAAGGACGTAACAATCCTGGAGCTTCCAGTCATGCCCCAGATAAAGTGCTTTGTTTATACATTGCCCTGTTTCACGTACTGCGGCTTCCACGGCAGACGAGCTATAAGAATTCATCCTGGGTTTGGATGACACGTAATTTAATTAGAGGTTTGCTTTTCTCTTTTCTCTCTATGCTCCGAGATTTTTCTATGTCGAACACGTGATCGGCATTTTAGCAGCAGGTACAAATGAAACTCCCGAGACAAATTCCTTATTGTTGTTGTAGAATTCATTCTCTTTAAGGTGTAAAGGCTGAGGAAGCCAAAAGAAGCGGCAGAAACATCCAGTATTTACATCAGTGTGACCCGGTATGGAAGCCAGAAGAGAGGGTTTACCATCTGCTTTAGGCTGTGGGTTTAGATTTTTATCCTTGTATTGTGTTTTAAACAAAATGAAGTTTTTCACATTGTCAAGATTAAATTGCTGTTACCATTTTAATGCTGATAAACGTTCTGAAGTGTGATGTTTCCAGCAATAGGTGCAACCATGCGATGGAAGGAGATAGCCGTGTGAGGAGTAGTTAGTACAACCAGTAGTTCGTTGCAAACCTCCCCTACAGCAAGTGCTGGGATCTCTCTTTTAGTGACAAAAACAACTTGTAAAAGGCTACACGTTGGACCTGTGGGCTTAGATAGTAAAGGGGTGCATTTCTGGCTTGTGCTGAAGTTGAGAGCAACACTCGTGAGCAGCAGGGTTTGACTGTGCAGTGAAGTGTGGAAGAGCTGCAGCAGATCCATCAGTACTTTTGAAACTTGGTACTAACTTGGGTTCTCATCAGTGCTCAAGGAAAAGTTGGATCTCTCTTGAATGTGGGGTAGCACTTTCATTCCTTTTAGTGTTGCTGTTCCTCGTGCCCAGTGGTGTCGAGCGGCTGTGGAACAGGTGTGGTCTTTGAAAATCATCTTGTCCTTGTTTTTGTGGGATCCACTTGGTGCTTCATGCTTTTGCTTTCACAAGAAAAGTGACTTGTGCTGACAGCTGGAGTAATTGTTGTGCCCAGGATAAACCTGACTGCCTTTGTTTGCTCACTCCACTCCTCACGTCCAAGTGGATTCTTGTGGCTCGAAGCTGAAATACGTAGATAAATTTCTACTGTATGCAATAAAAATGGTTGATATGTTTTTCTGGTGCTTAAATATGCAGAAAACACATGTAACCATTGCTGAGAGGTAGAAGAGAGGATGGAGCAGGTTTGGAGATGAGACATTTTATTCTTGTATCCTATTCTTTCCCAATGTTTTGTTTTGGTTTTTTTAAGTTCTTCCAGTGCATTTTCCAACTCCCACCGAAATTAGTAAGAGCCAGACCAGGGCACAAGAGGCTTGTAAGGCATTTGAGCAGATGAAACTCTCCCTCCTTGGAGATGTGATCGAGCTCAAACTTGAAAATGTGTCCTGCCCAAGGGAGCTCGGAGCCACCTGCTGGTGCAGCAGGTAGGGACTAGCTCCGAGAGTAGGCAGAGCTTTAACCAAATCCCGGGAAGTGATGGTCCTGTTGCAACATGCGTCGCAATTTTTGCCTCTTTCTACATTTGAACATCGTTAGAAAACATGGTGAAGAGCTGCAGCTGGCCAGACTTGCACTG
Source organism: Rhinopomastus cyanomelas (assembly GCA_013400115.1). Taxonomy (NCBI): domain Eukaryota; kingdom Metazoa; phylum Chordata; class Aves; order Bucerotiformes; family Rhinopomastidae; genus Rhinopomastus; species Rhinopomastus cyanomelas. The sequence continues at coordinate 770,096 of VXBP01004084.1, read as the reverse complement.
AATGCCCCTGGAGATGGGTGATGGATTGGGTGTTTCATAATGGCCAACAAACCTTTGCAATTGGCAAAGCACCCCTTTTGAAAGTCAGGCAGAGAGGCATGGCAGCACTTTGTCTTGCCAGCCTTCTCATCTCTTGGTCACGTCTTTATGAGATGGCTGCTGCAAAATTCTTCCTGGGTGTTTTGGCTTTTTTTTCTATAATGCTGTCTCAGAAGATAACGGAAGGATCTGGTTTTGATGCAGCACTCTTGAGGAAAGCAGAGATGCTCTTTAAGCTTTGTGCTGTTTGGCAGCAAGAATGAGCTCCAAGAGTGTTTTGCACTAGTTTAGTTATTAGCTGTTTCTAGTTAGCTGTTAGATTAGTTGTATCTAACAATCACAATAGGCAGCAGCTCAGGGGGAATTTTCCTCAGAAGATCCCTGGCCGCCTTTTCACAGAATCATAGAATCATTAGGGATTGGAAGGGACCTCAAAAGATTATCTAGTCCAATCCTCCTGCCACAGCAGGATCACCTAGACCAAGTCACACAGGAACACATCCAGGTGGGTCTTAGCATCAGGAGGTCTCAGCCAAAGGTGGGAGCACTAGAGAAGCCTGTGACATTTCTAGACTGATAAAAACCACACAGGAGCATAAGGACTTGGAGGATTTTTGGTTGGTCATATTAGAACAGTGTGACTAGCTGCACATGACTGTCAGTGGTCACTTCTGTCATTCGATAGAATCACTGGATTCTCTTGCACTTGGCTGTGGTAGGAGCTGAAGAGACCCTGAGACAGGATCCCGTAGCCTGTCAGCTCTGCTCGGTATATTTGGGCTTGCACCGTATGTCCTTGGCAGTGACCTGCTGAATTTTCCTGCACTACGCTGCTGACAGGCGCTGGGAGCTTTGTATGGAATCTTTCCTAGGAAGTGCTCTCGTGGAAGTGTCTAGCTGAGTCATACGCAGGGGCCGATCACTTCTGCCCAGAACACTGTGAAGCTTGGGACTGGTGTAAATGGAAAAGCCACATTCTTGCTGCTGCTGGAATGCACAGCTGCATTCCCACAAGAACCAGCCAGTCCAAAACCTTTCTCCTGTCTTTTCTTCTTTTGTCTGGCCTTGAGTTAGGTGTCTGCTGCTTGTTTGGTGTGTTTGCAAGCCTCATTTATCTGTCTGTGTGGGAAGCTGATGTTCCCTGAGCGAAGCTGGTGTGGAGGTTCACTTGTAGCAGGGGATCAGCCAGGTTTAGCAGTGAATATTTCTGAAAAGCACCTAGACTAAATGTTTCTAACAGGGCATTTGATTTAGAGTGACTAGAGGCTACATCCAGCTGATGCTATCCAGCACAGAATAAGGGATCCCAGGGTTCTTTCCACACTAGGACTGCACCTGGTGGCTCCCTCAGCTCATGCTGAGGCAGTTGCTACTGTTTGCACAGGTCAGTTTTGTCAGTGCAGCTGCGGGATTTTGCTCTGTATCTGCTACCTGTACTGAGCTCAAAATGATTCATAAAACCCAGAGTTTGGGGTATGTTAACATAGTTTATAGTAGCTGTCATATTTTCTCCTTTTCAAAGAGAAAATTGTCATTCCCTCCAAAAGAGAAGAAGAGCAAGTAGACAAAGAAATCTTTATTCCAGTGCACTTCACCATCAGCCGCAGAACTGAGCTTTTGTGTTGTTACAGACTAACACTTATTTATCTGAAGAAAGGGAATTTAATAGTTCTATAAAACCTGCATTTTCTCTCATGCTCCTCTCCTCTTAATTTTAAACATTTAGAGAAAACCTGAAACTGTAAAATAAATCTTCAAATCCTGCAGAAGGCCGGGAGCACAGCTTTTACTACATCCTTTGCAATTAGAACTAATTTACTGCCCTGTGAGATGGGGGAAAACGTGCAAGCTGCTTCTTGGATAAATACACCTTGGTAAGAACAGCGTAGCTGTGCTGTGAGTTATCTGCCTGTACTCCACAAGTACCGGGGTCATTCCTACAGCCACATACCGCAGTGTGTTAATTAATGGGGCTGCAGCTGGTGGTACCACTTTGGCTGCTTCAGCCTGGCCTCTCATTCCATATTTCTCAGGTTCCTATTACCAGTCTTGGACCACATCCCATCGTTTTTCCCCCCAAAGTACAAGAAGTACTTAAGTCTCTCCTGGAAACATGCCAGGCTTTCATAAGAAGAACAGAGCTGTTGTTTCTTTGCTATTTTTATCTTCTCTGCCAAAAGAGACACCACGTTGCGTTGGCAATTGTGTATTTTAAATTCTGCGATGAGCTGCTCGGGTCAAACCCCAGGCTTCTGCAGCCAGGGGGTGGCCAGTGTATTGCTCAATGGAGCAGCAGGAAATCTTGGGTGAATTGTATGGAAAAAGGTGCGTGAGCCTGTGGTGAAAAGCAGTCTCCAGTCATAATGGTTTTGCAGCAGCAGTTGTGATCAGATTTGTGCCAGTGACAAAGTTCTCTGACCTTACTGGAACAAGGCTTTTGTGGTCTGGGGGGGCCGTAGGGGGCACAAAGTTACCCTGTCCTCCCTTGGTTTGTGAAAGGGAGCATCCTGCTACGAAAGCCACGTGGCTTCATCTGCACTGCGTGAGGTTTTATTCCTCAGGAGTTCTTGAAAGCAAAACAGAAAGGAGTAAATCCACCCTCATCACTTCAGCATTGGAAGCCATTTCATGTAAGTGTAATGGAATTTTAAAAATTAAGGAGTTAACTGACAAAAGCATTTCAAAATAAAATTGTAAGCAAACAGCAAAACCCCTCAAACCCCCTCAAACCCCCTTGCCAAAGCTTTTCCTTCTGATGAATTCTCAATAAAGATAAGACTTCAGACTGTGAGAGGTAAGGTTTCACCGCCAAAATACAGCCCATTCCTAGGAAACCTGTATCTTGACATTTGTATTTAAAATACGACAACCTTCTTCTGTAGCTGCTGCTACTTCATTTGGGTGTGCAAAAAGCTCCAAGGTCAAGTCTTTTTGAAGTCTGTTGTTATGAGTGCAGACACAGCCTTAGCTCCAAACTGCATTGGAAATCTCTGTTTTTCACTGTACAGCATCTCGTGATCTGCATTTTTTTCTGTTTATCAAGAGAGCTGTATGGTTCCTATTCCTGATTATTCTCTTGCTTACTGTACTTTAAATACTTGTTTATTATACACACAAACTTATATGTGTTTTTGAAAAAACAATGCTAATAGTCAGTGGAATGGGGAGAGACAGGAGAAGGCTTCATGGAAGATGTCCTGCCTCAGGAAACACTGCTTGCTCTGAAGTCCTAAGTGATGAACACACTGATGACAGTGCTTCTTTACTTCACACTTCTCCCATTCTCTTGGCCCCTCAAAATCAATTTTTTTAAGGTTCCTTCAATCCTGCAGTTCCTGTTGCAAAATGCTTAATGAGTGACCACCTGCTTTATTTGCACAGTTAAAGATGAACTGGCTTTCATACTTAACAATGTGTTTGGTACATCAGTGAAACGTAGCTAGTGATTCCTTTACTTCGGCGTGAGAAATCAATTTTCTTCACAGTGAGAGTGATGGAGCACTGGAATGGGCTGCCTGGGGGGGTTGTGGAGTCTCCTTCTCTGGAGATGTTTAAAACCTGCCTGGGTGTGTTCCTGTGTGATTTCATCTAAGTGATCCTGCTCTGACGGAGGGATTGGCCTAGATGATCTTTCAAGGTCCTTTCCAATCCCTAGTGTTCTGTGATTTTGTGATGATCCTCTTCAGGGCATCATAATCACTGTGAAGAAGTTCCTTCTGATATTTATATGGAACCTCCTGTGTTCCAGCTTACACCTATTGCCCCTCGTCCTATCACCAGATGAACTTAGAAGAGCCTGGCTCCATTCTCCTGACACCCATCCTTCAAATATTTATAGATATTAATGAGGTAACACCTAAGTCTCCTCTGAACTAAAGAGACCCAGCTTCCTCAACCTTTCCTCATAAAGGAGGTGTTCCATTTCCTTCATCATCCTTGTTGCTCTACGATGGACTCCCTCCAGCAGTTCTGTGTCCTTCTTGAACTGTGGTGCCCACAACTGGACACAATACTCCAGATGTGGTCTCACCAAGGCAGAGTAGAGGGGGAGAAGAACCTCTCTCGATCTGCTAACCTTCCCCCTTCTGATCCACCCCAGGATGCTGTTGGCCCTCTTGGCCACAAGAGCACACTGCTGGCTCCTGGTCATCCTGCTCTCCACCAGGACCCTCAGGTCCCTTTCTCTTACACTGCTCTCCAACAGGTCAGTCCCTAGCCTGTACTGATACTTGGGGTTGTTGCCCAGATGCAAGACTCTACACTTACCCTTGTTACACTTCATTACATTTCTCTCTGCCCAGCTCTCCAGCCTCTCCAGATCTCGCTGAATGGCAGCACAGTCTGCAGGGGTATCGACTACTCCTCCCAGTTCTGTGTCATCAGCAAACTTGCTAACAGTGCACTCTGATCCCTCATCCAAGTCATTAACAAATAGATTGAGTAGTACTGGTCTCAGTACTGATCCTTGGGGCTCTCCACCAGATACAGGCCTCGAGCTAGACTCCGTGCCATTGACCACCACTCTCTGGCTTCTATCCTGCAGCCAGTTCACAATTCACCTCGCTATCCTGTTGTCCAGACCACACTGCCTCAGTTTGGCTGTGAGGATGCTGTAGGAGACTATGTCAAATGCTTTACTGAGGTCAAGATAGACCACACCCACTCTCTGCCATTATCTGTCCACCCTGTTATGCCCTCATAAAAGGCTGTCAGGTTGGCCAAGCGTGACTTCCCTTTGGTGAAGCCATGCTGACTGTCCCTAATGACTCTCTTGTCCTTGCTGTGCCTGCAGATAGCATCAAGGATAAATTGTTCCGTCACGTTTCCTGGGATGGAGGTGAGGCTGACAGGTCTATAGTTACTTGAGTCCTCCTTCTCACCCTTTTTGAAGATTGGAGTGACATTTGCTCTCCTCCAGTCCGCAGGCACCTCCCCTGTTCCCCATGACTTAGCAAAGGTGATGCAGAGTGGCCTAGCAACAGGAGGGTTAGCTTCAGCTCCTTACATGCTGCTTTAAATCTGCCTTGATGTGCACTGCAAGGAATCAGATCTGTCAGCTCTTAACCCACAAGCACATCACGCAATCTGGCGTTTTTGATTTTATTTATGTCCTCTGCACCAGCTCCTATTAATGCGAAATGTGGTACTTTGAGTCGAGAGCTCCTTTGTCTTCCTCCATGTAAATCGGGTAAGCCCATCCTCTGGGTGGCCTGCCTTCCCCACTTGCCAGGGCTGAGGAGCTGGGCTGGAGGGAACTCCCAGCCTCGGTTCTTGAGCAGTGATTTATGTCTTTTGACTGAGGTCATCGCTTGGCACTTAGTGGTGACCAGTTTGATGGATTAAGGACTTGAGCAGCTCAAGGGCCCTTAACGTTTGTAACCCATCATAATCTGCCTGGCAATAACCACCACAAAAAAGCTCAGTGTATTCCTGTTGGAGTCTCCTTTAGACTTGTTCAGCTTTGTCCTCGGAGACCTGCTTGCTGCCATCAGATACTCTTTGATTTGGTTCCAAAGATGGGTCAGAGTCACGTTTTTGTTTGATAGACCCCCTTTCACTTCTTCATTGATTTTGGTGCCGAAAGCTGAACATCTCATTTTGGTCTGCTGTTACGTGACCACATTGAGGAGAGCTTGAGGAGCCAGTTCTGCAGAGCAGGACAGAGGGGTTTCACCTTGTCGGTGAAAGCACAGGCACTGTTCTCCTTTTACATCCACTGAAGTGCTGGGTTCCAGTTAACATCACCTTAGATCTCACCAGTCCATCCACACCTGTACTATGTGTGCTTGGAACTGGTGTTAGTGAGATTTTGTCTGTTGCAGAAGCTGCAAGGGGCAGTGGTGAGCTCTTGGAGAAAATACATCTCCCCTGATGGACTCGTGGGTGTGACAGGTACGTTGCCACATCCTTACTGCTGAGCAGGGGGTAGGCAGGGTTTGCAAATATGGAACGTTCTTCCCTTCTCACTCCTTTCTGCTTTTCTTCCCTGCTCTTAGCTGTTGGTATAGACATATATGGTACAATTGTAGAATCACAGAATCATTAAGGCTGGAAGAGGTCTCTGAGACTGTAAAATCCAGCTGTCAACCCAACCCCACCATGACCACTAAACCCTGTTTCCAAGTGCCCCATATACACATTTTTGTACACCTCCAGGGATGGTGGCTCCACCAGTTCCCTGGGCAGTCTGCTCCAGTCTTGCAGATCGTGGTGTCTCTAGGAGAAGCCGTGAATCTCTTCCTCCCAATAACGTATTTACTTTGTCTCATTGTTTTATTTGGATTATAGAAGACCTTGTAATAGTTGTGTTATTGCATGCTGCAACGTGAACCACAGAACATCCCCCCGGGCAGTGGTGGGAGAGGAGCTCTGAGTATGGGAAACTCTATGAATATATATTGTACACATATTTCATAAGCGAGCTGAGCTCAGGAATAAAACAGTTGTATCAGCTGCAGTGCTCTGCAGGGCTTGCACTCCTGCCAGTGACAGGGCAGTGTGTAACACTGTGTGACTTTGCTGTTGAACCATTCCCTGTACAGTTGTGCTCTGGAAACTGCCTTTTCCATGGCACAAGTGTCCTGCTGTTCCACAAGCAGCACAGATGGTAGTTGATTCTGCTCAATGCTTACACAGTCCTTCCCACCCACTGTAGTGAAATGGCATCTCAGGCCCAGGAAGGTCCCACTCTACTCCTTCTGGAGTGGGGGATTTCCTTCCTCTTTTTTTCCCCTATGGTATTTCACAACCCCAGGAATGTATTTAGAGGAGATCAGTATGTCTTGTGGGTTTTACCTTTCTCTGGTACATTTTAAGAACTACAATGCGGGTGGAAAAGAAATTCCTTAAAGAAGTATTAGGTCGTTACTCTTTTATTTGGTGGCAGTGCCTCGGGGCCACACTGACGGCTTCTCCTTGCTGATCAGGGCTGTAGAAGGGTAGGAAAATATAAACTCTCTTCAAAGAGAGAGAGGCTATTTCTGTGGTGCACAAAGGAAAAGAAATACTGAGAAGACTGTTCTTTTGCTCAGCGTAGCTTCTTCAGAGCAACTTGCATGAGGAACATGATCCCTCCTGAGAAGGTCGTCTAGTTCAGAATTGCATGAGCAAAGCTCCTGAGCTAAATTCTGCACTGGCAGCATCAGAACGTGCCTAATGCACTTTTGGACTCAAACACATGTGTTTCATAGAGCTAAGAACTCTCTTCCTACCCCAGACCTTGATGTTCATCTCAGAAAGTGCACCTCCTCCTTTCTAGAGATGGAAGTAGGAACGGAGCTCCATTTGACTATCGCCATATCATATGTTGCTGAAAGAGCTCAACTAAGACCTACTGCCTTGTAACCTAGTCACCTCTGCCTTATTCACTCAAGGGTGGGGACGAAATGAGTTTTCCTCAGATCGCCAAAAATGTCAGCAGCCTCCAGCGATCCCAAACCTAAACTGTCTCCAACGCCTTCTCATGAGTCCAGGGCCTCACCTCTTCCCCTCTGTGCAGCTGCCAAAACCTCCAGTTTCCCTCCACTGACAGCCTCAACAGTGCAGCTGTGTGCTTTCAGTGAGTAGCAGTAGGAAAGATTGGGGGTGGACTTAGATCTTTTAAACCCACAGGGAAGTTCTAGTTTGAACATTTTAGTCATTCAAGTTCAACTAAAGCTGAGTTTCTAAAGAAGTTACCTAATGCTACCACAGAGAGTTGCAGGAAGGATGATATATGCTGTGCCATGTGCCAACCGAGCACCGTTACTCATCCCAATTTGAGTCGACAGGAAGATCAAGGTACCAGAGGCCAGCAGTAGACTCGTGGAAGGATTTGTGTCACAACCAGGTTTGGTCTTGGGAAGCTTTTGGTTGCTGTTGCTGTGCACAGAGCCGTGGCAGCTTTGTTTAACCCTGTCTGGACAATGGGAAGTCTAAGAACACAGGTGAATGGAGCCTACAGAAGTTGCTCTGGGCTCTCTTGGGCATACAGCTTTTGCAGGTACTGGTTACAGCTCGGTGAATGGGTCTGTCCCATGTGATGGGAAAGAATGGCATCCGGGTTTGGCTACCAAAATCACCTGTGAATTCCCTGCTGTGAAAGTTCACTCCTCACCATCATGTCCACCTTATTTTTTAAGGTTTTTCCTCACACAACCCCTTAGGTGGCATCTGGAGAACAGAAAAGGGAGTGATTCTATGATTCTAAGATTGACACCCCCACGGACAGGAGATAATGGCAAGAGAACCTCATTTAGCCTGTTCTGAACCTCTTTGCCTCCCTCTCTGTTTTCAAAACAACTCTGCTGTCTCTTCAGCAAAGACTTTTGGCTGCACCATAAGGCACCCAGGTCTACTCTGCCAGGGATGCTGATCCTTTCTGGCTCCTGCATCTTCTCTTTCCTCTTACCTCTACAGAATGCTGCAAGCCAAGTGATGAAGCCACCAACTGCTGCTGCTCAGTGGCTGAATCCTGTTGCTTTTCTTTCCATGAAGGCTCCACATTATACCTGAACTGAATGATGAAGACCCTTCTCCTCTCTGCAGTGTGCTTTGGCCATTTATTCTAAGTGACATCTGGACACAGACTAGTCTTTTTCAGTTGTGTTTGCTCCTACATCTCAATTGCAATGAAGAAGAAATCCACAGAGACCCAAAGGAAGCAATGTGGGTAACTCAAGGCAAAGTGTTCAGGAAAAGCTGGACTAGATACCTCCAGACAAGTTAGACACAGCCACTGGGATGGGAATATTTTTTGACAAGGCTTAGCCCCAAGTGCTACTAGTTGCACCCTAGCAAGGTGATGAAAGGTCCAAATTTGTCCTTCCCATGGGGTAATGAATCTCAACAGCTGGACGTGTTAGATACCTGCATTAAAAAAAATGGAGGCAGAATAGGGTTTCCATGGGCTGTACCACTTCTTCAGGGAATGACAATAGGAGTGTTAAGTGATGGTTACTCATCTGATGGACACTGGAACTCACTCTTTTGGTGATCAATGTGCTTCTGCCCTCACTGAGCCCTCTGTTCAGGGCTGGCTCTTGAAGGCAAAACTGGAGCTGCTGAGTTTGGATATCCCTGCGTGCAGTTGCTGTAACAATGGAGCTGATGTCTCAGAGGAAAAACTGAAACCTGAAGATTATTCTTGTCAAACTCTATTCCAGAATGACCAGAGCACTTTTAGATCACTGGGTCAGTTCTCAAGGGATTGGGATGTAGTTCACAAATACATCAGTCTGAGGTGGTTTCTGTCAGCTGGGCTTCTTTGTTTTGTTTCTGGCTTCCTTCTGTGTGTGTCATAGGACACCTTTTTATGGGGTCCCTTATAGGAAATGCAATTTTACATCCTGCCTAGAAAAAATGGTATCAAGCAGCATCTTCAAAGTTCAACATGTTTGCTGGAGCACAAGTCAGGGCCTAAATGGTTAAACCAGTCCCAACTAATTGAGCATTTAGTAAGCTCTGTCTTCACTCACCAAGCAGAAGAAAAGTTTGGCTTATAGGTGATAGTGATCTAGATGAAAAGACACAAAAATATTCTCCTGTGGAAGGATACAGGCTCTTCTCTGAAGCAGCCAAAGCAACGTGACAGTTGATGATTTGTAGATCACCATCACTGAACATCTTTTGCTTCCCCCACCAATATATTCAGCCTGGAGAAGAGAAGGCTCCAAGAGGACTGTACAGCAGCCTTCCAGTACCTGAAGAGGGCTGATAAGAAAGGTGTGGAGGGGCTTTTTACAAGAGTTTGTACCGATAGGGTGAAGGAAAAAGTCTTCAAGCTGTAAGAGGGGAGATTTAAATTATGTATTAGGAGGAAATTCTTTACAGTGAGGGTGCTGAGGCACTGGAACAGGGTTGCCCAGGGAGGTTGTGGCTGCTCCATCCCTGGAAGTCATAGAATCCTAGAATCCTAGAATCATTTGGGATTGGAAGGGACCTCGAAAGATCATCTAGTCCAATCCCCCTGCCACAGCAGGATCACCTAGACCAAGTCATACAGTCAGTCTGGGTTAGAAGGGGCCACAGGATCATCCAGAAATGTTCAAGGCCAGGGTGGATGGGGCTCTGGGCAGCTTGGTCTGGTGAGAGGTGTTGCTGCCCATGGCAGGGGGATTGCAACTAGAAGATCTGTAAGGTCCCTTCCAACACAAACCATTCTATGATTTCTATGATATAAAGGTTCTGCTTGGCTTGCTGAGGACAGGCCAAGCATTTTCTCTGCACAGACCTCCATGGTTGGAAGCAGGATCTGAAATGCCAGCAAAGAAACATTTTGAAAGCCCAGTATCAGCTGAGCTGTGCAAAGAACTCCTTTTTCTAGTTTCAGGCTGAACTGAAAAATTGAATATTAAGTGGAACTAATGAGTCCTGGCTGCCTGGATTTGAATCCTTGCCTTGGAGCTCCTTGCCCATCCCTCAGCCCCTACTCCCTACATGTCCCCTATGATTCCCTCCTCTCTCTCTACCTTCACTTCCCTCACTTCTCCCCAGTCAACAGCTGGGCGATGGTAGCGCATTTTGGAGCTAATTCTGATGAGTAACAGGTTGTGGGGAGCCAAACTGTTCAAATAACTGCTGAGCTTACACCGCAGTACTGCCTTAGTGGGGGCACTGGTTTAGATCCTTTGCTTCTACTTAGCTGCCAATTTCTTGAAGTTTGTGCACACTTAGCATTGCTGGGAATGTCATTTCACTGCAGAATTTGGCTGAAGCAGGTCTGGGGTTGAGAAGTTATCTGAGAGACAGATGGACTGGCAGTGCAATCACACAAGCCTCGTTTCCTAAGGGAACCTGCCTTCAAATGAACCAAGATAAAATATTCTGGCCTTGTTTTCCAAGACTTGTTAACTGCTTGGATTAAACTGAATATTCATATGAAACGATACTTTGAGCGTGTCCGTGCTTTTCCATCTGTGTGTGCATATCTTGTTTGTAACAAATAGCATCCGAGTGATTTCTTTACATATTTTACAGGCAAAGCATAGCACAGCCAGTCCTGCCTAGTTTGTGTTGGCCTCACAGGAGCTCTGCTATCGTCTTTCTTTGCTATCCCTCGGTATGTCAGGCACTGTCCAAATGTTGCTGCCTTTGTAGGAGAAATGCACACTTGAGGCTTTGCTGACTTCTTGAAACATCATGGTATTAGTCTAAAGGTGGGGTCGTCCTCACCTTGGTGTGGTTTCAGGTGTTAGGTAGCTTTTCTTAACACACAGGGCCATAAATGATACAGAAATGGCTAAGCACACCTCCAGTATTGATAACCCTCAGCTTTTGATGTGACAAATCCTAGTTAGTCACTACCTTGAACAGACATAAGGCTTCTGTTTGGGCTTTTTCACTGACAGACCAAAAGGAACGCCAGGATGGAGTAAGTCTCCTGTCAAGTGCTGCCATCTCATAGTTAGTGCTAAAGGTGTTAGTTTTCCTCTTGGTGAGCACAGTAGCCATCAACATACACTTCTAACCTTGTATAGACACAAAACAGAGAGGAGATTTCTGTGTCTAAGGTCTATAAGTGCTCAGAAAAAGCAAATCAGTGCTTTGAAGAACATCAGCAGCAATAGTATCAGCCGTCACTCTATCCAGTAAATTACGTGTCATCTGCATACACTGATATTTTTTTGTCCTGTGTTTCATTTAATGCATCATGTGAAGTTTTCTAAGAGAAGTTTCACTGATCAGTAAGATCACTCCATGCTACCAGTGAGATCTAGTGGGTTCAGTCTTTGCAGTGGGACAGCAAAGAGATGATTGTTAAGGCAAGGAGGAGAGATGCTCACTGAGAGAAGCCGTAAGTGTCTCAAAACATGGGAGAGAGGCAGAAGCAGATTGGTAGGTTGTGCTGTGTTCTATTGTTTCTGTGCTCACATCCAGTCCCGACAGTTTTAGCTGCATCAGGGCATTAAATGCAGCACTGTCACACTGTTGGATGTCAGCTATATGGAGTTCACAGGGTAATTCCTGTTCACAGCACCAGCACAACTTGACGCTAGTTGTCAGCTTTGTTGCCGTGGTTGTGCAGAACAAGTATCAACCAAACTCCCTGGGCAGGACTCAGAGGAAATAGAGAGGTGACTAATTTACTGCTCTGAACAGACTTGGGCTGAACGGGTAGCTTTGGTCAGCGAGGACACTAATCCGGTTCTGCTCGTTAAACATCCCTGTGTAGGAAAGCGATGCTGTGGCTTGCCAGCTGCTAAAGCTGACGTGCAGTCTGGGCTGTCACCTCTCTCGTATAGATTTGGCTCATTTGAGCTGGCTGTTCAGAAATCTGCAACAGAAATGAGGTTGGTATGGCCCTGGAAATGAGAGGAATCATTTCTCCACCTCCCTGGTCTGCCTTTGTGTATAGAGGGTGTCTGTTCTGGGAAAAGGAGCTGCATTTCTATCTACCTGCTCTGCTCTGCTCTACCAGCGCTTCCAGTGGTGCTAGACTTCCTCAGCGAAAACATGAGAGTTTTAGTGTGACGTGGTCTAACCCAGCTAGAAAATGGCTAAACATTTGTGTCATAGAATTGTAGAATCATTAGGGATTGGAAGGGACCTCGAAAGATCATCTAGTCCAATGCCCCTGTCCAATCTAGTCCAATCACCTAGACCAAGTCACACAGGAACACATCCAGGTGGGTCTTAAACGTCTCCGGTGAAGGAGACTCTACAACCACCCTGGGCAGCCTGTTCCAGTGCTGCTGCTAATAGAAGGAGCTCATAATATACATTTGATGGGCCTGCTGCAGCGGTAGTAGAGCAGGGCTGCTCCTTCTAAAACAAGGAAAGTAGAAGGGGGAAAAAAGACTGGGGCACATGCAGAAACCTGAGCAACTGTTGAGGGGCTGGTGGGCTGCCTGGTGAGCTGGTAGAAAAGACAGAGATCTCTTGTCTTTTAGGAGATGGATCCTTTCTCTCCTCTATAGCCACAGCCCCACTTCTCTGGTTCCTCCACTGGCTGCAAGAACAAGTCTGATAGACATGAAGGACACAGAACTCTGGTCATTTTGACGTTTTGTATGGTCCGCTTGCTTTGGCAACACCTCTTTTGCCCAGGGCTTAGAGGGATACCACAAAGTTACATCTCCAATTCACAAAGCTGATTCCATCAGCTGGCAGCAGTGTGTGTTCCGCCAGCAGACTTACACCAAAATATATTCCCAATTGACCTCTTCAGCTATAAAAACCATTTTAATGACATAGCCCTTCAAAACAAGATACTCTGTGGGGCCCGAATGTGTCTCTCCCCACTCCTGTGTTCGCTTTCCCTGCTTTTGCATCCAGCATTGATGTCTGTCATGGAACATCTCAGCCTTTGGATCTTCCTCATGGGAGACGCGGATCAGAGCGTTCAAGATTTGTAATTCAGCATTGCTGGAGTCTTAGTTCACCACAGACATTTCTGATGATCCTAATGACACGTGGCAAGTTTTGGAAGAAAATTCAATACGAACAGAATAAGGAGAAATCCCTGGGTGATCTGAATTGGTCTCTGATGAACTCTGGGCAGTTTAAATTTGGATGGTTTAGTACTTGGAGTGTGGCTGTTTGCAGTTATCAACTGTCAGAAACTTCAGACAAGTTTTTGGGTTTGTCTGGAGAGGGGATGACTATTGATCAGAAGTACACTGTGTTTCCAGTTTATTGATGCACTCATTTCCAAGACCGAAACTGCTGTCTTTTTATTTTTACAATCTTTGTTTGAACTGAGATCCACAGTCATTGTTCCTGAGCTTTAATAATCTAAGGGTCACTTGAAGGGCTTTTGTTTGAGAGACCTTTCAAGCCAAGCCAAGGCAGCAGTTTGGAGAACATTTCTTGTTTGTAGACAAAAATATATTGAAACAACCAAGGGAGCTATTAGTCTTCCACATAATTATTTTTTATGTCTCATTGGACATGTATTAAATGCCTTTCAGTTCCTGTGGGAGAATGACTTTCTTGTTCTGTTTTTACATTTTGCGGCGTGCCTGTTGTTAGATTTCTGTGCTGCTTTTCCATTGAGCAACGTTCACCCTGAAAGACTTTATAAACACGAGCAGTATCTCTATCAAAATGCTTCCAACATAATCTACACAAGTACTCGGAGATTCGTCAGCAGTCGTAGGACCTGATACCTTGCACACTTTGTGCCACCTATTTTTTTCTGACCATAATCGAGAAAGAAGCTCACAATGGGAAATCTCAAAGAGCTGAGAGTCCAGGAGAGGTGAGACAGAGCTTTTTGCTGCAGCAGCCAGTGTTGAAAGCAGGGGAGAAGGGACGAGTGCTAAGCTCCTTCTCTCGCTTTGTAAATGTACATCAGGTCATCAAAGCAACTTGGTGTCTTTGGCGTGAAAACGATCTGCAAATGTCTAGCTCCTTTCTGTCACCTAAGAAGGACCAACATGAAGAACATCCTTCTCTTCTCAATGACAAATCTGGGAGGAAGAGTAAAAGCACAGGAACTGGGGGTAGATACAAAGAGTAGCTCAGGGGAAAGACTAAAACTGTCCAGTAAGAATGTAGATCTAGTAAAAACGTTTAGGCTCTGCTTGGGACATGCACTACATGCGCCGTTTCTGCTGTGGAGATGCAGCTTTAGAGGTAGATACAGGTACCTCACGGAGGTGTCTCCTTCATTGTGCATTGGGCAGGGGCCTAGAATGCACCGCGGTTCATGTTCAACCTGAAACCTGCCACAGGTTAAAAAATAAGTTGCTGCTTATCTGTGTGTCGCACACAGCTCATTTAACAGGCTGCACTGCATGTCCCAGCATCAAGATCATCTTTCCTTGGGGTTCTGGGGGTTTTGGAGCTCCAGTGACTTCACCTGTCTCTTCTGCTATAGAAAGAAAATCAGACTCTGAGTTCAGAGAGTGATAATGTAGTTCTGTGTGAGCCGTGGCTCCTTACGCAGACGTACACCACTATAAAATATGGGTATCAAGATAACTGTCTGTCCTAATGGGATATCAACCCAATTTCAGACATCGAGTGCTCTCGCATTTTGAAGAGGTACATTACCACGCTCACCATCTTCAGGTGACTAAACTTGATGTCTTTCAACTTGAGCTTAAAAAGTTCTGTGGATACAGTAGAGTTTGTAACGTGCTGTGTTGTGTGGTGTGACCTTGCTTGGTTATGGATGAGAACCACACATTTCTAGCTGTGAAAGGCCATGGAAGCTTGGTTGTTTGGAAGTAGGACACAATCACGAAACCACAGGATACCTTTGGTTGGAAGAAACCTTTAAGGTCATCAAGTTCAACCTTTGATCCAGCACTCTTAGGTCACCTCTAAATTAGGTCCCTCAGCATTACATCTATCTGCCTTTTAAGTACCTCTGGGGATGGGGACTTGCCCTAAGTTGTTCCAAGGTTTGATAACATTTTGGTAAATAATTTCTTTCTAGCATCCAGTCTAAACCTCCCCTGGTGCTGCTTGCAGATATTTCCTCTGGTTCTATCTCTTGCCACCAGCAAGAAGAGGTTGAGCTCCATCTTGCTCCAACCTCCTGTCAGGTAGTTGTAGAGAGTGAAAAGGTCTCCCTTCAGCCTCCTTTTTTCCAGGCTGAACTAGCCCAGTTCCCCCAACCACTTCAGACCCTCCCCAAGCTTTGTAACCCTTCTCTGGACACACTCCAGCACTTTGGTGTCCTCCTTGTAACTGTGTAATGCAGTGAGGCTCTAATGTTTTAAGCATGAGTTACTCAACAATAAGTGATCTCATTTTCATTAAAAGTTGCCTTTACATGAACTTCAGCATCTTGGAACAGTAATTAAGTTATGTCTCAAGAATGTATAACGAGAATGTAAGATAGTGTGCATTTACCAGTATCTTCTTAATCCCTGCAATAATTTACCTAACGGCAAGGACTGTAATGCAGAGCAGGGAAGTTTTTAAAGACATGATTTCTTGGGGGCTTCCTATGAGGCTGATCTTACAGTGTCATCCAAAGTTTTCTATCCTGATTTGACAATTTTGTGGCTTTGAACCCTCACTCAGTTATTCAAGGTGATTGAGTCATTGGTTTATGCGTCCTTAAAGTTTAGAGATTGCCAAATGTGATTGTTTGCAGAATACTTGGTTCAGCTCAGGGTGCCTCTGTTGTGGAGAGGTGCTGTTGGAGGCACCTCAGAGGACAGCAAAAGGAATGAAAAGGACCAAATATGTGCATCTGGAGTGAGGGTTAGGGAAAGCTGGGATGAAAGGACATCACAGACCTACATGTAACTGAAACGTGTAAGCATGAGAGAGGGAGAAGAATTATGTCAAGTTTGGCAGGAGGATGTAATGAGTAATAGATGGAATGATGAAGGGGAAATAAAATTGGCTGGATGAAGAAAAGCTTCCTGACCACGAGATCTTGTTTGATTACTGAAGCTTCCCAGGGGACTTCTGTGATTTGGGAAAAGTTGTACAAGGTTATTCAGAGCCTTGCAGTACTCCGCAAAGCATATCTCTGTAGTCACCTAAGAACATTGCATCAAGGAGAGGATGGTCTTTCCCATCTTTTAGCTGTGTTTGAGGTTCTTTGGATTCATTGCATTTGCTGGGCAGCCCAGAGCATCCCCTGTGCACTGGCATCTCTTTTGGTTAGGAGAGAACAGGTATTCAGTGTGGTTAGGGGACTGATTCTCTTTCATTGTTGCTAAGTGTAGGTGACTGCAAGGTTGGATGCAGCTGTCCAAAGGGATAGGATCTCTGAAGATTGCATTGTGTGTCCTCATAAATCTGGACCGAATCCTGTAAGATATCTAGGTGGATATTATTGATGGTGTCGGAGTGGAGCACATGACAAGTATGAAACACTCTGACATTCTTATTTGGCTAGAGAGAGATTTTATGCTTAAACAGAGACTAGTAAAATCAGGAAAATTATTCAAGAACTTTCTTTTCATGACAGAGCAGCTATCACAAGGTGTTCATGATACCCACACATAGAATTATTTCATTATAGATCTGGTGTCTGGCTAAAGCTGACTTCGGTAGTTCCTCAGAGAGAGGTTTATCTGGTGAAAAATTAAGTGTGTTTTTAGCTGATCTCCAACCAATTTGCTAAATTTATTTTGTCTTCTGCCCAGAGCATCTGCCAGTAAATTGATAACTGAGAATCCATTCAGGTTCAAACAATTGGGAGAGAAGTGTCCAGAAACAAGAGGTGGAGGAGACCACAAGGCTGCTGCAAATTGGGAGGCTCAGATCATGGAGTTAAGAAAAAGAGCTGACAAATCATTATCCTGGTGACTCTCTCCTGCTTGGCCTTTGAGCAGAGTCCTTGCGTTCTAGCAGCTGCTCAAAGCAGTAGAACTTCTTTCCTCAAGTGTGCAGATAGTTCACAAAGGCAGCTGCTGCTCAATGTGAAGCAATGAGGTAAATGTTGCTAAGAACTCAGTATGGAAACTGCACACAAACCTCTGCCCCCAAGAGCTACCTAGGTGGAACTGTGGGGTCCCTGAGTTTTGAAACACATTGTGCAGAACTGTGAGGTTTTTCATATAAGTTAATCCACTAATAAACACATAAACAAACCCCACTTCTCACAAGGATACTCCTTTTCTATGTTATCATCTTTGAATTAATGTTTGTCATCTCCTGGGGCTACAGTTAACTCTGCATCAATAGGTACATAGCTGGTACATTCTGAGATATATCTCATGTCCACCAAAGAAAAGATACAAATCATTTTAGATCTGGAACAGTGATCACAATGGAGATTTCATTTGCAAAGGATTTATGGAGACTTGAAGTCAGTATTATGTTTTGAATAAATGCACCATTGACCAGTATCAGGTTTCCATAGGCTTTATCTTGTTTTTTCTAAGCAACTGCTCATAAACCTTCTTTTAATATCTTGATTAGCATGATGGTGCTACTTGCAAATCTGTTTGCAGAGCTATTAATCTATGATAGTGCAGTCCAGAGAGAAGAATCACACTTGCTTAGTTGTTCCTTTCATTGTTTCATTTAAAAACCATAAATAATACAGTGACAGGGTTTCCTTGTGCTTTTCTTTTCAACTAACATATTAAGTATTTAAAGAAAGGTTTGTCAAGACCTCACAAAAGTAGGTCTTAGCTCTGATCTAAACTTTATTGAACTCTGCTTTCATGTAATGGAAAGGAAAAATTAGTGGTAGATGGGATCAGTCTATGACTCAATGGCTACAGCAGACTCTCGGTGCTTTTAATTCCTGTGTCATAGCAGCACTCAAACAAATTTAGCTGAATCAAATATACATCTGAAGGGAAAGGAATCTCCTTTGTCTCTTGAAGAAGAAAGTTCACTTCTAAGGCAAGTCCAAGACACGGGCTCCCTCCCTCCTCTCCTTCCTTCCCCCACGTCCCCATGCAAGGCTCATCTTGAGCTGTGCATGCGTAGCTCGCTCTCCGCATGAACTCGGCCAGGCGTCTCTTGATGGCAGTAAGTCAGCGACAGTGACTGTCACAAACGTGGCGACAGCCGAGCCCTCCAGCAACGTGCTGCTGAGAGCCTTTCAGGCACTTGCAGAGCGCTGTTAGGTTGTACTTGGTTCTGTGAAGGGCACCGGGACTGTTCCTGCTCGCAGCAGATCTGTCTTGAGCAGAGGCTCGGAAAGACGCGGTGTTTTAAGAGGACTCCTCATCCTCACAGCCAGTCCAGATACCCCGCGTGGATACACACACAGGGGACAGACTGGTTGTGAAGCTTTGGGAATGAAGGAAAGAATAGAGTGGTAAACCTCAGAACGCACACAGACCTCCCTGTAGCTGCAGTTACGTGCGGGACTCGGTATGCTCAGTTGCTAATGAAGCTGAAGGGTTGTGGGGGCAGTAGAATCTCTCCCCAGGCTGTAAAGGAGCCGTTGGTGTATGCTGTGTGAATGGGGCTGGGAGCAGGGACTTACTATGTTGAAAGAGCCCTGCCACCCCCTCACAGCCACATCTCTAGCAGATCAGACAGAGCTGCTCTGCGTAACGCGGCAACCGTCTGCCTGCCTCTGCTCACCTAAAGTCTCCAGGCACTTTGCAGACACCGCTCGTGTCCCCATTGTTGTCTCCTCTGCAATTTCTCTGCAGCGGAGAGAAGGCATTGAACTGAACCCAGGAGTTTTCATTGCTCCTCTGCTTTAGGGACCAGGCACGTTGTCTTCTCTGCTTTATTTCTGTGCTCACTGCACAACCCTAGGCAAAGAGGATGTCCTTGGCTTTCCCTGCTGCACACATGGTGCCTTAGACCGTGGGAGACTGAAGTCCTTACTCATTGACTTCCATGGGGCCACTCTTGCACTAAAGCATCCTTAGTCAGGTGTTTACATGGGTGTATTCCTCTAAAGTGTGTGGGATAAGAATAAAATCCCGTAAAAAGAACTTTAGATTCTCAGCTGAGGTAAGAGACCCCCACTAGGTGCCCACTACGGACAGGTCAAGAGTCTGTCTATGCACAGGGCTGTGGCAGGTCTTTGCAACACCAGAGTGAGGTTTGGGCTTTGCTTGCATTGTTAAGGTGTGTTTGTTCGACAAAGACCTTAGAAGGTAAAGGTGTGGATGCTTGTGTTTAGGAAAAAAATACGTGATACCAATGTACTCGAGAAACTGGTAAAGGACAATCCATCTTCTGTCCCTGTCCTGAAATACGTGACAGTTACTGAGACCTGAGGCACTGGTTACAAACTGCTTTTCCTTACCTATGAGGTACCAGAAATACGGCAGCGCGCGGCTGGGGACATTGAGATTGCTTCACCTGGAGCTTTCCTAACACTTCCGAGTGTGTAAAGGTTTGGTTTGTATTTCTGAGATTCAAAGATCGTGTTCCAGGTGGCTGCTCTGGATTGGTGTCCAAGGCAGGGACCGATTTGTTGTGTTATCTCAGAATTCAAGATGCTTTATAATGGGATCGGTGTCCTACAACTACGGATAAATGTATCCACTAGATCTCTGTGACTCTACATCCATGTATAATGTGCTAAGTCTTAGAATCCGTCTTTTCCCGCTCAGAATAGTAATTTTACTTCTTTAAAAGCCGTTAGAGAAGATGCCAAGAACTGAAGGGATTACCCAAGAGCTTCCTTCCTACATCCCTTTCTTTTGTATGTAAACGTCAATACCTATAAAAA
Source organism: Rhinopomastus cyanomelas (assembly GCA_013400115.1). Classification (NCBI taxonomy): domain Eukaryota; kingdom Metazoa; phylum Chordata; class Aves; order Bucerotiformes; family Rhinopomastidae; genus Rhinopomastus; species Rhinopomastus cyanomelas. The sequence continues at coordinate 750,010 of VXBP01004084.1, read as the reverse complement.
TGTGTAGAATATGTTTTAGCTGCGTCATAAATGGGACTCGATGATCTTTAAGGTCTTTTCGAACCCAAACGATCCTGTGATAACCGTGTACCTGAGACTTTTAATGTGCCACATAAGCCGACCTGAAAGCTGTGGCTGATACTCAGCCTTCCATGAACTCCCGCTCCCCAGAACCGGTCGCGGCACTAATGCGGAACAAATTGAGACAGATCCTCTCCCTAATTAGTTCCAGCCTTCCCGAGATTTACGGTAAAATAATGGTCCGAGCCCCACCGCGCCCCTGCCCGAGGGCGGGAGGCTGGGACCGGGCTGGGATGTCCCGGGGCCGCGCAGGACTGAGCCCCCCCCCCCCCCGGCTGGGCAGACCCTGGGAGGCAGCTGTGCCCGCGGACCAGGGGTCTTCGTGTTCCACCACCACCAAGGGCGAGAGAGGCGAAAGTTTGGAAAGGCTTCGGCAGTTCTTCCTCCCAGGTGGAGTAACACAGACCTGAGGGGTGAAGAAAACGTTTTTCCTTTCCCAGAAGAATTATTCAGCTCCGTTTACTTCAAGAACAGAAAACCCAAACCAAACCCAAACCCCGCTAGTTCGGAAAATATTCGGCTGCGGGAAAGAAATGTTTTTGTGTTTGCACCCAGCGAGGTCCAGCTTCTGGTCCAGAATTTCTGTTTGTGTAGGCACGCTGTCGTGTTTAGAGCCGGGGATGAGAAGGACCAGAGGCAGGTGCGGTCCGTCCCAGCAGGCAGCAAAGCCAGTGCCGCTCTGCTCTGCCTGTGCTCTGCTCTCCTCTGAGCTCTGACCGCCTCTACTAACCGCACGGATAATCAACAAACCTTTCGGTCCTAGTTACACGTAGAGCTCCGTAATAGATAGTTCCATGCGTCACAAGAGAGATTTTTAAAGGAATTCTCTGCAGATGGTTTGTGAGAATTGAAATCGTTTGGCTAATAACAGAACCCGACTGCTCATGTTCGCTCTGAATGAAGAGTCTAAAGAGAAAATGAAAATAGAATTGGCTGCTCTAACAGCGACCCATTTCATTTTCTTTTGTTGTAGCATCTACCCTTCGAATAGCAAAATATCGTTTGCAGAATACTGGTGCTTGCCGTAGCCCTTAATGCCGGCAGGGAAGGAAACACCGAAGTGTAAATTGTCACCGCGGAACAACGGGCTCGGTCCTTCCAGCGGCGGGTAAGTGTATCCCGCAGGGAGGCTGCGGACTGGCCTTTGCCCAGCACCCCGCCGCCTTCTGCGCCCTACAAGGGTTGAGGGAGACGCGGGAGAGGCACCTAGAAAGCTGCTGTGCCTGGCAGGGACGGGGTCCGTCCGTCCCGGGCCGGGTCACTTCCCCGGCTCCTCTGCGCTTCCCCAGGGTCTGCGACCCGCCCCACCCTCTGGGGTCCCCAGGGCCAGGCACGGAGCTGGAGAGGGAAGGCGTCCAGCACATACTTACTGGGCACCTGGTTCCCTCTAACAGCCTCGTGAGTCTCTGCTAAAGCGAAGGAAGGGACGTTAGAGTGAGATTTAGTGGCGCTTGCAGCAGCAGAAGGGTGGGAGTGATGTGTAGGGGAGATCTATTCCCTCCAGTAACCTCTCCTGCATTCCCCCGCGTGTCTGGCCCGGCGGGGTCCAGCCGAGCGGGCTGTGGGCAGCCCCTCGGCGGGGGCTGTGCGTGTGTGTGTGAATGGAGGATCTCAGCGGCTGGCTCCTCCTCCCCTGCGAGCGCCTCTATTTGAGCTTGGCAAAGTTGAGGGTGAGCAGGAATCCGAGGTGAGGCAGCGAGACGGCTGTGCCCCATACCGCCCCGCCTCAACACGGACACACGGACAGACCGACGGACACGCAGACATACGCACCCCCAGCGCTGCGAGCGGGGGCGAGCCCGGAGGCGATCCTGGAGAACAACCTTTCCCTGTCGCTGCTGCCGGCTCCCGCCGGGCTGGACCCGGGGAGCAACTGCGTCGCGGAGCAGAGTTCCCCCAAGGGGCTGAGCCCGCCGGGCTGGTGCCCACAGCCCGAGCCGCCCTCCGCTTTGGCGGCCCGGGGCCAGGGCTGCTGGAGCAGCAAGTGCGGCCCGGGCCCGGAGTGGCTGCCCGGCGGCCGACAGAAGGTCTGCGAGCAGATGGGCTCCGACGTGCGGGACCTCAACGCGCTGCTGCCCTCGGCCGTACCCGCCGTGCCCGCGCTGCCGGGCAGCAGCAGCTGCACCGTGCCGGGGAGCAGCGCGGCGCAGTGGGCTCCGGTATTGGACTTTCCTCCTGGGGGCTCCTACGGCTCCTTGGGGCCGCACTCCTTCATCAAGCAGGAGCCCAGCTGGAACGGGTCGGACCCGCATGAGGAGCAGTACCTGAGCGCCTTCACCGTCCACTTCTCGGGCCAGTTCACGGGCACTGCCGGGGCTTGTCGCTACGGGCCCTTCGGGGCCGCCCCGCCCGGACAGCCGCCTGCGGGCCAGGCCCGAGTATTCGCCAACGGGCCCTACCTGCCCAACTGCCTGGAGAGCCAACAGGCCATCCGCAACCAGGGTAAGGGCGGCGAGCGATGAGGAGTGGGTGTGGGGAGAGGGGGGGTGTCCGGAGGTCCGCTCAGCCTTGCCGGGCCGCACAGGGTGTGAACATTCAGCCCAGCCTTTCCTCGCCGGGCCAGGCAGGCCCGCCCGAGCCGCCGCTTCCCTCACCCCTCAGGGATTTGTGGGAGCCACCAGCTCCTCGTCCCTACCTCTCCTCTGCCAGCCGGGCTGGGGCAGCCCTTCGCCTCACCAGGGTTCACTCGGGATGAACGCGGGGATGGGGCCGGTGTCCCGAGACAGACAAACCCACTCTACAGATCCTTGGTGAGGGAATGTAATCCCCAAACTCCTTCAGTGCCGGGAACCGCCGGGGCCGCCCGTTGCTGCGTTGGAGCCCCGTGTGGGACAAAAGGACAGGCTGCCCCGTGCTTGGTTTTCACCCTCTCAGTGGCGAGGACAGGCCAGTGTTTGCCCGAGAAATCTCCGCGGGCTCCAGGTCCGGGCTCATTCCCTGCCTGTGGGACCATCAGCTAATGGTTTTCCTTCCAGTGGCTCCAGTACGAACGTCTGGTAGTGCAAGGGCAAGGAAGAAGGAGAAGAAGCAAATGCGGGGAACTTGTTGCCTCCTTCTGCCGGTCCCGTGTTCCCCGGGAGGGTCGATCGAGCGGTCTTGGGCCAGTGCGGTCACGGGGCTTCCCTGGGCAGTGCCAGATTGCTGTCTCGCTGCCACCGCTTTGTCACCTTCGCTTCCCGATCTCTGTCCTCGCTGCTCGCCCAGCACCAGGCTCTGACCCTGGGAAGCGCCGGGCCGGGCTACCGAAGGCGGGCGGCATCCCCGGGGCTGGAGGGTTGTCTCGGACGTGCGATTCTTACACATGGGAGAGGATTTTAGACATCGAGAGGGTTTGTAAGGCTGTACCGACACAGCGGCAGGACGGTGGGGAGCAGGGAGAGGGGGTTAAACTCTGCCTGAGATGGGCAGAAACAGCCGCGACCCCGCACCGTCCCGTCATCTGAGTTTAACAGGGCAGTTAACGCACCAGAACTGGGAGCCCGTACTGGGCTTTACTGGTCTTAGCTCGGGGCTATCTCGTCTCATGGGCAGTGCTGCGGCTTAGCCACAACTACTGCAGCGAGCTCCTTCGGCAGAGGGTGCTTGCTTATTTTTCCCGTGTTGTTGTGGATGGATAATCCGTTCTTGCTTTGCTCTCCTCAAGGTTGAACTCCTCTTTATTTTATTTTTTCAGCCGGTTCCTCGGGCCGTGGGAAAGCCGCTACCTTGGCTCTGTGATGACATTTCTGCCAAGTCTGGGACGGGGTGGGGGGTTATGAAGCCCAAGGCTTTGAAATTTCTGCCCAGTTTTCCTCTTCTCCTTCGTCCCTTTCATCCAGCTGGGCTCCTCCAACAACTGGCTGCCTCCGGCGGGCCCCGTTCTCCAGCAGATGTACAACTTTCAATTATTTTCAGCACGTTTTAATCAGGCCTGCCTTTGATAACGCCCTAATTAAAGAGACCTCGCTATCGGCAGCTCGGTTCAGAACTCCACTTTCTTATCGCATTCCTGAAGCTTTGGGTCAGGCAACACCGGAAAATGCGGCCAAAGCCTCGTTCTGCTCCGAGCTGAGTTTTGAAGGTCACCAAAGCCTGCGTCGGGCCAAAAGTAACTTAGAAAGTGTCGGTGTTTTCTGAGAATTCAAAAAGAAAAGAGGCAGAGAAAAAATGGGGAAAAGGGAGTTGAAGGTTGAATCTCTATCTTGAGGGCTAAGGGAAGAGATAAGGAGCGAGAAGCAGCTGCGGGATGGGAGCCCGTAAGGTACCAGCCTGTCATCGCCCGAAGGGAGCTGCCAGGGCCAGGGCGGTGGCACAGACACTTCACCCGCGACAAGCCAGTCCTGCTCCGGTCCCAGCTCCGGGCCGGCTTCAAAGCATTCGCAAGGTGAAGGTTTCAGTCTCCTGGATTGTTTTTGTTTGCTCCCTTCATTTCTCCTGCGCAGCCCCACAGGTTAATGAAGCCCCATAGCGTCAGTGGGTCTCAGCTGTTTGCACAGAACAAAATGGAGAAGCAACAACCGTGCCCCTTTGTCCACTCTGTTCAATGTTCTCTGAACCCTCCGTGATTCCCCATCAGCGGAGGTGAAGTAGAGACCCGCACAGCACCGGGCACCGAGAGAGGAGCCAAGAAATCCTCCGAGCGTTCCCTCTCGTACACACTCCACCTGGGGCCGAACAGCACTCGCCAAGGGAGCTGCGGGGGCTGCCCGGGCTGGAATAAGCGGGTTAAGAGCGGGGTGAGAGGGGTGCGGGGGAGGGATGAAGAGTTCGTCGTCGCTTTGGTGTCTTTTCCCAGTCCGAGTCCGACCTTTTGTTTTGCTTTTTTGGGAGAGAGGCTCTCGAAGGCGCTGGGTTCTCCGGGTAAATGCTGATGAGCCGAGAAGCCTCTGAGATAATATTACTTCGTAATTACTTTTTTAGCCGAAGTTGTTTAGCCAGCTCCAAGTCATTAATGAAAGCTGGTGTCCAAGCACCTGATTTACGATTGCGAGGCGGCCCAGGGTCAGCAGAGGTGGGCTCTTTCCATCTGAATCTGCTCCGTGTAGGAAACAAAATAGGCTGTTTATTATTTCGGAGAACGATTTTCGCTGAAAGGAGGAGTTTTATTTTCGCATGTGACATTCCGCCTCTTTATTGCAGACTCTTCAGAAAGCTGCTCTTAAAAAAAAAAAAAAGGGGAAAAAAAAGAAAGGAAAGATGAAAGGGTAACTTTAAATTGGAAACGGCAGAGGAGTGCACTGAGCAGATGGGAATCTTCCTCTTTAATATGAGCAACAATTAATGAGAACATCCTTTTTATTACCGAAGCCGATCTGTTCCCTTTAAACGCGAACGAAACTTTCGACTTTCTGCTGCCCCTGGGGCGGGGGGGTGGGGTGGGGAAAGGGATATTTGTGTGAGGGAGGGTGTCCCTTTTGCCAAGTGCCTGAGCTGAGGGAGGCATGCGGGACAGAGCATGGCCTTGCCGAGCAGGTTCAGTCTCCTAACCGCGCTGTGCTCTCTCGGCAGGCTACAGCACCGTGGCGTTTGACGGGACCCCGAGCTACGGACACACGCCGACCCACCATGCCGCCCAGTTTACAAACCACTCCTTCAAACACGAGGATCCCATCAGCCAGCAGCCCCCCATAGGTAATTCCAGCCGTTTCAGCCTCCGCGTGATGTGCTCAAAAGGACATCCGGAGCGACTCCGGAGTCGCGCCCGTTAGCCCGCTCCTGCAGGTCTGGCACCGATCTAGAGTTGCCCAGAGCTGGAGAACAAGGGGACACACGGTTGGTGTCCGCGGGGGTTAACCCTTTGTCGCTCTTTCTGCAGGGGACCAGCAGTACTCGGTGCCTCCCCCGGTGTACGGCTGTCACACCCCTACCGACAGCTGCACGGGCAGCCAGGCCCTGCTCCTGCGGACCCCCTACAGCAGGTACCTCCGCCGGCTCTTACCTTGCTTTGCCCCTTTTGGCGCTGTATCTCCCCGCATGCCCTTTCTTCGAGGAAACATGTTCACTTTTACCATTATAAAATAACTAACAAAGCAACAAACCGATTCACAAGTTAACAACAAAACCAACAAAACGAAACAATCCACCACAGAATCCTGCGAAGATGCAGGAGCGCTGGCTGGCTGGAGAGCAGCGGCACTGGGCAGAGCAGGATTTGGGCAGTTAAAACTCTGATGCTACTTCTTGCAGACAAGACTTCTTGCCCTTCGACAACCAGGACTGGCCTGCGGGGAGGTTGGCTAGTTATCGAAAACGGAGCAATAACTCCATCGCTTTCCCCTGCTGGGGGAAAGGTGCTCCTGGCGCCCTGAAACCAGCCCCAATCCTATTTGAAAAGAGCCGGGGCCGCTGCGAGTGCGGGTTCTTCCTTTGCCTGTTTCTGGCCTGGGGGCCAGGCGTGGCTCTCGCAGTTTTACAACGTGTTTAGTGAGTAGTTCCCCTAAATTTATTCTTCAACTTTTTGTGAACTTGGAGCCGCTCCCGTATCTCGGAGTTGCTAAGTGACTCCTGCACACAAAACAATTTCTCCTCGGCAAAGGAAGCGGCGAGTGTCTCTTCTCGGAGGCCGCTTATATCATCCCCGGCTAATCAACACTGGACGTGGGACAACAAAATGCTGTCACTTCCATAAGCCGCTTCGCTAACGAACGCGAGCTGACGTCAAGGGAAGGAGGGAATGAGGTAATGAAGGAAGGAAAGGAGCCTATCCACAGAGATTAGCCTGTAGAATAATTGTCGGGGCGAGCTCCATCGCCCAAGTGCTCGAGATCTCTCGCCGCACAGGGAAATCTATAAATCCGGTTTGCAGGAGGCTCGGGGAGAAAGAGGGCAGCACTGCGGGGTTGAGTCCTGCCCAGCCTCATCCTGATCCCGCTCTGCTCCCTGTGAGCTTTACCGTGTAACACGCTAGGAGAAGGATTTAAGCCTTAATCCTCACACTAGCCCATAGTGATGCGTGGGGGTGAGGGTCAGGGCAGATCCGCTTGTCCAGAGCAGCTCCAGTAGTCCAAAGCCGCTGCAGCCACTGAGCCCCAGCAGGTGGGCAAGCTCGGATCAGCCTCCTCGTGTTCCCTCTTGCCCGTGTTCAAAAGTCTCTGCAGAAAACCATGTTCCTTCCTGCGGGTCTGGTGTTTTCCCTAGAAAGTGTCGGCAAGAAAGGGGGTGACCAGTTACCACACAGAAATGGGATGGTTCATTAACTGCTTTCACCGAGGCCTGGGAACCGACCGCCTCAGGTTGGTTTGACGGGATCTTTATTATTTTTTAAGATCAGGTTTATTCCCTTCCTCCTTTGCGGAGATTCATACCGTGTTATGCAGCTGGGGTGACGCAGGGGATGGTTCTTGTCCCCGACGTGAACGGGTTAGGACCACGGAAGGTTTAGGTCGAAAGGGACCTTAAAGACCACCCAGCTCCACCTCCTGCCGTGGGTCCATCGGGCTGTCGCTCCTTGCCCTGGCTGAGGACAGCGGGCACCGCCGTTCTCCCCGAGGAGCGAGAAGGGGCGGTGTGGCTGATGGGGACCGTGCTCGGGAACGGGATGGGACGGGACGGACGGTTCCGCCTCTCCCTCGCACCTCCCAGGCCGCGCACGGGCGTCGTTTGAGGACCTTCGCCCGTGGGTCCTTCCCGCCGGCACCTCTGGACTGGGGTCGAAATGAGCCCCGAGGGCTGGTTCTTCCGTAAGGAATGCAGGAGCGAAGCCGCTCCACCTGATGCTCGCTGCCCGCATCCTCTCCTTTCCTCGGGTGGGTGCAGAGACCCGTCCTGCAGCCGCTCTCGGCTTCCTCGGGGCAAGTGGGGTCCTGGGTGTGGGGTTGCTCCGAGCCGTGGGGACGTTCCCTTCCTTCCCCGTAGCATGGCAAAGCGGTCGGGAAGCCTACAGCTTGAAAGAAGCTGACAGAAGACCGTAATTCGTCTCCTGGAAGCAGCAGTATCTCTGAGATCTTTCGCCTCGGCAGCTCCACGCTCGGCGTTTCCAGCTCCGGGCGCGGCTCTGCCAAGGGAAACCGCGCCCGGGGCTGCGGGATGGGCGGGGACGAGAGACCCGCAGCAGCTGCGGGAGTGCACGGGATGGCGAGTGCTGGGGGGACCGTTAACATGAGGAGGTGAACTTTTCTTTTTTGGTGTTTAGTGTAGTAAACATGCTCGACGCCGAAAATTTACTGTGAGTCACACTTGCAGAGACTTTAAAAGCGGAGGAGTTCAGTGAAGGGGTCAGGAACTCGGCATTACCGCACTGCAGGCCAAAACAAACTCTATATGATCTACTACTGGTTTCCTTTTAAGTTCCTTTTTTTCCTCAGCGTTGACTTCCTTTTATTCCACTCCAACTTACATTAATCCCGTTGCAGAAACGTTCCCCCCGCCTTTCCTCCGGTTTCTCTTTAAAAGCATCTTTGTAATGAAAATAAGTTATTTTTAGTGTCTTCTTTGTGGCCGGTTGAAGGGCCAAGGTTTCAGATTGGAACCAGCGCAGGCAGATCCCTGGAGACCCTTTTTTCCTTCTGAACATCCAAACCTCGTCCAAACCCGCGGTGATGAGAGGAGCCCTAGTTCCCCGAGATCATCTCACGGTACCGTGAATAGGGTCAGGGATGTCCTGTTCTCCGTGACCTCTCAGATACGGGATATTTAACCCTGTGTCCATGCCCTCTGGCCTCCGGGCAAACGGCGACCGTTCCTGCCTCCGAGCTTGCGGGCCTGCGGAGCCCGGCGATGCCCCGCCGACACCCATCCCGGAGCCGCTTTTGCACGGGTTCGCATAGCCGGCGCAATCCCGGATTACCAACCCGGGATTTTGTTTTTCGGGGTGTAGATCCTGCCTGGTCGCGGGCAGGAAGAGAAATGTCTCCGCGAAAGAGAAATGTCACCCCCCCGCCCCGCACTCATCCCCCATCCCACAGTCATCCCCCGGCTCCTGCCCCAACGCGTTTCTGGGGCTGTCCCGAGCCGGAGGGCCGAGCGGGGTTTAGCAGAAGGCACAGAGTCTCGCTCGCTCTCTCGGAGAACTCGGGCTCCCGTACCGGCTCCGTTATCTGCTGCGGAGCCGCGGGCGAAGCGCGGCTGTAGCTGAGACACTGTAACGGGGTGGGGTGGAGTTGGGGGGTTACCCGGGCACTGCGCTGTGCTGGGAGCGGTGTGTGCGGGACACTGTCACCAGCCGTACAGTGGTTGCGGACGAGTGACAAGATGAGTGAGTGGGTTACTTTATGAAAAAGCAAAGGAGGGGGGAAAGTGGGCATTGTGGGGGAGGTTCTTATAAATGAACTGTCAAGCGCAAGAAAGTTAAAGGGAAATCTCCTGCTGTAAATGCATCGGGCGGGCACTTCTAATAAAAATCAGGGTCCTGGAGGAATTAATTACAGCAGCATTACAGGAAGAATTCGTGGAATTGCAAAACGTAGTTGGCACAGCCCAGCACGGGCTGCTATTGCAAATGGGGAAACTGCAGGAGAGTTTAACAATTCCCGAGCTGATATGCGGGACATTGTAGTAGCATAATAGCACTTCAGGCACTGTGATGAATAATCGTGTCCAGTGATACTGATAAATGATACTCTGCATACTTCGAGATTGAAGTAACTTCATTTGGGTTTTATATGCAGAAGCTTCCCACTGGAATCTGACTTTTTCAGGTCGCTTCTACCTGCGACGAGGGAAAATAAAAAAGAACAAAACCCCCACCCCCTCTAGTAATAATACAACGAGATAAATTCACCGCGTAAGTCCAGCGGATTTCGGGATAATTAATCACCGGGCAGACTCGCATTTATTGAGAGCGGCTGCTCTGGGCATCAATCATGGAGGGCGGCTGCAAGGACCAGGGGGTCCCGGGCGGGGACCCTCCTCGGGGGGACCCGGGGAAGGGGAAACTTGCCACAGGCAGCGGCATCTCCTCGGTTTCGGCGGCATCGTGTGGGGTGGGTTCGAAGTCACCCCTGCCCGCTGCATACCGCCGCATCCTTCCCGCGGCCGCACTGCGCGGGTTTGCCGCTCCCCGCGTCAGGGCAGCAGCCAGTTCTGCTTATTGCCCCGCCACAGCGTCCTGCAGCCGCGTGTAGAAGCCGATCGTCCATCGCTGGTCACGGCAGCCGCTGCTCCGCCATCCCCACGTGCCCGCTCACCCCCCGCTTAAATCAGAGAACAGATTCGCCTTTTTTAAAAAAAGAACCCCCCGCCGCTGCCTCCCCGCCCGCCCGGATTCGTTCAATTCATTTCTAGGCGCCGATATCGAGTGTCGCTGCTCCATAAGGGAAAGTCGAACGGCTCCCCTTGCAGCCGTTTGCAAACTGACAGGTTACACATTGATGGATTTAAAGATTCTGCTTTCAATCAACAATATTTTTTCTTTTAATTCATAAAACGTCGATAAAAAGGATCAAATAAATTAACTTTCTACTATGATATATTTTAGAAAACACCCCAAGCCTATAACGAAGCAAACGTTGCTGCCCTGCCGCGTCGGTTTGAATTCGATCGCTGTGATTTTAGTTCTAATTCTATGCGTTTTTACGACAGTGACAATTTGTACCAGATGACCTCGCAGCTTGAGTGCATGACGTGGAACCAGATGAACTTGGGATCCACGCTGAAGGGGTAAGGCGCTTTATTCTTGCCCCGTCTTTTGCCCCACAGCGGTTCCATTACCATCCTAAATCATGTGGTATTTCATGCCTCGAATCCGGTCAGAGAAGGCTCCGACCATCATCTGTAACGGGCTGAGCACAGCACGTGTTAGGAGCGGAGCTGCCTGCGGCTCTCTGGGGCTCTTTGGTGCATTAGCGGCAGTTTCATGGCGAAGCCCCGCTGTAGCCCCTCTTCTTCCCCGTCCTGCTCCCGGGGCTCCCTCGGTCCCGGTGCAGCCGTCGTCTCTTCCCACCGTCCTCCTTCCCCCTTTCACTCCCCTCGCCGGGCGCTGCGTCCGCCGCCTCCCCGTTTCCTTCCTCCCGGCCATTGTCGCCCTCCCACCTGCCGGGAAGAGGCTCCGGCCCGTCCTCCCTCTCGGGGTTTCCTGCGATGGGCGGTCAGGAAGGTCCCGAGGCGCCGCGGGGCCCCGCCGGGGTGGTGGCTGCTGTGCGAGCTCTTCCCCTGCCCGGGACGGGGACCAGGAGGGAGCGAGCACGGAGCTGCGGGCGCCACCACTGACCCCTCTGGCACTGGTGGCCCAGGGCAGCTATTCCGAGAGCTGCTGGGCTGGTGCCCTCCTGTGCCTTCACCTGGCTTCATCTGCATCCATCCCGTGAGCTAAGGAGACACCTGATCTTGGCCAAGCTAAAGCCAAGCATCGAGGTAGCTAACTGCAGTGAAAGCTCCCGCACGTAGGAGTAGCCAGCTTGCTCTGAGATGTCTCAGTGAGATGTCTCAAGTGAGCAACAGAAGTCTAGAAAAGCCCTTGCAGCTCTATGCTTTCATGGAGTTGTCCACACATGTGGAAATCTCCTTCAGGACGGACTTGATCAGGAAGCAAAAAATATTATGGATCGTAGCTCGTTCACGAATGGGCTCTGAAGGTTAGAGGGAGAAGACAGTAAACTGTATTGGAATGGAAAGGTTTGAGCCTGAAGATCAAGCAAAGGAGCTCTTTGGTTTGAGAAGATCCTATGGTTGTGTACAGCCCAGGGTCTTTGCTGCCCATCCTCTCCTTTTAAAGGTTATTTCCGACTTTCTTTCCCATAAGTGTTTTTGATTTCCTCTTTAAAGATCAGTCATTGCAGTATTAGACACTGTTTTGTCTCTTCTGAAGAAAATATCCTGCAATGTGGAGAAACACATCAACCTTGACTGAGGTCCAAGTTATTAAAGCAAGGAAGAGGTTATTCTTTGGGGAATTCAGGAAAAAGAAAAAACCAAACCCAAGACACAATAGAAATATTAAAGGAGTACTGAACAAAATAAATGGCTGTTACTCATCCAGGAATCAGACTGTTAGCAGTGTAAAGTATGTGACCTAGGATACATGAAAGCGGGGGGAGAAAGAAATCAAGATGAATGATCTATGGTAAAACAAAGCTGAAAGTTTTGGTATAGGCCAAGATTGTAGAATCTGTGGAAAATCAGTGCTAGACATAGCCTCATCACTGGTAACGTGAGCCAAAGCAGCTATCTGTCTTCTCTGGCTGAGAGTTACAATATGCAGCACCTCCAATCCGAGTTGCCATGAACATAAGGTATTCTTCCCAAGATTTACATCTTTAAAATATATGAACTGTTCATAAGTGATTCCCAGGCGTTTCGTATTTCAGATGCTTTTCTCAATCTCATAGTTGTAATTTAAGAAGTTTGGAATCAACCTTCTTGTTGAGTTATGGAGCTTCTAGACTCTGTCCGGCAGTGACAGTCCTCGTTTAGCTCCTTGCCTTGAGTTCCTCCCAGCGCTGCTTCCTGGCCTTGATAAGGCTTTTGCACACTATAAGAGGGAAGAAAACATTACCAGTGAATTCTGTAGATCATTAGACAACTCTACAGTTCTGTAAAACTTATGGGCCACACACTTTATACCTGACAGCAGAGCAGGTCGGTAGCTCCGTTCCGAGTATGTGTTCAGCACAAGTTTAATGTGCTGGAATATAGCTGCTGCCATGCATTTCAGGTAGAGCTGACAGCCCCAGTGCTCAAGTTCCCTGCAGCCTATCTGAGATCCGTCTGGTTTGAGCTGTTCACAGTCTTGCCAACACTTGACTGATCAGCTTCAGAATCTCCTTGCTCCAGATTCAAAGTCTGTATTTGGCAAGCAGCACTGTCAGGTGGCCAAAGCCGTGTCCTTTCCAGTTATTGTGAAAATTATTCTTGTTGAGTTCTGGGCTCATGAACAGTCCCGTTTGTGTGCAATCAGCGGCGAGAGCCTGTCATCTAAACTATCGAAGGATGTGATGTGCTCAGACCTGCTTCAGCCCACAGCTTCAAGGCCTTAGAAAACTTTCTTGATATTATCGTGTCAGATATTGGAAATGAGGGGGATAGGTTTCTTCATGTTGGTGGATTTTAGCCTTTCAGGAGATGTGAGCAGTGGGGAGTTGCAGAAGGCAACTGAGTGCCAAGCAGAGGTGGCCAGCAGACGGTATGGAACAGAGTGCTTGGCCAGCTATTGCTAAGTGGTGGAGAGAGACACATAAGGAGCAGAGATGCTTCCATTTGGTAGAGACCAACAATGTGAAAGAGTGGCAGGGAAAGGGCAGAGAGGTGTCAACAGGGAAGCAGACAGAAAAGGCTGTACTTCTAGACTTCTAGATGTTTCTCCGTGCTGGCACATCAACAGGAGGTCTGGTGGCCCAAACTGAGCTTGACTCTTCAAGGGAGTTGCTCCTGGAGAAGAACAGACCCTATAACTGCTAGCGTATAGTCCAAGTGACTCAGATCTGTGTTGTTAATGTTACTCATTGGTTTTGAATGTCAAAGACTGAGTTCAGGTTGTGCTTATAGTTTGTGTGAGGGAGGATTGGTGCCCTGTGAGCTGGTGTGCACAGCTCATGTGTTCTCTGTTACTTCCTTGTCGCCTTCTGAAGTTCGGGCAGACGAGAGGGAGAACTGGCTTGTTGTCTGCGAGAGCTGTCACACAGACTGGCAGCTTCAAGGATCTGAAAGGAAAGCGTCGTGGTTAAGGCAGCAAACACCACTGTGGGACTGGGTTTTGTTCCTTCAGACTGTTTGCTGGTGGTTTGTTCCTCATTTTGTTTGGTGCAGCTGAGCTCACATTCATTCTGCTGCAGGGAAGGTAGTGGACCTGTTGCTTATTAGCCTGAGAATCCATGTCTCAGGCATCTCAGAATGTCCCACTTCAGTGGACCCCTTTTTCCCTTCAGTTTTTGCCCTCAATTTTTTGGTGCAACTTTCTCCTTTGTCCAGTGTGGAAAGTACATCTTCCCTTCACAATGTTGTGGTAGACCTGTTGACTATAACCCCCTTCATGATGTTTGCGTTGATCATGTGGAGAACTGACAAGGCAATAACTGGCACCAAGCAGGAGGTTTTTCTGTTCACCCTGGTGATGTTATTAGTACAATGTGGAGGTGCCCAACTTCATTCTGGGGTTCAGCTCTCCAGCCCAGATGAACTGAAAGTGGACAATGACTTCTTTTATCTCCAATGCTGTTTCCACCTTCCCACTGGTGGCCGTAGGTCTTGTTTGGAAGGGACTATTTGGGTGAAGTCCTGATTCCACTCAGGTCAATGATAAACCCCCACCCTGAAACCAAAGACTGTTGCAGTCAGAGAGACCAGGGTCCAGTGCCTCCCTTTCATCAACCAGCTGGTTTTCTCATTGAGGGTGGCAGCAGGGCTGGAATCGGTGAAATAATGTTTTTTTCACTATTCCTTTGCCTTGGGAAGCACAGATAAAAATGCAGCTTTATACCCCACCCTCCCTAATGGTGTCAGACAAAAACCAGGCAGAAAGAGGATCTTCTATAGGACTAATCCGAATCCTTTTGCTTTCTCCACAGACATTTTTCCCAGGGTGCTATGATGGTAAATATTTTAGCAGAGGGAATTAACTCTACCTCTCTTCCTGTATGTTCTGTTATCAACGGGACTAGCCCACACCCTCACTCTGCCTCATTTTTTGGCTCAGTTTTGAAACCCTAAAATTCCTGTTCCTGCATTGAAGCGCAATTATATTGAGGCTCAGTGTGGCGCCTGTTTTATGTAATCTGGCTTTCTGGCTTTTTTGCTTCTTCCAGCTCTGAACCTCCTGAATCACTGAAACGCATTCACATTTCAGCTGAAAATTTTGAGCTCTCCTCGGCGTGCCCCAAAGCTTCCCTTTTTTGGGTTATGAAATAATAATAAAAAGCTTAACCCTTCAGATTAAGTTGTAACTGCTTTGTACATTGGGCAGACAATTCCAGCTTGACAAAGTAAAAATGGCGCGAGAGAGAAATTGCAGCTTGATTGTTTTTGAAAATATTCAGATTAGAATGTCATCTTTTCTGAGCTTTTTATAACCACTTAGATTGATACAACTCTCCAAAGCTGCTCTGTTTTTCCTCACATGTTCTTGTCTGCGAAGCCTTCATTTTTATTAATCTTTGTACAATCTGTACAACTTGGAGATTAATCATTTTAAAAGAGCTACTCTCCGAGTGTTAAGGATTTGCCGGGCTAATGGCAAATGCAAGGGCTTCTAAACGCTCTGCGGCTCGCAGCCTTGTATCCCTCTTTGTTCCGCGTTATCTGCGGTTACATTTTACGGCTGCGTTTCCAGGTCTGTTTCTTGCTGCTTAGAACCAGCGAACAAGACACACTGAGTCGTCTTTGTTGTTGTTGTTTTTCTCAACAACTAACTCAGACTCTAAATTTCCCGAGTCTGGTTCTGCCCGTGGGCCGCTCTCCTTGAGGCTACGCGGTGTTTAGGCAAAACTAGACTGTGAGGCCAACGTTTTCAGTCCTTGCTTGAACAACAGCTTCTGTCGGATCCTGTGTCTGCCCTTGCTCAGTTTTGAGTCTGTTTAGGACTCGTGCGGAGATCGGCCCAGTGTCTCTCCTAACTCTGGGCCTTAATGGGGATTATTATTATTGGTGTTCTCTTTCTTGGTTAACTCCGCCACCGGCACCCCGATAATCCCCCTGGTTTAGCTAAATGTGGCTGGAGCTGGCGAGACACCATGTAGGAGACATGGCCACGCTCCCAGCCATCCTCTGAGTGCACTTGCCGCAGGGCAGCGCTGCTGGCAGTTCTCCAGGCGGCTGTGGTGTTGCCTGATCAGCCCATCCTGGCGGGAGAACTCATGTGGACCCTGCTCCAAGCAGCCTGTCTCTCCCAAAGTATCAGTATTTACTCACCCAGGATTATCCCTGCTTATCTGAGCAGCACAGGACCATCTCCAAGAAGACACTTCTTCTTAATTTATAACTCATGCTCCGTTAGTGGGTCTGGGCATGCAGCAAACACACCGCAGTGCTGCGCTGGGACACAGGCTGGTGCTGAGGGTCTGTCAAGCGTTCTTGTACTTACAGATTTCTTGGCCTAAGTGTACAGGCCATCACGTCTTTGCCGAATTAAACAGAGAAGATGAAAGTACAGGAATCTCCTGCCTCTTGAGATTTCCATTTAAATGATGTGCTGAGGTATAAATTCACCCGTTACTGGTAGTGCTGGTGGACAGGGCACCGCATCCGATTGCTATCTCCTGTGTGCAATAAGGCAGGTGGCTGAGTCTCAGCAGCGCATTCAGGAGTTTTACACTGGTTCTTCTGTCAGTGCTTTTACTTCATTCTGTAAATTAACAGCAGGAGGAAAGAAGCCAGCTGTGCACATTGGGTGTAGGTTTGTGGGACACACCGTGGGTGCTCTGAGTAAAGAGAAGAAAAGACATTGCGCCTCACAGTGCGGGTGCTGGTGATGCAGGGTGAAGGCTGAAGTTCAGCAGAGCAGTGATGCGGGGATGGTTTGTGAAAACTCCTCCTTCAGTGTTCCAGCTTCTCCACCAACTGGGAAGACCATTCACCTGCTAATTTCTACCTCCCCAAAGGCCAGATTGTTGCGTTATGCTTCCTAGTGAATAAACAGTGTTTTGACCAGGAAATCTCAGGTGAACCATTTTGCTGTCATCACCCACAGGACCACGCTGAGTACCAGCCTGCGCTGATGGAAATGTGCTCAGTGCAAAACGGAAACCGGGGTTCCTCCTTACTAGAGTGTTCTCCTAGGGAGCTGGTTGAGTAGATGGCTATTAATTCCTTGGTGGTTAAGAGGCTTGGAAAACAGGTTTAGTCCTCCAGGCTTTGCAGCTGGATGTGCAGTTTTAGTGAAGTATAACTGGAAATAACGGGAGGAAATAGGAAAGAGGCTGAATGTTGGGGACGATTTCCCAATTGTGCAATGAAAACTGAGATGAAGATCTCCTGGAGGGCGCTTCCTCATCACTGAGCTGTTGTGAAGGGCACAGCCAGGGGCTTTGTTCTACTTCTTATCCCTGGGAGGAAATATTTCAGAACTGACTAGTCGTGACAAAACCAGTTAGCAGTGAAAGATGCAAACCATGGGAATTTGTGGGGAAGGTTGGGCTGTGCTTTATGGTGTAAGCTTCTCCTGCATGTTTCTGTTCCTCCTAGTTTCTGCCCTGGATATTCCTCTTCTCTGGCTTTGTCTCTCTTGTATGTGAGGCTGCACAGGCACAGGCAAGAATGAGGGGCTGCACTTGGGGTGGCTAATGCTGGGGTTCAGATTTACCATTGACTTGCTGCTATATTCCAGCAATAGCTTCTACTGCAGAACCTCTTTCTTACAAATAGCAGTTCTTGTTTCATTTCTGTTTTAAACTGTGTTGTTTGTGATCGAGATGGGCATCACCATGGCCTGGGCGATTTGAGAACTTGTTTTTTAACATCTGTGGACTTGCTACCCACAAGAGAGAACATTCAATGCTGGTGGGGAACCTAAACTGAGCAAATGGTAGCTTGTTCCTTGTCTTCAGGAACAAAAGATCACAACTGGGCCCTTAGGAGAGAAGAAACTCAATTTAGCTGGACATGGTTCATACCTAGAGAAGAGTTTAGTCCATCTAACTAAGACAGTGATGTCTTCATGCAACTGCAGCAAGAGCTGCTCACAAACACTGCCGTGCGGTTCACGGACCCTCTGGACATCTCCCACATTTCAGTTCCACTGCCTGTTCTGCAAATCACTGAAGAAGCTTAAGGTTTCCTTGTAATTCTACTCTGCACATGAAGTTTGAGGGAAGAGAAAAGAAGGACCAGTGAAATGAGAGTCTGGGCCTCAGGGACCCTTTCCGATTGCTGTTACAAGCATTTGGCAAAGGCTGGGATAACATCCTGCATATCCATCTCTGTCCCTAGGTGTGTGCCCTTGGCTTTGGGATTCCCAAAAGCTCTTGGCATTGCTGGTGTGTACTGGTGACGTGACCATGTGCACTAACCCGACCCACTCACTGCCAAATACAAACCAAAACGTATGTGTGCGAATTTGACGTTGAGGAGGTTGCCAACAGGAAATACAACAACATCCCTGATGTTCAGGACAGGACAATGTGCATTTGGAAGGATGTAATGAACTAAAACATTTGCTCGTGCAACCCCAGAACAGAACAAATGCTATGAATGTTTAAAATCACAGTGATGCAGCTTTACAAAGCATCTTGGAAATGATATCCTAGTGGGGACAGGATGGCTTGGGGTTTCATTTTCATAAAAGGTTAATTTGTAGGGCATCCTGCAAACTGATATGTGGAATAAATAGCTTGGACACCGATTTCTAATCTCTGTTTATGAGTACATGACTGCTATTCTTATAAATGTCATCACTTTCTTGGTAGTATCTGGGAATATCTGAGTCATGAGGTGCTGACAAAAATCCACTGTACTTAATGTGAAACTTGAGGCATTTTGCTCATTCCAGAAGATATTAGCAATAGCCAGCTCCACATTTAGCTGATAAATAATGTGGACATGTGCACGTGACACAGTTATGCTGCCATATGGATTTTTTCCTCTTACCTAAAATCTTTGTGGAAATACATCAGAGTTCACATTGTGCTGGTGTTTGTTCATGGCTTTTAGTGGACTGTGTCACTGGGCACTGGTAGGTGCCTGTGTGGGATGAGTGCGGTGTCAGCAGGAGCAGACAAAGACAGGGCAGGCTTTCCTGGGGAATTTAAGTTGCCCTTGGATATCCTGCTCTGAAAGCGAACCCTGCGTATGTTATCCTTGGCCTGAGAAACAGAACCTCTCACATGGAGCCGAGTACTGAGGAATATTTCATTTTCCTATTATTGCCTCTTTATTTACAGCCATACAGCAGGATATGAAAACGAGAACCACAGCGCTCCCATGTTGTACAGCTGTGGGGCCCAGTACAGAATACACACCCATGGAGTTTTCCGAGGGATACAAGTGAGTACGGGAGAGCAGACCGCTGCCTCTTTGCACTGGGGTTTAGAGAGCTACCCTTGACTTGCACCTTCCGTGTGTTAGCTGGGAATGCTTCACCTCAGTCTCTACTGGAGTCCGACATGAGCTTGCTTTCTGGCACAGCCATGTAGAATTATTTAATTCTTCCCAAGTACTACTCATGGGCAACATTCCTTACAGCTCCTCAGGACGGCCCCAGATAGACCATCCACCTTCCAGTGTGCAGCTCCAGTCTCTTCGGCCCCACAAAGCCCTTGTGATTCCAGAGGACTGGGATCACTGTGCATAAGAACGTGTCAGATGACATTCAGCTCTTGTGGGCTTCTGAATCTTTACTAATTCAAACATGTTTCCTTAAAGCAAAATATAGTAAGTGATTGTTTCCTAATGACTAAATAATTACTGAATATTTGGAGGAACTTAACTCCCATGAACATGGGAGTTAATTTCCTCCCTTTCTTAGCCAGTCATATCACCACTGTAAAATTCAGACCTTCTGAAACCTGATGGCAAAGTCATTACAGCTTATCTGTCTTTTCTGTGTTGCCCTGTGCTGGCCACATCCATCACGGCTTCTAGACAGCAGCGTCTCCCCTTTGCTGTGTAGTTTAACAAACTATTATTCAGATCCCAGAAACAGGCTCCCGGGCCAGTGTTTGCTAGGTGAACACAAGTGAGGAGTGTTTAAGGAAGAGAATTATCCCAGAAGGAGGAGATCGTCTTTGGTGGAACATCGTGACAGTGGCCAAAATGCATAATGCTGAACTATTCAGCAGCTCCACCTAAACACCCTTGCTTTGTTTTACACTGGTTTGTGTTAACCCAGTATCATTTCCCTGTCCTTGATTTCATGGGAGTATTTAAAATGAAGAGGAGAACGCTGCTCTGGCCCATGTGGTTTCCTCTTACAGGGTAAAAACTGTTCTGTGTGGCAGTGGGTGTCGATCCAAGCTTGTGCCATTACATGTGAGGTGAAAATGCAGCCCATCTCATCCTGTGCACAAACATCAGTGAGAGCATTTCACAAGCAGAGAGACTTTCATTGTACTTCACCCTCAAACAATGTCAATATTCTGCAAAGAACAGCTTAGGGTTTACTAGGGATGTTCCTTGTGAGCGTGAAATAAAGTAACACGGCCCATCTGCAATAGAACGTGTTCTAGTGCCTCTTCGTGCTGGAGAGATGATTCTGATTGTTCCTCTGCGTTTGTTAAGGAAAAGCCAGAAGACACACACGTTGCATTAGCAGGTCTCTGTCGTTGTAGGATGTCCGGCGGGTGCCAGGCGTAGCTCCAACCATCGTCCGGTCAGCGAGTGAGACAAATGAGAAGCGTCCCTTCATGTGTGCGTACCCGGGCTGCAACAAGAGGTACTTCAAACTGTCCCACCTACAGATGCACAGCAGAAAGCACACGGGTGAGTGTCAGCACGCTGCGGTGTAAATCACGGACGGGACGGCGCAGCGCGGAGGGCAGGGCGTGTTAAAATAGCACAAGGTGCAAGAAATGATCTGTCAGGTCAGGGGCAGCGAGAGCCTGTCAGATGAGTATGGATGTGCTCTGTCATCTGGGCAATCCCTCTTCTGGGTGCAGAAGACTGAATCTGGTGAAGAAAAGCACAGAGCAGTGCTGACAGCAAGTTGATCACCTCCCTCTCTGGCCATTGCAGGGCATCATTCTTCAGGGCTGCAAATCATGCTGCTGTCAGCTGTTGAGAAGTTCTTCTGCTAGGGGAACCCAGACCTTTACATCCTCCTGTCCTAATTACCTCTGTTTTGATTGGAGTGGAGGCAGTGACTGGCAAATGAGCTTCCTTGTATGGGAGCTTTCCATGAATAGCTGAGCCCAAAGCCAGTCGTTTGTAGGCGAAGACCATCTCCTTGTTCAAGCACTGTAAGCTGTGTCTCAAACTATGGAAACCCAGTGCCCTGCTGCACTGAGTGTGATTTCCCCCTTTGGGAGATCTGTGCTGTTGGAACTGTGGAATCAAAACACACCTTTAGGGGTCCTCTGCACACATCTTCTTCATTGCCATGGAAGAAACCCGTAGCCATGGATGCTCCATTGGCTCTTTGTATGCTAGGAGGTTGGAAGGGTGCAAGCAGCAAGAGTTAGGGAGTCCAGGAGGAAGGGAGTCCGTGCTGCTGTGCCCAAGCAGCTGCTTAGCGCCTCGCTGCAGAAGACTTGCAGGCTTGTCCTTTGGGAGACCATGCAGTGACGTTAGTTAGTTGTGTGAAATGCTTCCAGGTGAGAAACCAATCCAGATTTCCAGTATCAGAGTGGGTCACAAAGTGCTCAGGTGGACATCTTCAGCGTCGCTCACATCACATAGTCAACATAATTCAGACTGTAACTGGAACTCAGTCTTTGGAGTTGAAGGGCTGCAAAGTATCTGTCCTGTGCTCTCTTAATAAATTGGAAACAGAAGAAACTTCAGAGAGCCTTTGGGATCCATTAACTGTGGTATTTTTCTTGAATGTGCTCGAACAGTTCTGAATTTTTCTCATAATCACCATTTCTTTCATTGCTGAAGTGATTTACTTTGGTTTTGTCATAATTTGTTTGTTCTGGTCTAGTATTTTATTCCACTTAGTTGCTTGGCTTCTGCAATATTGTTTCTGGATGCATCACAAGGACTTCAGCTGATGTCTTTTTTTTCTCCTTTGCTGGAGAAGGCTTCCAGCGTACCATGTACATTCTAGGGCACGCAGAGCCACCAAAGGTGCAGGAGCTGTTTGGGACAGCACGGTGGCTGCCTGGCATCCCTGAAGAGACTTTTCCTGCTGTCTTTGAGGTCACACGTGCCCTTTCCTTTGGTTCACACAAGAGTGGAAGCAGGGCAGAAGAACATACTTTTCTCCCTCAGACAGCTCTTTTTTCCCTAGTGTTTTGACATATTGACAACAAAGTTTATCTATTAATCAGACCTTTGCAGGTTGCCAACATGATTGCCAAAACATGCTTTTGATGATACAGGAGTTGCCATCGGTAAGACCATGGAAGCTTTGGAGGTTGGTTGTTGCTGTAGCACGATGGAAAGTGGGAACTGCTTGGGTAACCTGCCTGGCTGCTGCACTGGGCTTTAGGATCAGAAGGGATTGTTCCCTTTAGCAAGCTGGCAGAGCTTTCTCCTCACACGGTTGCTGGGTACTAGCCATTCCCTGTGGTTGGGCTTGATGGTCTCTTGAGGCCCCTTCCAGCTTCACCGATCCTGTGATCCTTCTCTGGACATGTTACTGACCCAATTCACAGCTGCTTTACAGGCTTAAGGTGTGATGTCCTTCATCTCTTGTCTCCTGCTGTCTGTTGGCTCTAGTTCTTGGGAGTTGTTGGTGGAGCATCTGAAGTGGATCTTTCACAAACACTTCTAAGCTACCATCGTGTCCTGGCTGTGTGGTGTGATGGAGAGCCTGTGCTTGGTGGCCACAATGGTCTCTTTCAGTACTGTGCTCTTCAGGAGTTGAAAGGCAGTTGAAAGTACTTTTTTGAGGCAAATCCATTTCCAGTCTCCTTTGTAACTTCATGCCTTCCTCTGAATCAACTTTGTGTCTCTATACAGTCCAGGGAAAACTTGGAAAACAGTTTTCTCCAAGGACAGGCCAATCATCACTGTGAAGATGATGTGCAGCTGTGGCAGCCACAGTCCTCACTCTTCTGCACCTTGTTTGGTTTTACACGCTAGGGCTGCAGTGTGACTCGAGTGAGGACGTTGGTTTATCTGGATGATTATGTGGCTGTCTCTTGCGCTCTCTGATTATCCATTTGCAACCTGATGAACTCCAAGATCCCATTCTAGAGCTCTCTGCTAGGTACAGACTTGGTGGAGTTAGAATATTAGACTGGAAGGAGCTGGCAAACGTAACAGCCAGTATTCTCACTCCTTACTTGGTCGGGTTTGTGATGCCTCCTCACAGCCATCGTTACATTTGACTAGCCCTCCTGTGTGGTGGTCCTGGGTTCACCCATGGGTTTGAAGCCCTCCCACCTCTCTTAGTGTAGCTCTAGGTCCATTTTAAAAATGATGAGCCCAAAATTTGAAAAGGAAACTCTTAGATATGTCCGATACAAGAGCAGCAGGCGGTATCTTTGCAGAGTGACCTAGAGAGGACTGGCCCATCAGCTCTTCCGTTCTTTGCTGGTGCAGTATCGCAAAACCCAGCAGGGCCCTGAAACACAGCTTTTGATCCTGTAGCCAGTTTTACCAATGTTTCCATGTAGTCTTGCTTGAAAATATGTTGATGTTTTGTACCCTCCAAGACAGCTTCTCCCTGGCTAACAATGCCTGCATTGAAACTCAGATAGCCAAGACAGCTTTTTCTTATCTCGGAGTGTTTAGCTACAGCAGCTGGGCCTCTGAAAGGAAATGCAAAATTAGGTAGAACTTCACAGCAGCGAGTTGTCGTGCCGTGGCAGATGGCAGAGCCTTCTTTGCAGAAACAAATTGGCGTCTGGACCTCCATAACTTTCATTTCTGGTTGGAACTTCAGCCTTCTTACCAGAGACTCTTTGGGTTCAGAGCCATAGATTGGGAAAAATGAGTTTATTCTCACAGCAAGCTGAGCACTTTTACCCAAGAAGAGATGGGTAAGAGATGCTCCTCAGCCCAAACACACTCACCTGCAGCTGTGGGTTTGTACGATGAAGAACCTGTAAGTGAGAAGGTTGTGCTGTGTGCGGCAGGGAACTCTACTCTCAGTGTGGGGGTTACGTAGTAGCTCGTTTGCTGCTGCTGCTGCTTTGAATCCTGACATTCACACTTAAGCCACAAACTTGTTCTGCAGAACACTGTGGATGCTGAAAGCTCACGATGGTTTAAGAGACAACTGGACCAGGGAATGGAAGGAAACTCCATTAACGAGTGTCCTGTAGAAAAGCCACCTTTGGCTCAAATGTTGCCCACTCCTGAATTGGGTGCCAGGAGATTGTTGTGGGAAGGTCCTGCAGCCTTCTGCCTGTCTTCTGCTCTCCTGCAGGTACCTTTGGTGAGCTGTGGTGGGACGCTGCTGGGCTGGATGGACCTTTGGCCCCACCCAGCGTGGACTGCTCTTAGGGTTTCATTTCTGTGGCACAAAACATGAATGCTTACACATTTTAAAAGGCAAGATCAGTTTCAAACCAGTCGCAGCATCTCGTGTCTGAGCATGACAGGAACTGCTATCTAGAAAGGCTTCCTGCTAGATAGATCCCATGTTTCACCTAGTTTTGCTAAAGCAAACTGTCTTGAGTAGAAAAATGTTCTGTTAGCGAGGTGAAGTAGTGATTATGGGGTTGTGCTCACGTAATTAAATGGGGGTACAAGAAAAAGAGGATAAATTGACAAAGGAAGGGTAGACCAGCCTTCAGATTCTCATTCCGACTTGGAGTCTCTGGTTTCAAACCTCTCCTCACGTTCTCTGGTTAGCAGAGGGCTGTTGCTCTTGCTGCTCTCCTTTGTTGAATGCAATGATTAGGAATATTTTGTGCAGCTGCTGTATTTATTGTGATACTTGTGCAGAAGCTGATTCCTTTTTGTTCTTCTGTTCCTGAGCCGTATTTTCTCTAAATATTTTCCTAAACATTAAAGAACTGTTAGTCCCTCTGTCCTCTCCCATCTTGACTACTTCATAATGCCCCAAGCTTACCCCTTCTGCTAATGAAACGTAAGTTCTGTCAGAGGCCTCCGAGCCACAGGTGGAACGACTGGTGAAGCTTCGTCTTGGTTTGGAATTGTATGCAGTCGCATAAGGAGGTCACAGTGCCATCGGGTACTTTTCTTACCTGAAGAGAATTTAGCCTTTTAGTGGAGAGGCTTTCAAAGACCTGGAGAAACTAGACACTACGCTAACCCTCTTGTGCTGCTGATTTAATGAGGTACTAGCAGACTTCTTACAATCTGGGGCATTTCTGTCCGGTTCTGGTGAAACATACTGGAGTTAACAGGTACGTGAGAGCTGGCTGTGAGGGGCAGTTTGCCTGGCACTAGCTGATGTGGAAGATGGAGAAGGAAATGAGGATTTCTGTCCAAATATTTGGCCTCTTTTTCATGTGTTTGCTTTTCGTTTTCTGTGCAGTGTCACCACGTCTCTGCGTAAGCAACTCCGATTCATTCCGGTGGTCGAGTCTGCCCTCAATTTAATCAAGATTGATATTTCAAAGATATTGGGTGAAATACTTTAATAAGGGGTGCTGCCAGCCCTGCTATACTGCTTTATTGAAACATCTCCCTAACCATCGTCTGCGTTTATATTGCAATTAGCAGACAATCGTCCTGTCACTGCCTTCTGCTCCGCTGACATTCCCCTCCTAAATCTGCCAAAAGGGCTGAATTCCTTGGAAGTGTCATGGGTTCAAACCAAATAAAAATAGAAAGAAAGGCAGCCAGGACTCGAGGTGGGGTCTCAGATAGAATTTACCAGGCAGTGGGGCAGCTTAGGGAGACAAAAAGGGTTTATTCAGTCTATGACTACGTGCAGAAAGAAGAAAAAGCCCAAGCAAGCAGAAGCACAAACTAAAGCCTCTGTCACAATGCGATTACATACATTTCTGGGGAAAATGAGCAGAGAAGGACGCAAGCAGCGCTTGTCTCCCCGCTGGGGTGCCTGAAGCTGAGGACATGCACACATCTAATGGCACAAGGGGAAGGACCACCCCTCGCCATCTCAGCTTCCCCCACTTTTCCCAGCAGTCTGCCAAAGATGTAGGAGTTACAAGTCCTTTCAACTCCATTCTCCCTCTTACTCAAAACATCCCAATTCTTTCTCAGTGGCAAAGTGGCAAACAGTTTCTCCTCCTGCTGTTTAATCAGTCCAAATGGTGACGGCTGCATGGCCACATCCAGCACTTCCTCCTCCTCCTCTTGGCTTTGAGATGACTCTTTAAAGTTATCTCATCCTCTGACGTCTCTGGGCTTGTAACAGCTCCATTTTCTCACTCGATGCAGGGAGGAATCAGCATCAATGTTTTCCTCGTGGTGCAGGTTGGGGCTGGGCTTTCTGTTGGCACGGCTCAGCTCGGCACACCTCGGTTTGCCAGCAAGGCAGAGGATGCCGCAACCATCCTCTCCCCGCTGCTGCAGTTGGTGCTGTGTTCCAGCTGGGCTGTGGCTGAGCGGGCCCTGGGCTGGTCATGGCCTGGGCCACCAGTGGCCAGGAGCCATCCACCCCAGGGCCGCCCTGTCCCAGCTGGGACTCCAGGGAAGGAAGCAGAAGGAAAAGTGGAAGGCTTGCCCCCAAGCCGTCTTTCAGCAGCATGCAGGGCACCTGAGAAACGTCCTTAGCCCCCACTCTCAACTGAGCACCAAGCTCCTTCCTGAGCCACCCGCCACGTGGGTCTCTCACGCACCTTCACAGTGCCTGTGAGGAGACAGAGGCTCTGTCTTCTCAGATAGCTCACATTAAGGAGAAGTGCAGCTAGATCTAAACAGCAGTTCAGTGCTATCTGGGCTGAGTGGTTTCTTTCTCCCTCCTAAGATATGATTTTTTGGGAAAAGACTAGGAAAGGAAAGGTGACACCCAGAATCTATTTTCCTAACCCGGCACAGGAAGGAAGTGGTCTCTGAAAAGCCGGCACCCCCCAGGGAGTCCTTGCAGTGTCAAAGAGTACACAACTGCCTCAAGCACCTGTGGCAGCTTTAATCCCTTATGCTAAGAAATTCAACAGAGCAGACAGGAAAATTTTCCACACCTCAGCCTAAGAGTCTAAATTCCGCTGGGTGATGGCCACGGGAAGGTGCCTTGTTCTTGCGGCGAAGCTCCGATCCCAGCCGCGCTGGTACGCGCGTGGAAAGCTCTTCTTGGTGTGCTGCTTGCCCAGTATAATCCAGACCAGGATGCTGCTGCTGCGTTCTGCTTTCTCAGGATACATTTCCTCATTCTAACCAAATCAGAACTGCAGAGACTAGCAGCGAAGATTTAGGAAGGTGATGCAAGTTTAAAAATGCACCCAGAGAAGTTAACCC
Organism: Rhinopomastus cyanomelas; assembly: GCA_013400115.1. NCBI lineage: Eukaryota > Metazoa > Chordata > Aves > Bucerotiformes > Rhinopomastidae > Rhinopomastus > Rhinopomastus cyanomelas. Next base: position 723,151 of record VXBP01004084.1, on the reverse strand, counting down.
CGCTCCCCTCTTCAGCTGATGCCTTTCTGTAAGTCATAGAATCATCAGGAATTGGAAGGGACCCCAAAAGATCATCTAGTCCAGTCCCCCTGCCACAGCAGGATCACTTCACTGTCATTCAGCTGGGACTTTGCTCTACATCGCAGCTTTCCAGTGCAGAAAAAGCAGGTCCTGGCTGGTCTCGTGTGGAGCTTCCAGACAAACTCCAAGATCCTCCTAGCTCTCCAGTGAGAGGGGTTTCATGACTTCTTGTGCTGAGCCCTCTGCACAGGGCTGTGGAGCTGGAACCAGACGGTGTAGATGTAAATGTCAACACATCTGAGGTTTTTTCTGGGTTCTGGGGTTGTGCAAAGGGGCCTTTGGCTAGATGTGACTCAGATCCAGAAGATCATGTAGGTCTTCTCATAACAGGATTAGGATTTGGGGTGTTTTGGCTGGCCAAGCTCTGGAATGCTGCACACCAGCAGCATTTCCCTCTTCCCTCCAGCTACTTGATCACTGCTTTTCTTTTTTACATTTGAGGCTCCCACTTTTCATCCCACTAAAAACCCACCTCTGAGGCTCTCTGCTGACCTGCCTGGCAAGTGGAGGAACAGTTCATGACTCCACGAGCCTTGGCAGCCCTTCCTAGGCTGACCCGCAGAGCTGTGACCCTTGTGAGGAATCCTAGTGCTTTATGACAGAAAAGTTTGTATTTTGGGGGAGAATATTTTTTCTATGTCTTTTTCTTTGAATTTCTTTTGGTTTCTTTTAATTCATCTAGTGTGGTTGAAATTGCCAACAACATAGAATCATAGAATCATCAGGGATTGGAAGGGACCCCGAAAGATCATCTAGTCCAATCCCCCTGCCAGAGCAGGCTCACCTCACTGGACAAGCCATGGAATCAGAATCACTCAGGGCTGGAAGGAACCATCATCCAGTTCCAACTCCCTCAGCACAGGCAGGGCCTTTAAATCCAGTACAGAGCAAACTGCAGGTTTCCCTTGTACTAAGCACGTGTTACAGAAGCAGGAGGAAGTGACTTAATAGAGAGGAACATGCACTCATGCGAGAAATGGGAACCAAGCAATTTCTCCTGTTTTCCAGCAGAAAACAGAGTCACAAGATTTCGTGCAACCTGAATTTTTTTGTTGCTGCATTTCTAGACTGAGGAGTTTCAGTGGCAGTGCTCACAGAATCATTAGGGATTAGAAGGGACCTCAAAAGATCATCTAATCCAGTACCCCCACCACAGCAGGACCACCCAGACTAAGTCACACAGGAACACACCCAGGCGGGTCTCAAATGTCTCCAGTGAAGGAGACTCTTTGGCAGATCAGTGCCAACCCTTCCCCACTGGTTCCACACACTCGGACGGGTTTACAGCAAATGAGCCCTGGGGCACCACTGGACTTGAAGTCTGAGTCTTGTAGCGCCATACGCTTCGTCTTCTGATTCTAGCTGATGTGTCCCCTCGCGCAGCCACAATTCCTCATGGACTGTTTGTCCTTCACAGGTGAAAAGCCTTACCAGTGTGACTTTAAGGACTGTGAACGAAGATTTTCTCGTTCAGACCAACTCAAGCGGCACCAAAGACGACACACAGGTTTGTGACAGCACTGCACAACCGCGGTTCCTCTTTGCGCACTAGCGGTACGGTTGTACTTTTCTGAGGGTATCCGTGCTCATACGCAGCACTCATGGTGCTGTATTCCTGAAGTCAGCTCTAGGTGACTGCGCGTGAGCATCACCTGAACGGCTGCTGGGATCCCTCTGCACTGGTATGAGCAAAGCAGAAGTGGAGAAGGAGAAGCCACAGCAGCTATTATTGCTTAAGACCGTAGTTCAGCCGACAGCTTCAACTTAGGTTTGAGCCTTTTCTGAGTTCTGCCAACTAAAGGAGCACCAAGGGATGAAACATCAAAGATCTGACTGGTTGGACTGCAGAAATAGCCTGGAAAATGGGTAGCAGTTCAGACGCAGCAGAGAAGGCAGCAGCAGCAGTCACAGATGGTTCCGTGTCCTAGCTGGACCTGTATCTCTTTCTTCACGAATCATTTACTGGGTGAAATGTTCTAAGACAGCCAAAAGTCCTTGTGATCTCAGTCCAAATTCAGCAAGCTGGTTTTTTCTGCACACGCCCTTTTCTGGAAAGGTCAAGACAGCCCATTTCAGGAGTTCTTGAAGGTCTAGATCAGACTGACAGGGGACACAGCTGCCCTTCTCAAAGTCTGAGAGTGGAGACAGTGCTGACATCAGCCTCCTGGCTGGGACTGGAACCATGAAGGCACTTGGACTGGAACATGAGAAAGGGCTTCAGAGTTCTCCTCTGAGTCACAGCAAGAAATTGCATTTGGGTCTCCTGTCTCCCAGGGAATGGCTACGCACTGCTCCGTGATGGGCTTCTGACTCCTACTGTTGTTGCTCAAGATGCAATTAAACAGTGGGAAAGTGGTGTCTCTGAAAGCTGGTGGTGACAGTCCTCTGTTGGGACACACTTCTAGCAATACATTAGAACATACCTGTGTTAGGTGGTCCCCAGGACTTACGTGTAGTGTGTAAAGTGAGTAGTAGAGGTGTAAGGTAGTTAGGCCACTTGTGAATATATAAAAGTCTACCTCTGATCTTCTGTCCTTCTTTTGTCATCTCCACCCACACATGGCGTCAGCAGTGCCAGGCCACAGGATCAGAATTAACATCTGCAGCAGTGTGTGTGTGTGTGTGTGGGTGTTTCTGATGGTGCTTTTTGGACGCCCCAGACCCAGATGTTGGAAGAGGAGGTTACGGAGGGGTGGGTCTGATGAGCGACTGACTGTGATGCGCAGACACAGTGGTGACAGCAGCTAGTGCCAAAACCCCAGGCTTTTGAAGATGCGGAAGTAGCTGATGTTACTCACTTTCAGAAGGTGTTTGGATATAACAGAAGGGTTTTCCTGTTTGTTGCTGATTTCTCTTTTCAGGTGTAAAGCCCTTCCAGTGTAAAACCTGTCAGAGAAAGTTCTCCAGATCTGACCACCTGAAGACTCACACCAGGACTCATACAGGTAAAACAAGTGCGTAAACTTTTCTTCACATTTATATTTCATTATTTTTTATGTTTAAATCAATGTGGTTGTAAATGATGTGATCAGAAAGTTTCTTAACTACGAGTCCAATGTTGCAACTGACAGAAGGAATGGCCGAGGGTGCTGATTTCTGAGTGTGACTGCGTTCCCCAAGCGGCGCTGTCACTTTTTGCAGAGAGATTTGGAGGACTTTGGGCGCTGCTCTTCCTCTCTTTGCCTTTAAAGACATTTCAGCTTGGCAAGAGATATTTTGTCAGCTATCAGGAGATGAACACCATGGTCTCAGCCCACAAAAGTCAAGCTGATCTACTGCCTTTGCTGAGGAAACCCTACAGGATAGAAATGTTCATGCTTGCTTCAGCCAAAGGTCTGTGATCTAAAGTATCGCTGCCTTCTCCTGCCTTTCCCGTGTCAGCTGAGCTTAATGCAGGACCGTGCGGCAAAGCTCTCGCTGTTGCTGCTGTAATCTCTCCAGAAGATAAAAGGAGTGTCTCTTGCAAACCCCCTTTGACAGACACTAAACTAAAAGCTTACTCAAATATTCAAGGCCCTTTTTGTAGAAACTGTAGTGTTTCATCTAAAGGCTGGGACACAACCAGGAGGCTGTTGCAGTCTGCTCTGCCCGCACATAAATGTAAACACTACTGCGGCAACCGCTGCATTTTAACACTCTAGGACTGTTCCTGAGAAGTGACATTGTCTGTTCCCTCCCACTGTGTGCGCAGCGGTTTTACCCAGTCGTTGTTCACCAAGCACTTTGACATAGAATCATGGAATCACAGAATCATTAGGAATTGAAGGGACCTCAAAAGATCGTCCGGTCCAAGCCCCCTGCCACAGCAGGACCACCTAGACCAACTCACACATGTTCTGAGATGTCACAGTGTTTCCTGTACTGGTGTTAACCTTTTAAATTCAGTCTCTGTACAGATGGACGAGGAGCCTGAAAGTCTTTTTCTCCCTGCTAAGGATTCTTTTTTCTCTTCTGGACCATAAAAACACATAGTTATGTCTTCCAAAATTAAAAGTTAACAGAGGAGCTGACTCACCTGAGAACAATGGCATTCTCTGTGGCACTGGACAAAAAAAGGCTTCAAGTAAGGGCATGGCTGTGTTCCTGGGTTCCCCCAAAGCCTCCTGATGAGTTGCAGGGTCTGGGTCTGTGGGCCTTTGCAAGAAGAAAGGTATTTTCTTAATCAGCAGGATGTAATGTTCTGGTAGACACAAGATGGCAAGCAGTTGTCACTGCTAGCAAGCCAGGAGAAGTTACGTTGCTCATTGCGTTTTGTTGCTGACTGTTGAAGAGTTCTGTGACTCCTGTAAATTTTTACCCTAGATTAGCTAAATCAGTGAAGAGCTTACTCTCTTTTCGCTAGTGAAACTCATCTCCCTCTTCTAGTTCTTAGTTCCATGTGATTCAAGCCCACGCTGCAGCTGCTGCTGAAAGCAGCCTCACTTGAACACCAACAACCTCACAGTCCAGGCCTCTGCGTGGGCTTGCTCCTGCTGCTGGCCCAGGTTCTGTGTGAGTCCTGCAGACCAGCTGCTGCTGCTGTGATGGTTGGTTTGGCGGTTTTGGCTGTGTCACACTCCTCGGACCATAAAATACATACGCCCTGAGGGGAGTGAGCACCAGTGCTGGGTGGGGACTTTTCAACCCCATCTTGCCCCACAGCTTCATTTCCCTTTCTTTCTTGTATCCCCTAAATCTCGCTCAAGGCACCTAGCTCGAGGTAACTTGCTCTGTATTAAGTACTGACTTCCATCTGGTTCCATCCTAATTTTAAGGCAGCTGCCAAACTGTGTGTTGCACTGCAAATCCAGGGGGTTTGTCCACACGAGCAGCTTTACCACAACCTTTGCTGTAGAGAGCAGAATAGAGAAGAGCTCCATGCACCTCTGCGTGCCTTTAGCCACGGACACGCGACTACTGAGAACTGTACAGCCAAGCTGTGCGAGGTAATCTGTGCTCAGTGCGGAACCAAGAGACACTGCTGCCCTCGACCAGACCTGCTTGTGAGACAGCAAAACCGCTGCTTCTGCGGTGGTAGTTCACTGACAAACTGGCTGGTAGTGGCTCACTTGTGACAGTTCGCAGGGTGGCAGTGCTCATGCTGCTGAGATGAAAGAAGGCCAGTTCCATAGAGTCATGGAGTTGTTTAGGATGGAAAGGACCTTTAAGATCACCAAGCCCAACCATTAACCGCTGTATAGTCTGTGCAATCAGACTTCTATCAGCAGCCCCGACTGTGTCCGTTTTGACCCACATCGTCTGTGCCCTCAGGTGAGGCAGTCAATCCTTTTGCCAACGTATCGTAAGTGGATGATAAAGCACATTTTAAACACCCCCTTAAATACATTAGGTGGGATTTTGCAAGCAGAAATGTGTGTTTATGCCAATCCCAGATCCCTTTTTTTTCTGGATGAGTTTATATTGCCTCACCCTGTCTCGAGCTCAAGAGTAGAGGTGTGTAGGCAGCACCGAAGAGCCCAGCCCCAGAGCTGGATCTGCTTTAAAACGCTGCATTTATCTGGGGGGGGAAACCCCTCAAAAGAACATACAAGTCTAAAAGGAACTTGAGTCACCAGGCAGTGCTGTGAGCTAGTGAAAGCATTCCATCAGCATTCCTGTGGCATCAGAAACATGGCCTGAAATTCCACTTAAATGCTGTAGAAAGTCAAGAGACCAGATTAGACTGTAAAAAGGTGGCGGCGTTTCTTGTTAAAAAGGCACGGGCACTGCCTGGGGTCACTTTTATTGGCCGTTATGCCCGTGGGACTGGTAGGAAAATACTGCATAATTATTTTGAACCTTCAGCATCTCCCATAGACGTGAATCTGCTTTATTTAGACAGGAGTGGGAAACTTCCAGCCTGGCTCAGCTGACAGAGCTGAACTCTGTTGCCTCTGCCATATCTGCCACATTCACTCACACCCATCAGTTTCAGAGAACCTCACCCAAACTCAGTGAACTAACTGGAAGAACTCTGCTTGCCTTGAGGTCAAGCTGTAAATAGTCTCTGACAATCTGCACAGTTGTCTGCACCACAGTCCAAGGTGGGATGGAAGCTTGTGTGGTTGCCAGAGTGACTTTTCGACTGTCTGAGACCTGAGAGTAGCACAGACGTGGCAGCACTGCGTTCAGTCAGGGCCTGGCTTCAGGAGCAAACTGCGGCAAATGTTCTAAGTCACTTGAAAAGGTGGTTGTTAAGGATCAGCTGGGGGAGATGTAGGGAAGCCCTGAGCCTTTTGAGGAATCGAGGGCACTCCCACCCGCTCTAAACAGCCTGGGTTGCCTCTCTTTCTGACAGGGCTCTGCCTGGCTCCTTGCGGCCGTACCGAAAGAAAACAAACAGTGGTGTCTCAGGCGAACTCATGTTCCTCTCCCAGCTAATAACAGGGTGTTTTGTTAACAGGTGAAAAGCCTTTCAGTTGCCGGTGGCCCAGCTGTCAAAAAAAATTTGCCAGGTCTGATGAATTAGTTCGTCATCACAACATGCATCAGAGGAACATGACTAAGCTGCAGTTGGCCCTTTAGGCAGTTCAAACACGGGAGTAAAGCAGATGGGACGTTCTGAGCTACTGCAAACTCTGTCAGCCATCTTCGATCACCTCTGTCTGAAAGCTGCAGCTGCTTTTGCATCCCATTTGACACAAGTTAACTAACCCGTAGGATTCTGCTCTTCCATTTGGATTTACACATGGTCCTATTCCATGAGTCCGAGAGATTTTGCCTGTGTCTTTGCGGAAAGGCACCAAGATTGACATGGTGTCAAGGTTCCTGTACACTGCGCTTCACCTTTCATGTCTGCCTCCAGTTCTCTGGGTTTATTTCCACTGGAACTTCTCTAGGTACCAATTGTACCTTTTTAGGTTGTGCGGTGGGTGAGGTAAGTTTTCCACTTACTTCACCCGTGCTGAGGATTCCCCTTGCTGGTACAGTTAATCCTCACAGAAGGAGCTGGAACAATCACCTGGGATACTTGTGGTAAACGTCACACTTGGTCTACCAATGGGCAAGATTTTACACTTGGAAGCTCTGCTTTTGAATTTTACAATTCAAACCTTTTTAAAGGACATTACTTCTAGAGCAGCTAAAGCTGGATCCACCAGAGCCTCTCTGCACAGACAATAAGAATCTTACCATTAAGTTAACTTGTTCTTTAAATAATCACATAATTGATCCCCCCAAACTGTTTAGTTTGTGGCCATTAACTCTCTCTTTAATGTATTGGTTTAAATTTATTCCGCCACGAGGTGCACAGGTCTCCTTTACACAGAACTAACTGCGATCATTGTAGACATTGGGGTTTGTTTACAATGTACAAGCCACGCTGGTTATGTGGCTGGCAAGCTGTATAAACTTAAAACTGAACTTCTAATGGGGCTGGTCCAGGATCTCCATTAACAGATTACTCTTAAGATAAGTAACTTAAAAAGACTCTTTGTCAAGTATATGTGAGAAAGACGTTATTAGTGTAAGGAAATATATTGTTTCAGGGTTTTGGGAGGAGGGGTTTATTATTTACTTTTAATTGCTTGAAATTGTGTGTATATATATATATATATCTGATAATGTATTGCTCTTAGACATCCACAGTTAGAAAGTGTATAAATACTAGGTGCATCGCTGTCCTGTTGTCGTTGCTGTTCCAAACTCTTGATAACACTAAGAATGTAACCTGCATTTTTCACCGAGCTTTCAATTAAAGCCCATTCAAAGAGAAACAACCGAGAGTCCAACAGATGTCTTGTTTCATGCCTGGTATTAAATTTCAAATGCCCCGTCCAATAGTATCCTTTTTGTGTGTGTGTGTAAAGGTACCACCAGCACTGATGACCACTAGTTAACCTGTCCAGGTCTTGACCACAATTTATCCATCTCACTTGGGATTCGTACTGGCAGCAGAGAACAGTGTCAAGTTTCATATTGTGCTGTAAAGCTTCGGTCGTTCGTCTTCTTCCCAAACGATGCCTCTTTCCTTGGCCCACGAGGTTTGTGGAAGAGCTTTGCGGAGCAGAGGAGCCCCGTGTACGAATAGCAGCGCTGGCCTTCCGCAGACCTGCAGGCACAGAGAACTCCCGAGATTAGGGCGTCAGAGACGCACTTTTAAGCAAAAGTTAACATGGAGTTGGGGGGGCTTGAATCAGTTCAGCAGGTTGAAAAAGACAGCCCTTCGTAGATGATGAAGTGTGAAAATGAAGATAAAAACATCTTACTGTTTCTTTGTCATGCTGCCTGCTTTTCTTTGGAAGGAAGTACAGCCTGCCTCGACACCCTCTGACCTTGCAAAATATTTGTATCTCTTCAGTGAAAATCTTTAATGTGTCTTGCCAGGCTTTTTTCCCCTCTAATGTACACAATGGGCTGCTGTGATGGGTTGAGCTTTCTCTCTTAAAGTGCAGCTGCATCGTCAGGAAAACTCAACAGTTAATTCTTCAAGTCCTCTTTTTCGCATGGGTATTGCATCACTGTTAATTACTGCCGGGGTCCTGTGACTCATTTATATCAGTCAACTTTATCTTTTGCTGCCAGAAGACAGCATCTCTCTGGAGAAACTCCTAACAAGTGTGGCAAACATCAAATACCTGGAGCCAACGGTGGATGAAAAACGGCACAGAACGAAAAAATAAAGTGGCTCCTGCTTTCCGAGAGAACAGCTCAACCACAGTAATGGCAGCCTCTGACCCACCCACCGCTCCCCTGCAACTCCGAACCAGTCTGGTTCTCATGCTGCCCCCAAAACAGGGAGCTGCCTCCAGCGGTGCCCGTGTAAGTCACACACAGATAAATAAACAGCTGTTGTCACACACAGCCCAAACTGCGGTGCAGCAGGGGCCACGCTTCCCACGACCTGTAAATACCTGCGGCGCTCGGTTTGCGGCTTGGCGCATGGGGTGCCATGTAGTCACAGTAGGTGGCTGCAGAAAATGAAATGTGAGCCGGGTGGCGGAGCTGGCCCCTTTGGTTTTGCCTTTGCAATGCGAGTTCTTATTGCTGCCGTGCTGATTGTTGCGTCCCCCAGCTTGCCGAGCGTGGCGGGGACGACGGGGAATGCTCGAGGGATTTTTATGTTGTTTTATTTCTAGTTATTTCACAGTCTTTTTATGCCTCTGCCTTTCATTCCCCTGTTCTCAGGACTCTATCAGCAGGGTTAAAGCTGCCTCTACTGAAGTGCTTCACTACATGAATTTCTCAGCAGCAGCCCCCGGATGCTGGTTCCTGCCGCATGCAATTCCTCATTCTGCAGCAAGCAGAAACCTCTGTGAGCTTGACCTCCGCATGAAGGACGAGGGGGCTGCACTCGATTATATCCTATAAGCATCCTTAGCTCTCTGGAAAATTTTCAATCCCACGATTAATTGAGCAAATCTTTTGTGCCTCTCCCCTCTGTTCTTAAACTGAAAAGAGTGCCCAGTGCTGTTTTGTCTGGTGGTCAATGTCTAACTGTGGGTGGCACAACATTCCTGCTCTGGAGCTTCCAGAGCCCTCAGCGTGAGGGTGGGGACAGGAACAGGACCTCTTTTGTCTCTGAAGGTGGCAGCTGGGACTCAAGGGTTGTCTTGCACCAATGTTTTGGAGGTAGGTGAATCCAGCAAAGCATCCCTTGTGCTTTAGGAAAACGCAAGAGCTGATGTGCCTGGACCATAACCACGTGCTCTATTTCTGCTGCAGGTCATGTTCTTTCAGGGTACGGACTGTGCTGATCACACAGGAGGCACAAAGATACTGTGTTGCTGCAGTTAGGTGACCAGCCTGGAGGAAGGGAAGCTCATCCTTCAGACACACACTAGTTCCTCGAAGGGAATGGGGGGACTTGCAAAGAACTACTTCTTTCCTTCTCTTTCTGTGGAGAGGTTAGGTGAGTTTTTCATTTTAGCAGCCACTTCAACCGGGCCTATCTGTTTCAGGATGTCAGTAGGATTCATTTCACTGCTCCACCAACCAACCTGACAGCAGCTGGGAACCGTTCCTGAAGGTGCAGGTAGGTGCCTCAAACCGGTGCTTATCCTCCTTCCCTTTCCCCAGACAGGCTCTGAGAGAACCCTATCACATGCATCTTTTCCCATCAACTATGTGACCTGGCGGCACTGTGGTGAGCAGCTGCTTCCAGCATCTTGTTCAACACCCAGCAAGACACTTGAGTGGATCGAGAGGCTTTGAGAAGGCACCTGCAGCCCCACACCTCAGAGCTGCCTGGAGCTGGCACGAGGTGGGTACACGAAGGCAGCTGCCAGACAACATGGAAATGTTCTACTACTTGAGCCCTGTTTGTACCTTTCACTTGGGGCGAGTACAGGCAGGGAGAATTATTCCGCTGTTTAGTCAGGGAACTCCCCTTTGCTTGGGCAAAAATCCTCTTTCCCTCCCTCCTTCCCTCCTTCCCATCCAATTAACAAAAAAGTAATCAAGGCTGGTGTGTGCAGTTTGGAGTGGCCCTAATGGACAAGAAAGCCCAGCTGCAATATTTGGGAAGATCCAATAAAACAGTCATTAGGATTCTTGTAGTTATTGGAAGCCCTGACGACTCGAAGGGGCCTAATGAAATTGAAGACCTGGTCACAAGAGTGATGAGTTAGAAAAAGCCCAAACCCAGATCCCAACCCCACTGACACCATTCTAAAAATTAGACAATTAAGAGTAAAACCAGGAATGTGGCCAGAACTATTCCACCTCAAATAATAAACACAAGGATAAGTTGCCAAGTGAGGTCAAAGAAGCAAATGGTAAAGTGAGTTTAAGAGACAGCTAGACACTTTTATGGGGAGAGAGGGGATTGAAGGATACAGTGACAAAACTGGGGGTAGAGCTGAGATAAACCCAGAGGACAGACACGGTGGGCCAATCGCCTCGGAGAATGCTCTGAGCACCAGAGGAGCAGAGCGGCTTTTGGCGTCTGGGGGAGACTTACCAGGGCCGTCAGCAGCGACCTGTGAGGGATGAAGGGAAACTGCCAGGGTGGTTTGAAGGGGAGATGAGCCTGGCAGAGCAGTGGATGTGCTCTCAGCGCACTCACCCCAAACGCTGCCCTGGGCTTCACTAGCCACGTGCCCTGGCCGACTCGCTAAAAGGCAGAACTTTGAAGAACTTCTACCCAGGCACAAGGCCACCTTGCGAGTTACCAGTGCCAGGCACTGACAAGCAGCTGTGAGTCCACCAGCACAGGAAGGTTGCGCAGTGATGGCGATGAGGGAAACAAGAGCCCTTAGTTTCATTCTTGGTGGTGAGGGAACCGTGGCCTTTAAAACCACTGAAGTGCAGTTTCCTAAATCCAAGCACAATCGCCAGCTTCTGCCGCTAAAAAAGCTTTCCTTTGACACTTCAAAGGGTGATGAGCAGAGATGATGTAGAGAAAGATCATCGTCTTCTGGGTGACAAACATCGCATGGACATGTGCTGAGTGCTGTAGGAACACTGAGCAGTGGGAAGACTGCCCCAGGCGAGTTGCAAGCCACAGATAAGGCTTTAGAAGATGAGTTTAAAGGCACTGAAAATCTTGAATGAGAAAATATAGTCCTAGGCAGGGTTTTTCTGTTCCTGACGACTAAATTCCTACTCAATAGGTATTAATAAATATAATTTAATAGCATCCCTATTTTTTATGTGAAGCAGACTTGTCATCTTCTGATGAGCTGTGGCAGAACCAAGATATTAATCTGCAATTATACACTGGGCAATAACAGAAAGACCTGGCTGATCACCCTGCCTTGAATGACCAGATAAATCTCATATCACTCAACTGAGTTGCCTTTCCCTAGCATCCCTGTTCCACCCCTTCGATGCAAGGGGATAATAAAAAACCGCAGGGCGCTGGGACGCCTCAGCATGGAGGTGCGGGAGAGAAACACAAGTGCATTGGTTCTCAGGCTGTTTCTTTTTATGCCCATCCTCATCTGAGTCACGGCCCAGAACTCCCATCCACGTCAATGAAATGCAGAAAAACATAACTACAAGAAAAAAGGAGTCACCTCACTGCCCAGAGAAAACCCTGCCCTGGAGTTTCTTGGGAAATGGCGTGTCCTTGTGTACGTGCTCTGCTTGTACGACAATCACATCTGCTTAATGTTGCTTCCCAGGAAGGTCTCTCTCATTTCTAGCTGAACCGGCGAGGTTTTTGGGGTGAGCTGTCCGTTTGGTTGTATGTTAGTGGTGCATCACAAAGCCAGACAAAGATGGGCTTATCTACTGAGCACAAGGACTCCAGCCCGGCCAACACAGAGCTGTTTAGAACCGCAGAGCTACTGCACTCTGAGCCGCTAGACGGCTCGGCTTGGCGGTTTCTCTTCCGTTCAGGACAGCCTCTTTTCTGGGAAGCCAAACTGCCCACTGCAGCTGCTGCTTCAGGAATCTCTGAACTGGCAGCCACCAAATACAAATCGTACAAAGCAGCAGCCAGAGGTAAGGCAGCCGTGCAATGCCACCCAAAATGCAGCTCAGTAGCCCCAGCATGGGACTGTGTTGCCATTGTAATTGCAGCATTTACCCAAGGCGATGTGGGCACACCTTGAGAGTGACAGAGTTCATAACATCTGGTTGCCTGGGGCCTTCTTCAAAGGCCAAGCTCTTGCTGTCCTTTTGTCTGTCTAGGACGGTGCTTCACGCTTTGAAGAGAGGTGTGCTGTGAGTTGCGTACTGCTAGTTACCTCCGAGTGTGGAATCGGGTGTTTCTGTTATTAGAAGGAAGAGTTAAGAGAGAGTCAAGGAGAGGGAGGTGCTTTTGCCCATCACAGGATGTTTTGAAGCATTCTTTGTGTCGCCTGGTGAGCATCCACGGGGCCAGCTGAACTGTAAATCTCAAATCGGTTTTGGTACTGGTGTGGGATGAATGAAACCCACCGGTGACTGAGCTGCTGCTCCACTCCACTCCAAGCTGCAGGGCTTCAGCGTGGCTTGCTCTGGGCTTCCCCATTTCGAGGCCAGTCGGGAAGGGATGATCTGCAGTTTGCAAGAGTGAGGGTCATCACACAGGACAAAGAGCCTCACAGCAGTTTAGTATTTCTGAGCTGCATAAATTCCTAGCGTCTGCTGCAGGCAGAATCCAAACCCTTGTGTCAATTCTGTACCATGCTCCAGACTGCCAAAAAACATTAATATAAGCACATTTATCTGGGCTGCAGTGTGTTACAAGAATTCATTAGGACAATATGTGATATGGTGCTGAAACAGAAGGCTGGGTTTCTCTGGCCAGAGATGAGGAAGTCTAGTCCCTGCTGAACTTTTACTACTGATAAAGACAATGTCTGCTGGCAGCATTCATTTTTTACTAGGCCATCTGCATCTAGTCAAGGATAACTTGACTTTCTGAAAAAGCCATTCATCAGAATCAACCCTGTGCAACTTTCTCTTGATGAGTAAAGCAACACAAAGAAAGACTGAGATGGTTAATAAACTTCTTTGGGAGCAAAAGGTCAATGCTGGTGTAAACAAAGCAGTGTCGTAGGACCATACAGAAGCATTGAAGTCCTCTGCGTGTTTATGTGGCTGATGCCCCGTTTCTTTTCTATCAGAGTTTGTTATCATTTATTTTGCTCCGCTTTAGCTGATCTATAAATCTCTAGAGCAGTGCTCTTTATTTTCTCGGTTTTGTCGTTTCTCTTATCACCTTTTATCACCTGTGTCCAGCATGTTTGCTACTCTCTGCTGCTTGATGGCTGCCCACCACTGGGTCTTTTTAACCCTTTAGTTCTCGACATCTCATAGTTAGGTCTTTCGGAATCTTCTGGGTTTTTCCCCCTGAAGCGGAATCAAAGACTCAAGATACTGCCTTAGGAAATCAATAAAGGCAAAAGGTAACGGGTGCACCGGTAAGGAAATGCTCCTGCCCCAGTGGCAGAGCCTGTATCTTAGCTACATGGCCCAAACCAGGCAGTGTCCATGGATTTTCTGCTTCAGGAGTTTACTACAGTGCTTCAGATCCAAACTGGAGAGTCCTAGATTTGCAGCCTGAGGGCAGGTGACAGGTTGTTCTTCCAGCCCTCCCAGTCTATGGTTCTCAGGCTCTGTGGCTGCATGTATAGAATGCGGTCACTAGAAGCTGGACGATTTTGTCTGATGTCATTGGACTAAAAAACATTTCTTATGGGCTAGATACGCAGAATCAGACAAATGATTGGATTGAGCCAAACCAGTTCTGGGGGGATGGCTTTAGCAAAACATGTTCTGCTTCTTTTCAGGGTTTATAACTTGAAGCATTTTGTTTAATAGGGACTTACGCAATGTAATTTCTGATGGTATTGGAAACTGGGTACTACAGGGAACCAAAAATTGCTAAATACTCTGAATTTCACAATTTACTATGGATTCTGAGACCAGCCAGTTAAAACATGAATCTCCCTTGTTAATAACTATAGTGTAATGTAATTCACTTCTAATAGTCTGAGCCTCTGCTCAATCTGCAATCTTAGCCTTAGAAAGGCCCCACGTTCCCAAAGTCAGCACGAGAAAGAGATCTACTCGGTCCAGAATTGCTGGGTTAGGTTTAAATCCCACTGACTGTTCCAAATGTGGTATCCCGGTTGCTGCACGCGGGTGTGCAGACTGTGGATGTTCTGCCACTGTGACAGCAAGGCTGCAGGGAGGTCTGTGTATTGGCATCGTGTTCAGTGCGTCACGTCGTTCAAGTGACAGGGAAACCAGGGCAGGTTTAGTGTTGTGGTTTGTCAGACTTCTTTAACTTCCTTTCCCTGCCTGGAGTGAGAATGTTATGTTAGAAGACAATGGTGAGCTGATCTTGAGACCCAGTTGAAGTAACTGGCTCAAAGCACACACAGGCTTTAGGAGCAAAGCAGTGAATAGTCATGAGCTGTATAACACTGTTTTCGGTCAGGGGAATTCTGTCGATGCGTGTTGTTTGACTTGGCCACGTGCTGGAAGTAGCTCACTTCATTCCTGGCTCTTTTTGCAGCGCTCCGTCTTTAAAGGCAGGGTTGTTGTTCTACATTTAAAGTGTTTTTATTCAGACATGAACTGAACTCAGGAAAATTAATAATCTTAAGGAACGCATCTGGATTTTTCAATTGATCTTTTAAATTGAAGACTGTTGTGACTGACTTTCAAAAATTCTCTTCGGCACCAGTGCATTTAGAGTTCTGGCCCTTTCTGAAAACGTCAGTAACTCATGAAAACAATTTTGCCTTCTGGTGGAAACGCTGTGTTTCCATGCAGATTGCTTAAGCTGACTGGCATGAAATGTAGTTTGTGCTAATCAGCCACAGGCAAAGGCAAAACGGAGGGACTGTGATCCGTGAGAGCAGAATTTTGGAGTATTTAGAAAATTACAATTCTGAGCAACACTGGCTAGTGATGGGGGTGCTCTGCCTGATCCATTAAGTGGGTCACCCCAATCCTACCTGGTCCGCAGAAGAGTTTGGTCTGTGCAACTTGAGCAAGAGGCCCTTTAGCTGTGATTTGACAAGGAACATGGGGTGTGATGCTGGGGGAGAATTTGCCACAGTAAATATGAGTTAAAACATTCCAGCTTCAGCAGGTGTAAGTGTCCCAGCCTCAAAGACCCACTGAACTGACCATCAATGTTGATGCCGTGCTGAGCAGAGCCCAAAGGAGGAGCAGGCCCAAGGGACTCTGCGCACTGTCGCCTTTGACAACACAGCAATGGGAACACTCTCTCTTGCACTCTGTAACCTGTAAGTGGGTATGAACTGAGCAGGGTTTCTTCCAAAGTTACCTTGGGAAACACAACAAGAGAGCCTTTGAAATCAGAGCTTGAGGCCTTCTTGAGCTGCAGAACATTAGGTCTGTGAGGCGGCTGGGAGTCTCCTGAGCTTCTCTGCTCAAAAAACAGAGGACAGATAGAAGATTCAAATTTGAAGTTTTCCAGCATATCCTGGTGCTATATCCAGGTGATATTTATGCCACAGACAAAAGGATCTGCCTGATTAAACTGTTCCTTGATAACATTTTCAAGCATATTTGGTTCAATTTCTACACTTTAATATTGAAGGTCTGCACCAGTCATGGAGTCATAGAATCATTCTGGTTGGAAAAGACCTTTGGGATCATTGAGTCCAACCATCAATCCTACTCTACAAGTTCACTCCTAAACCAGATCCCCCAACACTACATCTAAGTGACTTTTAAACTCATCCAGGGATGATGACTCAACCACCACCCTGGGCAGCCGAATCCAGTGCCTGACCACCCTCTCCGTGAAGAATTCTTTTCTGATGTCCAATCTAAACCTACCCTGTTGAAGCTTGAAGCCCTTCCCTCTGGTTCTGTCACTAATTACCTGTGAGAAGAGACCAGCACCGACATCTTTACAACATCCTTTCAGATAATTGCAGAGAGCAATGAGGTCTCGCCTTAGCCTCCTCTTCCTCAAGCTAAACAGCTCCAACTGTCTCAACCTGTCCTCATAAGATTTATTCTCCGGGCCCTTCACCAGCTTCTCTGCCCTCCTCTGCACTTGCTCCAGCACCTCAATATGTCCCTTGGACTGAGGTGCTCAAAACTCGACGCAGTACTCAAGATGCGGCCTCACCTGTGCTGAGTACAGGGGAACAATCACCTCTCTGCTCTTGCTGGACACACAGTTTCTAATACAGAACAGGATGCCATTGGCCTTCTTGGCCACCTGGGCACACTGCTGGCTCATATTCAGCCACCTGTCAGTTAGAACCCCCCAGGTCCTTTTCTGCCAGACTGCTTTCCAGCCGCACTGCCCCCAGCCTGTAGCGTTGCAGGGGGTTGTTGTGGCCAAAGTGCAGGACCCAACACTTGGCTCTGTTGAGACCCAGACAGTTCTCCTCAGCCCATGGACGCAGTCTGTCAAGGTCCCTCTGAACAGCCTCACTACCCTCCAGCACATTGACACTCCCTCCCAGCTTGGTGTCACCTGCAAAATTACTGAGGGTGCACTCAATCTCCCCCTCAAGACCATTGATGAAGATGTTGAACAGGAGCGGCCCCAGCACTGAGCCCTGGGGGACACCACTCATGACTGGCATCCAGGAGGATTTAACTCCATTGACCACAACTCTCTGGGCCCGGCCGTCCAGCCAGTGTTCCACCCAGCAGAGTACCTGCCTGTCCAAGCCAGGGCAGCCAGCTTATTGATGAGGATGTTGTGGGGGACAGTGCCAGAGGCCTTCCTGAAGCCCAGATAGACTACATCGACAGGCTTTCCCTTGAGGATCCTCTAAGCAGGTCACCTTATCATAGAATAAGATTAGGTTTGTCAAGCAGGATCTGCCTCTAATAAACCCACTACTGATTGGGCCTGATCACCTGGTTGACCTTTAATTGCTCCATGATGGCTCTGGAGATGATGTGTTCCATAACCTTCCTTGGCAATGAGGTGAGACTGACAGGCCTGTAGTTGCCAGGATCCTCTTTCCAGCCCTTCTTGAAGATGGATGTCATATCTGCCAGCCTCCAGTCCATCATGACAACCCCGGTTACCAAGACTGTTGAAAGATTATGGAGAGCGTCTTGGCAGCCACATCTGCCAGCTTCCTCAGTACTCTGGGGTGTAATCCATCTGGCCCCATAGATTTCTGAGTGTTCAGCTCATGAAGGAGGCTCAAAACAATTTTCTCCTGGATTATGAAGGGCCTGTTCTGTTTCCTATCCCTATCTTCCAGCTCAGGGGGCTGGGTGCCCAGGGAACTAATAGTCTCACTATTAAAGACTGGGGCAAAGAAGGCATTAAGCACCTCAGCTTTCTTTTGATCCTTGGTCATTGTGTGCCCTTCTGCATCTAACAACATGTGAAGATAATCCCTACCCCTTCTCTTACTGTTCATGTCCTTATAAAATGTACTTTTTTTGTTATCCTTTACCACTGGGGTCAATTTTAGTCCTTGTTGGCCTACACAGCTTCACTGAGTGATCGTAGTCCTCGTAAGTTACCTTCCCCCTCTTCCAGAGCCTATAAACTCTCCTCTTACTCCTGAGTTCCAGCCAAAGCTCTCTGTTCTGCTAGGCTTGTCTCTTACCCCGTCATCTTGTTTTACTTGACGTGGAGATGGTCAGCTCCTGCACCTTTAAAATTAATTCTTTAAAGTATAAAAAAAAAAGACATCCTGTACTCAGTGCTACGGAATGAGAGTGTTTGGGCCACAGAAAACACACATCCAGTTTTCTCCTTTGTCTGGTGCAGTTCTAGTGAATCATCTTCACAACAAGCAAGTGCGACATGGAGATTTCCATCACTCAAGCAAATCACTTCTTTATCTGCGATACAGGAATGCTGGGGTTCTTTTTGTTACACCAGATAAATCAGCAAAACTGATACTGGTGGCACTAGAAGAGCTGGGTCAGTGATAAGCTACTGCAGACCTGGTGGGCACTGAATCTGTCAGGTAACAAGACTGCAGGCACTCATGGTATCATTAGACTTTAAATCACCTAGTTTTAATTTACTAGCTGAAGTGTCAGTCAGAACAAAGATGAGCAGAACTCGCTGCTGTTAAGGGCGTGGCTGAAATGTGCTGAGCTCTTCACAGTTCTTCAGCATAACAGAACTCCACAGGTGAAGAACAATATATGTAGCCAGATCTCAATTGATCCCTACTCCTAAGAAACTCTTTTGATGTTCAAAATAGAGAGGGGACAAACAGCCTTGGAACAGCGACATTTCACATTTGAGAGATCTACTGTTTCCTGCAAAAAGCAAACAAAAAATAAATGGCGGTGAAACGTGGATACAATGGGAGAAATCTCCACCAGAGAAACTTTGGAGGGAGAGGGTCACTAACTTGGCGGAAGTGCTTATCTCCTTTATTCCTTTCCATGATGTACCGAGCAGTGCAAAACAGTGTGCCTCAAGTTTTTTTCAGATTAGGGTCAGAAGTGTGCCTGTATGTCAGGTCTCCACAGGAAACATATTTTTCTCGTGTAGGAAACGCGTTGCTTAACGTGTATGAACCTTGTAATGAAGGCATGACTAGGCGATGATCTCAAAGGCTGGTTCCCTTTACAGATTAAAACAAAGCCATGGGACCAAACAGTTTTTGTAAACAGCCTCTGCTCTGGTAATTTTTGGAGGCTCACAGTTGTCATGATTTCAAAGGATTAATTCTGTTTTAATAGTCGATTGAGTAGAACAAGACGTTAGTGGGATAGTTAGTTATGTGTCACAATACACTAGCTAAAGGATTATGCCCCACTTCAGAGTTAATAACATTTTAAACCTCTACATAAACTATTTTTTTTATCAATAAACATGTCTCTAAGAGTGGGCCAGATGCACTCACAGGTCTTAATTGTTCAGTCCAGTGACTAATCCCCACTTGATCAAGATTTTACTGACTTAGCAGCTGTCTGGAGAGTGACAAATTTATGATTCAATTGCAATTTCATCTCAGACTTGAAACTGCGTGATCATTTGTGGGAATTAGCTACCTGATAAGATAGCAAGGGTGGAAGAAGTGCACGCAGTTCCGTGCAGCAGAACCCGAGCGTTGCAGAACTCTTCAGGCTGCATTGGAAAGACACAAATGGCCATTAAGGGATTAGCCCATCACTGATTGAGTGGCTGCTCGGAGTTGAGGTTTACTAAATCACTGCAGTGGAAGGTCATTATCCTTGGATACAGGAGACGGTTGGATCCGTGTCCAAACACATGAGCAGTAAATTGGAGCGAACAGAGTGTGCCAAAAATGAAAAATAGAAAATGTGCAACCCTTGTTCTTCAAGTGTTCAAATTTCCAGGTCATACCCCAAGTTTTTTTTTCTCTCTTGGCATTGAAAATATGTTTTCACTGCTTTTAGTATCAGCATATTCTTGTCTCTGTAATCTCTTCTGACTGTATTGCTTCCCCTCAATGCTATCAAATTTGTGCTTAGTTAACAAATGCTGAAACTCAGATAACGTTTTAGAAGCTGATTAGGAAAGCAGTGTTAGGAGTTTCCCTCTCCATTTTTGATGGCTTCTGCACAGTTACTAGTACGTAATTAAAACAAATGAGTTCTGCTCATTTGGGATTTGTAACAACAGCGTTTGGGTCGGTTTCTTTTCTTCCAGTGCTTGATGTGCTATCAAAGCAAACCGATCACGAGCACTAACAGTTTTGTTTGCTTTGAAAAGTTATGACAAAAGTAAAGTCTTTGTTCAAAGTAAATCCAGTTGCTTTCCTTCCAAAGAGAAAAATCATAAAATGCTGCAGCAATGGCACAACCTTCCTGCCTTGCTTAGGCATGTGTTGGTGCACCTGATGAGTACAAGTAACTGCTGAGCAAATCCACTTCAGGGGTCTGTAACATTATGTCCAAAGACTATTTGGCAATTCAAATGTATAGCTTAAGTATGTCAAATTTGGGGATTTTTGCTGTGCTGGCTATGGCCTTTTGGCTAGCCTGAATAAGCCCAAGATCCCTTGGGGCTATTTCTCTGTGAGTTGAACTTAACAACCTGTTTTCCCAAGGTACAGATGCATCTAGTGTTGTTCAGTTTATCTCAGTCTAGACGGGCACATAACTGTAAGAGGGACGTTTCCCGAAGCACAAAGCAGTTCACCAGAAACTTGTGAGCTGGTAGGTTGGACAATTCACCTTCAGAGAAATCTGGTTAATTTTGGTCATGCAATGGGCGATTTTCCCTTACCAACACAGCAGTAAAACACACAGTTCAGAGATGGAGCTGGAAGCCGAAGCTGAGTGTTGTGCTAACCAGTAAGTTAATGTTTTCAGTATAACTATCCTGTACTGAGATTAGCAGAGGAGGAAGGCAAATGTGTCAGCAATAAAGATCTTAGGCCAGGTGAGGTGATACCGCTACAGTCCGATGTCCCGTTGTGCCCAACATTCTTTCACCTTCTACTAGTCTCAGTCAAAAAGCTGAAAAACCACTGGGTCTTCAGGAACAGCTTATACCTAGTACAGAAAGCAGAACTGGGTCAGTCTAACTCTGACATTGGTGGGAACAGAAATAAGCTACATCAGGGGCTAGAGTAAGTTTGAGGGGAAAAAAATTGAAAGGAAAAATAAATATTAAAATCCAAGAAAATCAGAGAGGAAATGACTGTTTTCCAGTTTTGGATGGAACTCTCATGGCAAGGCTGAAGATCTAAATTAGCCGAAAGCTTTATCCACTTTTTTGATGTTGAAACACTTGGCCAGCTCTGCTTTCTAAGATTCAGCTGATATCCAGAAGATTTGGACAAGTAGATGGTGAGGAGGGCTGGGAAAGCGAGCTAAAAAGAGAGAAAGTGCAAGAAGAAAATCAATCTGCCAAATTAGACAGAGCAAAGGAACAGGAAGAAAAACAGGAAATAACCTAATAAAATATAGTGGAAAATAAATAACATCCAGTGCCCCAACAATTTCCTCTCACAAAGAGTATTGACAGGATAAAGCAAATTACAGGCACATTTCTGTCTGGATACGGAAAGTCAGCTATATGGCATTTCACCCCCCTCCCCCCGCCCCCACCCCGGCTGCATGAAGATAACTCTATCAGGCCTGAGTCTGAACATCCTGCAGGTGAAGACGGAGCACAAATGTGACCCAAACAACTGAAGCTGAAGAAAGAACTAAATGGTTAATGAAAGTGAACTTTATGAGGTGGAAATGTCTGTATTTATCAGTGCTACCTTGGAGACTGGTACCATGGGGAATATATGCAACCCGAAGGAACGAGGGTAACACCTGCGTGCCACAGCGTGCCATGGTTCTGGAGATCTCCTAGGCAGCCATAGTGACTTTTTGGAGCTAGAGTAGAGAAAAGGATGTGTCAGCTAGTCTTATGAACTGAGTCGGTACTGGTCTACCAAAGAGGCCAAGCAGACTTTTACACTCCCCCGGTGGATGGACTCTCAGGGATGGTGTTTTACTAAGAATGGTGCCAGAGCACCAGCTGCTCAGTGCCACCAAGTTATTGCAGCAGTTTCCCCAGCAGCTACCTAAAAATACATCTTACTGAGAAGAGCAAATCCTCCTGCATTAGCAGGAACTTTGGCAAACAAGTAACAGGTCTGTTTTCAAGCGAGGTCCTGGTCCTAGTCGTGCAGTGTTTACAGGTTTTGCACTCCACAGAGTGTGGTTGTAAAGGGCCTTAGGGCTCACTTCAGCTGATTAAAGTAAATGCTGTGGCATTAGTTATTAGCCAAGAACAACAGGCGTATAATTAAGTTGAGTAACTGAGCCACCACACACACTATTTACTTATTTCACCATGTTTAAACTGGTATTCCATAGAAGCAGAAAGCAGTTTGGAAGTGCAGATCAGTCATGTGAAAAGTTGAAGTGTGTAAATGAACCAGAAATTCTACCGAGGGATTCCCCTGGTGAATGAAAACCTGGTGCTAATGGTGTGGTTTGTTCACAAAGGTTTCATCCTGGGCGTAAAAACTATGGGAGAGAGAAGAAAACAAATTAATCACAATTAAAGCAAACGTGATGCACTTCATAGGAGCAGAATGTTTAAAAATGTTCTGCACAAATATTAATTTTCAGCTTTGGATTAATCATTTATTTCAGTGCAATAAAATGACTGTTTCATAACAAGAAAAAAGCGAGCTGCTTTTTTATTTACAGCACTTTGAGCTTTAGAATGACAAAATGAGCCAGGGCGTACCATGCTGCAGCTTCACCCATTGACACAAATGAAAAGGATAGAGCAGACATAGTACATCTGGTTTACGACTTTTAATTGCCTTTGTGACCCAGTTCATACCAAATCCTCTCAAGGCAAAGACTCTTTCTTTGTATGCATCACAGGGCTAAATCTCTATCTGAAATATGTTGCTTAAAAAAACATTGCCATGTTAAAAAGTAACGATATTTCTTGCTCACATAAATCTTTAGTACTTGCAGGTGACCTGAGAAAGTGAGAAGTGGAGAGTTCAGTTGTCTGGTGAATGAGTATGTTAAACTTTCCAAATAAAAGCTTCTCCT
This sequence comes from Rhinopomastus cyanomelas, assembly GCA_013400115.1. Taxonomy (NCBI): domain Eukaryota; kingdom Metazoa; phylum Chordata; class Aves; order Bucerotiformes; family Rhinopomastidae; genus Rhinopomastus; species Rhinopomastus cyanomelas. Next base: position 700,246 of record VXBP01004084.1, on the reverse strand, counting down.
AGAGCACCAGATTCTTCCAGCAATGAATCACCATGCTGTTGTTTATTAGGAAGACACGCCTGGAATTTTTTAGTAACTCAGGTAACCTTTCATGGTTTGATGGATACAAAAGATAATTGTGTCCACAGTGATTTAATGAGGCTCTCTGATGTAATATAGTAGTCTGTGACTACTGAGTTGGTGTCTCTGTCCTGGGAATAGGGAAGGGATATCAGAGGAGGGCATGTGCACAGAAACACACCGTTATAAAAACAATCTATCGCTAATCACTTACAAGAAATATTTCCTATGTCATGCAACAAGCCAGAGCAGCCTGCTGCAATAACAGCTCTGAACTTCAGCCGACTGGAAGTCCCATGGCAGTGCTGAGCACCCTCAGCAACGGAGATTTCACTGAATCAAGCAATCAGCAGTGTGCTCAGCACGATGTCCTTTGGACTCACAATACTTTGACTTTCCTGCGGCCCGATACTTTTCACTGCTAAAGCAGTTTGGTGTGGTCGAGTGGTGAATCGCTGCACGTGCTGTGCAGCTGGCACCACGTGAGGATGATGATGGGTATTTCTGTAAAAATATGCAGGCTTCTGAAATGCAAACATTATTGTCCTTGATCAGAACCATTCTCTTTGTGGGCCAGGCACTAGTTCTCTCCCTCACACAACGCACAGTTGGGATATAACTGTGCTTATTAATTGATCTCCTAACAACAGCGTCACTCACTATCGGCTCTTAGAACATTCAGTGTAATTTAGTGAAACCTTACAGGCTCCTTGGGGCAGCCTCTTTAAAGCTCATTGTTTTAAAACCCAGCTCCCTGCTCTGATATGTCTGCATTTGGGTAACTACAGTTTTTCACTCGACTGCTCAAGTCCAGCTTGACTTTCAAGAACAGCTGTGTAAAACAGCTTGATCGAGGAGCTTGGTCTTTTGGTTTTATCTAGCAACTTTATTTCTAAACAAGATATTTCCTTTGGCTTTGCTCTTTGCTTTTTGTTTGTTTGTTTGCTTTAGTAATAACCCTGTGAATGTTGGAAATAATTCTTTCTTGTGCTGCATGACAGTCAGTGTTTAGTGGATTCCATCTGTATTATCCATAAAAAACCATTCTCATTCAGAAAATCGCTGAACATGTCTGTAATCTACATAGTGCTCAGAAGTGATGGATTTGCTGAAGTGCATCCTCGAGTTAGGGTGAAATGAAGGTGTTGAACTCTCACAGACATACCTGAACAATTGTTGTCCATGACAATGTGCAAAGCATGAGAAGTCTCTCTTGTGAGTATTGAGATCCAGATGAACCTGGGAGGCTGGCAGCAGAGAAAGATGACCTTCTTTGCAAACAGCACTTTTGGGTATAGAACAGCAGGCTGTCAGTGTAAGAATACACCGTCGATTTCTGAAAGCCTGGCTTACTGTTGGTGACTAGAAACAGGAATGCTTCTGTTTTGAAGCAGCCCAGTGGGGTCACGCTGAAAATGTATTGTTTTCCGAAACTACTTGCCTGACCTCTGAAAAACCACAACCTTTTCAAAGTGGTTCATGCTGTAGAACCAAACTGATGACCAGCATTAGGACCTCTAGAGTTCTGCAGAGCAAATCCTCTTCAGTTTATTTGCACGTGCTCTGAATTACCTTTACCTTAACAATATTTTCACAGACAGTTTCTCCAGAAGATTCAGTCTGTCAAATATATAGCATGCACACTCAGAAGCAAAAACTTAAATGGCTTGCAAAGGTCCCACAATACACAGTGCTGATGAGTCCAGGGACCAAGAGAAGCATCATGACTTAGAGACAACCAGGGGCATTAATGCCACTGGTGTTGAGGAGCTCCACAGATTCCTTAGCTTACCAGCCCTTGAGCCATCTATCCCCCTTTCAAAAGCCTCATCTTCCAGGGCTTTTCCAGCTTTGCCATTTTAATGTGTCCTTAAAGCCAAAAATACCAGTTCCAGATCTCCATAGGTCTAGATGTTCTACAGAAGAAAACCATCTGAAAAAATAATCTGGTCTGAGTGCAAAACTGAAAAAAACCCAGCGTGTCACAAGGCAAAGAAAAGAAAACCTTAAATGCTTTATGAAATATGTCATTCTGAATGTATGATGGAATAACAAGCACTGTCTATGGCGTTTTTGGAGGAATATAGGTGAATTTGAAGTTAAGGATTTGCAGAATTTGCAAGAATTCCGGGTATAATATTTGATACTCCTGCACTGGCAGCTAATATCACAGAATCACAGAACATTAGGGGTTGGGAGGGACCTCGAAAGATCATCTAGTCCATCCAGGGCAGGATCTCCTAGACCAAGTCACGTTGGAACATACCCAGGTGGGTTTTAAAGATCTCCAGAGAAGGAGACTTCACAACCCTGCTGGGCAGCCTGTTCCAGTGCTCTGTATTATATATCTAAAAAAAAAAATTCCTGTTTGTTTCTTCTTGTCTCATTTCATAGAATCATAGAATCATTAGGGATTGGAAGGGACCGCGAAAGATCATCGAGTCCAATCCCCCTGACACAGCAGGATTGCCTAAACCAAGTCACACAGTAGTCACTGCAAGGGTGGTTAAGGAAGTGGTTTTGTTTGGTTAGATATTTAATATAGATTTTGAATGCTATATTAAGATTTTCATTTTGATTTCAAGCAAATATGAATTTGTCCTGCAAGATAACAGACACCAGCCATTTCCATTCATCATTTCCTGGAAGCGCTTGGAGCGTCCCAAGTTTTACTGCTTTCTTGTGGGAATAGTGTCTTCGCAGGCAAGATGGTTACCTTGATATCTATTGTTAGTGTCCTTCACAGAAGCTGAATGTGCTGAGGTGCTTCCAGAAAACACTCTTTACTTTGTAGTCACAACCTGTACAACCTCTTTGCCCTGTGCCACGTTTTTTTCAGGAAGCTTAAATACACATGAGAAATCTCTATGCACATGTGTAAATGTGTCATGTCCCAGCACATCTCAACGAGTGTGTGTGTCCAGGCCAGTGGTGGTATCAGGCCAGCGGGCACTAACACACGAAGGAGGGCAATGAAAACAGCAGTCAGCCATCACCATACTCCTGTGAGGTACACACTGTAAGTTCTGTTTTACAGAGGAAAGCTCAGCTAAGCCTGAGCAAGCAAAACTTTGCGCTTTTCATGTAAACTGCACAAGTGTTACAGTAGTTGGGAACTTGGCAACGATGGATGAACTATTTGTACACAGGTCACCTTCCATGTCTTCTCCAACATACTGTTATGTGACAAAATGGTTTATATCTTAATTCATGAAATTTATTTTTTACTGTAAAACAAATGATAATGAGTAGCTCTTTAAACTAATGTTTTATTTCCAGTGAGTCAAAGTTTTGGCATCAGTTTCATGGAAAAAAACATTAATCTTCACAACTGAAATAGAGAGCTGTTGACTAAATAAGACCTGACAAAATTAATTTTCAAAACTGTTCACGTATCTTTCTCATCAAATTTTGAGCAACTCTTGTTTGCTGTTAACTGTTAAGAACCAATTATTCTTTCTGTTCAGGCTCTGTTGCTGTGTAATTTGAAACGTTCGCTTCCAGAATGGAAGGAAGGCAGGTTTAAATCTCTGCTGAGATGTCTGTGTATGTGTAAGGAACTGTCGGCTGTAATAGGAACAAGTATTTGTTACTTGCATTTAACCTTTGGTTAACTAATACTGCTGCGAGTTGTAGTTCACAGGAGGAAGAAATGTTTGTTCCCAGCTGTGTAATACAGACAAGCCTTGAGGGCTGTTGTGAAGGTTTTTGAATTATATTTTTCTCCTCTGTCCTGCTGGGAAATGTACAGAAATTGATACAAGACCCCACTATCATTCATGTGGCAGCAGACTAGGAATGACTGCTAGAATGTCTGGGACATGCTTTATGTTTAGTGCTGACAATCTAAGCAAGACAAATATGATTTATGGGACAATAGTTCAGATGGGGAATGAATGGAGATGTCTTGGTGAAAATATCAGCGTAAGTAGGCTAATGTGAAGGAAGTAGGTTTTAAGGAAGGATCTAAAGGAGATTTGGCATGTGGCAGATGGGAAGTTATTCAAACTGTAAGAGGCAACATGGAAAAAGAAGTGAAGCTGAGAGTGGGAGAAAAATATGTAGGACAAGAAGGGATGCTGGAAAAGTTTGCTGTTCCTTTCCACACATAACTAATTGATTATCTTAATAGCCTGGAAAAGTGGCTAATGAACGTCTAGTTAATTGTGGTATATCCACATAGATAATAACATTCCAGAAAAAGTCATCAAGGCTTCAGTCCTGAATGTTTCTCCTCAGCAAACCAAGAATTTACGGTCTGAAAAAATTCACCATTATTCTTATTACTGTAGTACTTCTACAGAAAAAGCTGTCCTTGTTCAGGAGAGTTCATTGTCCACTTGGACAAATGGGCAAAGGGAAATACTACCAACAGATTTTTATTAAAGGAGAAGAAAGAGACTTGTCAAGATCAAGTGGTTTGCCCAAGACCATGAAGGAAGCTAAAATGTGGAAGAAACACTCAATATGTGAACCTGCTATGCTCCTGTCGATTTCTAATTGCAGCACAAGCATCCTGATAGCTGAAGATCACTCATATCCATTCCTGTTTTGAATAATGTACTCAATATCCTCTCTCTATAGGCTTTAGGAGTGCAGATGTTTTGAAGGTTAACTGTGTGCTTGCAAACTGCTCTATAAAAAGCTTCACATAATTTCACACATTTCTCTAGTAGATTTTTACTCTACTACAACTTTATTTCCTTAGCGTATAAACCATGCGTGGCTTTGCATGTCCCTTCCTAACTAATGTTATCCCCAGTTCTTTTTCCCTGAGTTGTTGTCCTGGTAATGCAAACCTTGTCAATGCACTTGTTTGCAGCTTCTCCAGTTAATTCTGCTGGGCAAGCCATGATGATCAGAAAGTGAGGAACGCTTTCCTAGTGCTCACAACAGGGGTCCAGCACCTCTCTCTTCTCAAGTTCTCCCTCTCCAAATTATTAACTAATGATCGTCATTAGGTCAGGGTGCAAACAGGTAAGAATTATATGCATGTAATGAAAAAAGCAAGAAAGTTAACATCATTTGTATGGAAGAGGTTACATGGTTACCACCCTTTTTATGGTTTTACCTTTTCTTGATGGAGAGCTAAAACCTGAGGCAAAGACCGTAAAAAATGAGTAAATTTAATGTCCCTATAGATAAAATTGGAGATGGACATGTAAAGAATGTAAACAGTTCTACCACAGCTCCAGAATAAAGGCTACCAGTGCCACTGTCAGTGTACATGTGCCAGGATTCACATCCCACAGCACAACACAGTCTGTGCAGTAAGCACTGTGGTTCAGTTTACCTCATTACTTCCATTACTACTGGTTTGAGCCTAGCGTAGCCATCAAATCTTTCTCTACACTATTCTGAGAATGAACTTTAATCCATATCTTATCTTCTGCTTGAAAATGAACATCCTTTCTGTTCTTATCGTGTTTCTGCCCTTTTTTTTTATTGAATTTTTGAGCCTCAGCCATATTCTGTTTGGCAGTTATATGCAGTTGTTCCTGCTTGGCTGTTTGTTGTGCTGAGTTACCTTTGAAATTCATCCCTCTTTTTAAAACACACTTCAGGGGCCCTTCCAATGACCTGCCACGGGCTGATGCTTCCATGAAAGCTCGGCTCGCTCTGCTGCACTCACTGCTTTCTCTTGAGGTTGTACAAAGTCTCTCACTCTGGTGCCACACAGCTCATGAAGGAGAAGTCCCAGGAATCCAGCTACCACAGATCTGCTCCGTGCTGTTAGCTAAACTAGTCCTGGACCAGGTGAGAGTAAGGGACCAGTGACCGCCTGTCCATCACGAGGAGTCTGGAGAACATTCGTTATCTTAATCTCTGAGTTCACCACACTGACCATGGGTGTATTTAGAACTAATTATCCTTTAAAATAAAAGGACAGTCCTTCACATTGTAGCATTTTCCTGATTTAAGAAGGTCAAATGCAAGGCCGGAGACAACAGCCCCTTTCCTTAAAACACGTGCTTGGGTTTGAGAGCTTTTCTCTCCCCATCCACCATTTTTCACCCTTTGCAGCTGCCAGGGAGGCCCTTTCCCGCCCTTTTCTGGGCCCTTCCTTTCCCGCCCTTTTCTGGGCCCTTCCTTTCCCACCCTTTTTGTTTCTCTCCTGTCTCAGGCACCTGGTCCACACCTGTGGAGGACAGTGTCATTTCCGAACAAAACCCTTGGGTTTTCCTCACAAACAGGTGCCTGGTCCACACCCATGGAGGGCAGTGGCGTTTCTGAGCAAAAATCTTGCATTTTTCTCACAAAAATGCCAAAAAAACAACCTGAGGCCAAGCCCCTGGCCGAAGACTTTGTCCTGAGGGGGGTAAAATGGCGTCTGCAGCCCCTGCCTCAGGGTGCTTCACCATTTCCCTGTCCGTGGGGAAAGGTGTGTGTTTGTGTGGGGCAGGGAGCACACGCTAGACGTATTCCAAAGGAAATGTCATTTTTCTTTTTTTAAAGAGCAAGCAGTTTGGATAGATTTCTGTGCTTACTGGTAGAAAGTAGAGTCCTTGGCAAGCTGGGCCCTGTCAAAGCTTGGAACTTCCAGCAGATACTTTGGCTACAAACCCTCAAATCTTTCCTTCAGTTAACAGCAGTGTGCAGTAAGTGAAAAAAAAATTTAAATAAGGACAACATGGATTCAGATGAGAAAACATTTTCTTCCAGATGCAAATCTTCATGCAACCTCCAAAAGTAAGAATCAAGCTTATATTCACTTCATTCTGAGGGAAGACTGGATCTAATTGACCTATCTGCAGTGTTTTTGGAACTGTTCCACTGTAAATATGCTCTTTATAATTAAACTAAGTGGCTGATTTATTGGATCTGCAGTTCACATTCTGCTGCACCAAAAGTCTTTGTTGCTTTTCTTTTAGTGATGATCATGGTCTTCTCAGCTGATGGAACTGAACTTTATCAGTTTTGTGGAGGTGATAAAAGTTGCCTGCAGGTGCTGCAGAGTAATAGGGGAGATAAAAGCTACTTGTGGGGGTAGCAAAGCAGTAGTTTAAAAGGTTGGTTAGAATCCTTTCAGTTTGTGAAAACACACATATAAAGCTGTAAGAATTAAAAGGTAGCTTTGTGGGTGTTGTTTAAAAACATTGTTTGTTGTATCCTACCTGGGTAGAAAGCATTGACCTTTTGGTGGCTTTCAAAATGCTAAAGGATTGTTTGTGTTCTGCAGTGTGGTGAAGGTAAGGAAGCCAGTGTAGCACTCTCTGGCTTCTGTGGTAGGAGCTGTGCTAGGTTCTGGTGGAATTTGAGTGGGGTTTTGTGCATATAAATTTATTTCATTACACTTTTCAGATTGCTTTGTGTTAGTAAGAGTAGCTGTTGGTTGGAGGGACTTTCTGTCCAGTATTTTGCAGTTTTCTTTCCCACAGTAGTTATGAGCACTTTGATGCAATAATAGTATAAACTTATGAAATATTTCTTTTACATAGGAAGCAGACATTGGTTGAAGCTCTGAGTTAGAAGTGAACTACTTGTCTGTCTGTTTCACTGCTTCTAATCTATTTGCTTGATGATTTTAACTTGGTTTTGATATCAATTTTCATTTAGCATTTCAGTGTGAGAGGTTGCCTCTTACGGTGATTGTTTTTCAAGCTTTTGTTTGCTGCTACAGCTGCATACTACTTCAAAAATTGTTAGTCACACGGGAGAGGGTTGTGTTTAACTTTGCATTCTGTGAATATGAAGCTAAAAGGAGTCTGAGTCAAAGACCTGAGTATCAGAGGAGGTGGTTTCCAGACAGCAAACTCAGGAAGTGCTACAGCTGTGTTAGTCTGGAAGAACATCAGAGTGAGCTGTGACAACACGCTTGGGTTGAGGATCTCCTTCCAGCTTTCTGCAGAGGGATCACTGTTGTCAGTAAAACAGCAAAGTTCACAAGGGCTTAAGAATTCCTTTCAGTATATCTCTAAGTGCACCGCAACTTGCTAGTTCCCTTAGGATGGAGGAAAAGCTGACATTAAGGATTTTCTTCTCACGTTTGAAATGAATTGAAATCCAGGAGCACATTGAGACTTACATGATACTCTCTGATGCCTTTTAATTCACTTGATTTATGGTGTTGCTGTATTACCAAAATGAAATAATTGTAGAGAAGTTCTCTCCTCTCGACAAATATTTGGATATCGCAAGCAAGGGAAAAACCAGTAACCACAGAGCAGCTGTGATTACTTTTTTTTTTTCTTTTTAGAAAACAGTTGCAACCAGGCAGCGCAGTGAGACTGCCAAAGCTGCATTTTGGAGTGAGTGTGTAGTTTTGATTAAAAAAAATAGTTTTTTGGTAGGTGCGTGTTCGAGGGTACATCAGGGCGGGGCTGAAGGGTTCCGTAAATCTGCATCTTGAACCTTTCCGAAGGGTCACAAACCTTGTTAGCGCTACCCAACTGCTCCCCCTTGTGCTGGCTGCCCAGGGCTTGTTCACACACCGTGTTCCCAGGCACACCAGGCTAGATGTGTCGTCTCTTGCAATTTTTTTCTTGGAAAACCTTCATTCAGGAAGTATGCAAGCTGGTTTATTTTCAACCTTGTTGCCTTCAGTAATTCCACGTGGAGAGGAAAGGTAAGTAAATGTACCTCAGATTCTCTGTAATGAAGCCCTGTTTGCTGGCCCTTGGTTCTGTACTCATCAATTGTCATGACAGACTAAATAGTTGTATACACATACAGGTATGTATAGATAGGTACTAAGATGAAGACCACATGGAGAAAGTCTCTATTTTCAAGAATAGTAAAATGCTGCAAGGCTGTGCACACCTGTGTGTGTCTCACCTGTCCTAGAGTCTTGTTCCTCAACACTGCCAGTTCTGCAGTTCACAGAATCACAGAATATTAGTGATTGGAAGGGACATAAAAAGATCAGCTAGCCCAATCCCCCTGCCACAGCAGGATCCCCTAGTTCAAAAGGCTCAGGAACATGTCCAGATGGGTTTTAAATATCTCCAGAGAAGGAGACTCCATAGCCTTCCTGGGCAGCTCAATGACTTTGTGTTCCTTGATATCAAAAAAATCTCAGTATGCTTCTAAGTGTTGAAAAGGTGGTACTGAGTTGGTTCAGATTAAAGTGGCTGACAAATGAAATTCCTTTCAGTATTTAAAGAGCTGTGAGCATGGCAGAACTATCGTAAAACCCTATTCTGACTGCAACCATTGGATAAATCTTCTTGTTTTGCACCATGTTATTGTAATGTCTTTTAGGAGATTGCATAGTTGTTAATATTGCATAAAATAGTCCTGTTTTTCTGCAGGTTATTGAGGTAAACAAGATTTTTACTGCATATTTTACATATTTAGAATAAAATTGATTTCAGAGGAACCATTCTCTATAGGTTATTGCTGGCAGGTAAAGGTGTTACAGGATGATGTCAAACAGAAGGGCAGTGCAGGTGCATAGGAACCTTTATATGGTGGCTGCAACCTAAGGCAGAGGAATTTTTTACTACAGCAAGGTCTGCCATCTGATGGCTGCTCACAGCTAAAGTAATTTAGCAAATGACAATTCTGAAATGCTTTCAATGGATTAGTGCAATGGATTTTTTTAAAAAAAAGTAAAGGGAATCCTTAATCCATTTGGTATCTTTAATGCTGGAAAAATAAGGAGGTGCAGAGGTTTCTGTTGCCCTGGTAGAAGATCCTCTGGAAGTCAAACACTATTAACTTTAACAAAGTAGCTTTGATGGCAGGGAAGAGACAGCTGATACTACACTTCCCTAACAATAAACCACAGTGACAGATGAAAACAAACATGAGTGTGATAACATAGAGCATTTCAGAGAATGGAGCCAAAAACTACTGCAGGCCGATGGGATCTTTGCTTTCCTTTAAAGCCTGTTGCTAATTTAGAAGTGGTTACTTCCAAGAGCAATTAAAAAATATTTTTAAAACAAATCTATATCATGCTACTGAAGCAGGCAGAAACAAGAAGTGAGGTGTGACTTACATTTTGTTAGGCTGTAACTTTGAGAAATTTTTTTTCTTCTTGAAGATTTTTGTTAAAATTGTACACTGTGGCTGATAAATTAAGCAATTCTATGTTGAAAGACTAGACTGCTGCTTCTGACTAAGCTGGAAAAGACATTCAAGGTCATGGAGTCAAACAATCAACCCAACTCTACCAAGCCCACTGTTAAACATTCATCCTTTCCTCTCTGTATTCTGCTATCTTGTTCTGAACCTGGTCTCTCTTTGGTTGGAGTTCTGGACTTAACAGAACTGCTTTGTTCTATTTTTACCTGAGTTGGAAAACTATTTTTCAGTGATGTCTTTATACTGAGGACAAGCAGGCATAATGCACCTGCTAATATGAAATTAGAGAAGGAGGAGAAAAATATTAATTTTTGCTTGCGGTGATGAGACCTTGTGTGCTCTGTGATGTGCTCTCAGAAGTGGTGGATGCCTTTGTGCCACTTCCTAGTGCTCATGGCTGTTGTATAGAAAGTGTTTTGAACTTTTTTCACCAAGGAGGTTGTGCTTTCAAGTTTCTTGCTTTCTGGACACACTGGTTAGATTGAGGGTGTTGCTGTCACTGGGCTTACTTTCAAAGGGAATGAGCTGGTCATCTACATCCACAAGTTGATCTGAAGTGCAGGACGGTGTTTTGTGGTGTGAGGAAGAGTCTTGCTGAAGGAGGAAGGTGAAGTTTCAGACACATCAACAGCCAAGCACCTGTGTGAGTGTTGCAGTGTTTAAGTTCTGTTCATGAACTGAGGCATGATGCCTGATATCTCCTTGGCAGTAATGTCATGTCGTGTTGTTCTGTTCCAATACCCACTTTTAAGAATTATAATAACAAAAGCAAAGTGTTTATTCAGGGAGAAATATTGCACTAAGATCAATAATGTAAAAATGGTTTAAATCTTGTAGCTAAAGCAGTTTTCAGGTTTGCAATGTATCTTAGAATCTACGGAATGCATAGTGAATCTGCACTCAGATCATGCTTATATATTATTGTCCTCCTTAGAGCAGAATCCCACTGTAGAGTTGATGTCAGCCCCTATTTTCATTTGCATGTTTCTTGTGAGCTGCTTTTCAGCTTGAATCTTTCTCATCCAGAACTCACAGCAGATTTCCTTAGGCTTTACCTTCCCCATGAGTACAGATACTTGTACACCAGGAAGGCAGAGCAGTTTGTTTCTTGCACGAATTGTCAACATGTGCAAAAAGCAGAAGTCTCTGGCATTTGTGGGCAACATTACTACATGTTGTAAGAATCATAGAAGTATTAGGGATTGGAGAGGATTGCGAAAGACCTAGTCCAATCTCCCTGCAAGAGCAAGACACCTTAGATCAAATAACTTGATCTGTCTAGGCAGGTTTTAAACCTCTCTGGAGGAGACTCCACAACCTCCCTGGGCAGTCTTTTCCAGTGCTCTGTCATTCTCACAATGAAGAAGTTCCTTCTCATAGAATCATTAGGGATTGGAAGACACCTCCTATGTTCCAGATTATATCTACTGCCCCTTGTCCTGTCATTGGATGACACTGAGCAGTGCCTGGCTCCATCCTCCTGACACCTGGCCTTTCATATTTATAAGCATTAATTAGGTCTCTCTTTTTCCAAGCTAAAGAGACCCAGGTCCCTCAGCCTTTCCTCATCAGGGAGATGCTTCACTCCATCATCTCTGTGGCTGTGGGCTGGACTCTGTCCTCCTGGAAATGAGGAGCCCAGAACTGGGCATAGTATTCCAGATGTGGTCTCACTAGGAGAGAGCACCATTCTTTCTTGGGCTGCTGAGTTACTATGACATTTAAAAAAAAAATTAATTATGAAGACCTTGGACATTGCTTTCAATTATCTTGGAGCACAAACTATTCAAGTGAATTACCTGATTTACTGTTGTAGTGCACAGAAACTACTAAATCTTTCAACCTCAACCTTTTTTTTTTTTTAAAAAATCATTGTGTTAAAAATAGACTGATAACCTTGGCCTCAAGGGATTAATGCAGAGAAGAATCCTATGTTTTCATTTTGTTTCCCCACTGTTATCAGGCTGATCCTCTTCCTGAGCTGTTCCATATTTCCTTTTCCAGGATGCCTTATATTCAGGATCCTTGGATGTTAGTTGAATCAGTGTGAGATTTCCTGAAATAGAAATGACGTGTTACACTTGGCTTTTTGAGGTCCCGATTCACCTTCACAACATGGTTATCTTATGTTATTCCACATACAGCATTTTATTTTTCATATAGTAGCTGGAATTAGATGGACATATGACTTATGCTCTGCTTCTTTACCTTATTTTGACATGGCAGTTTTCCGCAGGTTACCTGGCATGTAGGGAGGAGCTATTTAATTAACGATGGATACCCAGAGTATCTGCGTTTGCACAAGAGCTGTGCCCTCTTGCGTTCGCTCGAAAAAGCAGCAAAAGTAAAGGAAAGCAAGTATGAAATTAAGTCACGGTGTCATGCGTCTTCTGCCACAGATCCTGCAAGAGTCTCAAACTGTGGAAATGCCGCACTTGAATTTCCAGAACTTGATTTTTCTGCTTCCCTGTCCTGGTCAGTAAAAGTTAGTTTTTAATTTGAAGTGAAAAGAGGGCACAGTGGCATAGCATGAAAGCATAGGAAGGAATAGTAAGTTAGAAAAAGAAAATATCTGCAAATTCAAAATGGGGTCAGTTTTCCACCCCAGAAAAGTAACAGGCAAAGTAGAAGTTGCAATCTGAACTTTCCTAACCCTGTTCTGTCAGTCTTTCAACAGGTACGTGTTGTGCTAAGCCAGTGACAGTATTTGATCATACAAGTGTTTTGTTAATTAAGTTCCTATTGTGTTTGTCTAAAGTAACAAACTGTTCCCAAAGTGATGATCTGTCTTATGAGCATGAAGTTTTTCACTTGTGGTTTTTGGGACAATTATGGCTACAGCAGGGAGGTTTGTGGGTCTGTGTTTCCTGGCTAAGTATCTGCATAACAGTGTCATTTCACATGTAATACTTCCAGCACCTCAGTAAGGACGTGTTTGTAGCAGATCAATTGCTGCCTCACTTGTTCATGGTACTGTGGGAGGAAAACACTCTGGAAAAAACCCTGGGTTTACTTCATTGGGCATGATTTTAAGTGTCATTAGAAATCAGAAACAGCCAATTTGGCTAAGTCTTTGTGAACCTTTTTCCGAGGCTAATCTGCATTTCTTGTCAGCTTGACTTATTTCAGAAGTTTTCTTTTGCAGGAAATGGCATTGTGTACTTGCCTTATAGGGATTGAACCCATGCAGAGAATGTGCCTACAAAATGAGATCACTTGCTGGCTTGGAACAAATGTTTCATAACTAAAGTTGGTGCTTTGGTGAAAACTGAGGTGTACATTATATAATGAACAGCTAAATCTTGGGGTCTGAGCATGTTATTAGATACTATGGAGGATAAGATTTCAGTGTAAGGAAGAGTGAGGCTTTTGAGGTGAATTCATAGGACTTTTAGATGGCTTTATAAAAAGTAGAATGCATCTGAGTAGGTCAGAAATAGTGTCCACACTGAGCATATTTTTTAATATGAAAAAGCTTTCCTGTTTGGGGCATCACTGATGGCTCACAGTGTAACAATCCTATTCAAGAGTAAGAATAGAAATCCAGATGGCATAAATCTGAGAACTTGCTTTATTTCCTTAGTCTTGAGCATCTTCAGTAGCTTCAGCAAGAAGGCAAGTATCTTTAGGGTTACCCTTACCCCCTCATCCTGGCTGCTGTAACATATGCAAAAACATACGTCAAAACAAAGCTGTTTGCTTCATGTTCCTTTTCTTTAGTTGTGCAACATATTTTCTATGTTTTATTAAGGAAAGAGTCCTGCTCTGAACAAATTACTAGAATATTATGCAGACCAAATCTTTATGGATGATGCTTTAGATCACATAGGTTGCAACAAAACCAGCAAAGAACTTGGTCATTTGTAGAAGCATCCACCGTGGTTTAACAGCAAAGCTATGCTGAGGATGAATTATTTGTTGTATTTGCTTTTGTGACTAAAATAAAAGGTAGCTTGAGGCATTTTTTTCTTACCAGTAAGGTTTTGTTTCAGCTCTGTGTGTAATCAATGGAATGAAATTAAGCAATGAACTAAGGACTGCTCTGTTATATCGCTAATGTATATTATTCTTTTGTGGCATATTGCATTGGAGACTGAGGTGATGACAGGACTCAGTTTAAACTTGCAATTATTTACGTATGACCTGTCCAAAGGCTGCATTTCGTCTGAGAGCCCAGGCCATCTCACTAGCTTGCAGTGCCGAAGGACGCACACCTTCCACAGTTCTTAGCGACACATTTTGTGGGAGAGGAAGACTGGTTCACATAGGTCTGTATGTTTACGTTGGCTTTCTCCAAAGTTTAGTATTGTCTGTGGAGATTGTGGTATCACATGGAATTGGGGCACTTGAGAAGAAACTGTAATTTCCTGTATTAAATATACTTTTTGCTGTTTTGGCCATTTCAAGGCAAGTTAGTTTTGGATAAGCTTATTGTTTCTCTTCAGGTACTCAATATAATCTCTGAGCTACCCACTTGTAGCTAGAACTTATTTTATAACACTTTGCTGTGATCCTTGTGATCCTGTGGAATTTTGCTGTAGCCGGGTGAGTATTAAAACTTCTGGTTTTGATGCTCAAGCGACAAAAAATATCACTGTTGTTCAGCTCCTGTGCTTCTGGTGTCTTTTATTCTGACATCAGACTAACTGGTGCTGTTAGTCTATAAAAATGAAAATCACTGGCACCATGGTAAGCTAATATTTCCAAGGCCATACTGTGTGACTTGAAATGTGGCAAAGTTGCAAGACCTTGAAAATGCCTACGCAGATGATGCGAGATGAGAAATGCCATTGTGTGATACAGATTTTCATGTTTAGGAAGAACAAAATAAGCCCCTTGCTACCTGAAAATATTCTGGAAAAAAATAACTTATCTTTAATGGATTGTAGGTTGTCATTTATGCTCAGTTCAATAGCTGATTATTTCTAAAATAGTATGAAAAGAAGCAGTCTTGCTTGTGGAGTATTATGAAAGATACGGGGAAACGCTTTGGTAGTTTGAGGCTAGATGAAGTGACCCAGGAGTCCATATATCCTTGAAAAATGTCTACATTTTGTGCACATAGATCATTTTAGAACTGATACTCAACATCGTCAAATGGTTTCAACAGAAAACGCTGGGGCCCTTTTAATCTTTACACTCTGAAATAACTTCTGTGCTTTAGAATTAAGAGCTGGTTTGTTTGCTGTGTTTTGTAGGGGAAAAATTATATACTACAATGCATTTTATTTCAGTTTTGAAGCTTTCTTAGTATTGTGGCATATTCTCAATTTGAGCAGGGTTTCTGGTCCATCTAAGCATAAACATGGCAAGTAGAAGGAACAACAGTAGTAGAATATTTCAAGTAATTTTAGAGTCTGCGTTAATTACAATTGGTTTTCTTTGGTGATGCAATGTGATCCCTTAGATGGGAAATATTCACAAGAAGATCAGATGGAATTGTGTACATCTCCTTGTCCTCCAATATGTGTAAATGTTTGGGTTCTCAAGAAGTGTTATCTTGAAAACCTCAGCACATATGCTGGTTTACTCCAGTACCTAGACTGTATAACCCCTTTGATTATTGGAGTTCTATGGATAACGGAATTGTATATTTGGGACATGCAATGTCCCAAACCAGCCCCCTCTTCACTAGTCTAGGGCATTGAGAGCTAAGTGGATCCCAAGTGGAGGATCTGACAGATATGTGCTGTGAGCTCCTGGTGGGTGGTTGGGTCATGTCTCACAATGCAATTCTGTGCAATGCAGAAATGTTGCACAAAAGACAGTACCTGTGTCTTTTGAAACAGCACTGATGAAGATGGAGAAACAACCTCTTATGCCAATCTTACTAGCTGAAACCAGTGCCTGAGAAGTAGGAGACTCAACTTCAGTTTCCTCTACAACTTGTCAGTAGTGTGAGGTTTCAGACCTGGCTTTGGGGCTAAATGTTTACAAGGTTAGTGCTTTAATGCATAACTCCCAGAAACATCTTTTATGGGATTTGATAGTAATTCTGCTCCCAGTGTGCTACTAGTTTATCCTCTTCTTTCATACATAGGTCTGTAAGAAATCAAAACGTGTACACGGGTGTTAGCAGCAGCTTGCTTTTTGCCTGCATACCTGGATTTGATTTATTATCTTGATGTTGTCAACATCTGACTCTAATTAACTGGATAAATGAAACTGAGATCTTGACTGAATTACCAGTTGAACAATACATTTTACCAGAAGCAGATGGAGAGAAAACCCAGTGTATTTAGTTTATGGCCTTTCCCCTGGTTTATGGCCATTTCCTATTTTCAAGGGGAAAAAGTTCTGCCAAATCAGTTCTTGTCAAACACTAATTAAATTATAGTGATGATTAATCCTGACGTAAATACATTATTTCAGTGTGTAGGTAAGTTATAAATAGTTTAGAGACTTAAAAGCTATTTGAATACACAATCTGAAATGCATTTGGGAAAGAGAAAATGCCAATTAGACAAGTCAGCGACAGCTTTATATACTTTAATTTACCCTTTGCAAATAATGTTTGTTGGTTTTAGCCTCTGTTGTAGACCGAACCTGACAAAATCCTTTTGTTGGTAGAAAAGATTCCTTATGGTGACATTTATACTGTCCTCTTTAGTGTCTTTCTTGCTAGAAACATTTTTACAAAAAGCAAGTGCTGACACTTCTTGGCTGTGGACAAAGTCAAGTGGGAAGGTGCTCCCTTGCTTTCAGAGTATTTTATCTGTTACCAGGACAGGCCAGCCCCTTGCTCAACACTGGTGAAAAAACTTCCTTAAAGAGGTAGCATGTCTCTGCGAAGAGCTGTTAGCAGTTATGAAGCTGCACAACTTGTTGTTTTTCCAGCCAGCTGCTCTGGTCACCAGTCAGTGCTCCTCAGGAATGTGTTTGGAGGCAACCTTCAGGGAAAGCTCCATTTGAGTTTCAGATTGATGAGGTAAAGCAACAGACCTTAGCAGTTTCCTTAGTCTATCACAATGGCGCCTGCAACACCTCAGTTCACCACTGTGCTGGCAGATGGATAAAACAAAGTTGGAGGTTAATTTATTGGTAGTGGAGAAGAGAGATCTCTGCTCCATCATCTGCAGTTTTCTATGAAGGTGTAATGCTGAATTTTCCTATGCAATGTATTTGTGATCTATTTGGCACTAACAGATAAAGATTTGCCAATTTTCATTCATACATGTTACATATACACAGTGGGAAGAAGTATTTTTTGGGTTGTGTTAGAAGGTCCAAATCAATCTGGAACTGAAATGTAAGATAGTGTTATACAACATTTAAAAGTTAGTTTTCTTGTTGCAATAAAAAATAGTTTGACATTGGAAGTAGAGATGTTTCTGATAAACAACCAATGCCCACTCCTAGCAGACTATTGTATCTGCTCTAGTATGGAGACAGTGTGTGTAAAAGTGACCGCTAGTGCAGAGAACATAACAGTATCCCATTACCCATTTGCATCAATTATATGGAGCAAAACACCATGTCACTGAGGGAACGTTCCGTGGTGGCCACCACTGTTTTCCTAGGTGAAAGGCTAATTATTTTGCTGTTAGCTCTTAATTTATTAATAGTCAGCACCAAATGTTAGGGTAACGGATTATTCCAAACACAGTGACAGATCAGCTGAGGAAGATGTAGTGATTTTGCTGCTGATAAGAAAAGCTATTAGTGTATAGACAAAGGTCAGTTTGGAATCTGGATGCTCTTGAGTGGCAACTAAATAAAAATGGAAAGTGAAATGAAACTGCACTGGTGTAATGTGGTGTGAGCCTACAGAAGGAAGGGAACTACCATTTCTGGTTTCAATTTTGGTCATACTAGTACTATAAAAAGAAATACTCGAGCCTGATCCCATTTACAGTAAAACAAATAGTCAGAGTTTGAGAACTTGGACTGGGTCTTGAAAGTGGTCCTGAAGTACATGTGCTCACACTGACTGTGAGTGTTGCTGAAGAAGTTACATTCAACCATTTGAGTTTTTTTTTAATGGTGTTTACTTTTGAATGTGAGATGACAGATATTTTGCTTTAAAAA
The DNA here is from genome assembly GCA_013400115.1 of Rhinopomastus cyanomelas. Lineage (NCBI taxonomy): Eukaryota > Metazoa > Chordata > Aves > Bucerotiformes > Rhinopomastidae > Rhinopomastus > Rhinopomastus cyanomelas. Next base: position 682,129 of record VXBP01004084.1, on the reverse strand, counting down.
AACAGCCACACAAACCAATTTTCTGACTTAAATTCCTCGCACCAGTAAAAATTCCCTGGACTTTGTATGGATGCAGGGTATTTCTGCACATAGCACGTGTGTTTCCATCAGGCTTTCAAAAGTGTGTGTAAAGGCTTAAAATAGATATTTGTCTGGAAAATCAGAGGAACCACTTCCTTCAGATAGCGTGCCTCAAAATTAGTGGGAAACCAACTGCTTTAAATTCTGTGCTAAACTTAAACACGTCTGTGTACAGCATGCATGGTTGTATTGCAGTTTGTCTAGGACAGCAGGTTCATTGTGTTCTGCCGGGGGGTGACATTTAAAAGCCAAGATTACCCTGAAGTACAGTTCCTGTTAGCCTGTTCTCACTTGAACAAGTGATACAGCTTTTTCTGTTGAACAAGCTCTGTGTGAACTGGCTTTGACTTCACAGATAAGGAAAACCTGAAAAATTTGTTTTGCTGTACCATTATTTGCAGATGATTTACACACCACATAGCTGTGTACACTATGGCACTCACACCTCATCCATACAGAGCACACAGCTCCTTAAACTCCTTGTTGCATGAAGAAACAGCCGAGAGGGCTTTTCTTAGATGTTTTTGAACTGCGACATCTGTGAAAATCACTGGATGGAATAGAGAGAGAATTACTTTACTGTTTCAATTCCTGGGCTCAGTTTACGTTTTCATCAGATTAAATCAGGAATAACTTGGGTAAAACCTGACATCCAAAGTGGAATAAATGAAGCTTTCAGAAATCTAGGCTTGAAGGGACAGTTTCATGCTTGGAGTAAAGATATTCACTAGGTTATTCTCCCGAAAAATGTCTATTTGCTGTTGCTTGCTTTTGTCTTCTGGTATCAGTGTCCATAAACTAAAGTCACAAGCTTTGCTGGTTAGTCAGCCTAAAGGAATTTATTTACTGTATTGCATAAACCTGACAAAAGAAAACTTCATTTTTTGCTCTATCCTTTGCCTTTATTGTGTGGGGTGAGTTCAGGAATCTCTCATTCACATACTGTGTTTTTTGTCTAGTGATAGATTTATGATTAAGAAGAGAGGCTATATGGGAGATAGTGGGAGAGGAAGTGAAAGATATATAGAAATACATTTTTTGATTTTTAAACCATGGAATTACTGTCTTGTCTAATGAAGAATGTAATGAAATGCATTAAGAAACTGTTGCCTCTCCCTGTCTCCTCAAGGCCTGTGGAAGAGAATTGAAGGGGGTTTGCCCTCTTGTAAACACCCAGAGACGATTGCCAGGGCAGAGGCGATCGTTCTGCACAGGCACAACCAAATGACAGTGCAAGAGAATGGGCCGGAGGAGACAGGATTAGCTGTCTGGGAGGAGAAGGGAAGCACAGAACCAGGAATCCTGGAGTCAGCTACTAAGTTTAAGCACAGTTCAGTAGGTGCAAGTGAAGACTACTTACTCGTTCCTCTTATATATATATATTTTCAGTGGCTTTGTTCACAATAGCTCTTACAAAATGGACTGCCTTAGGAAACTTGGCTTGGGTCTTAAACATTATTTTTAAATGTCCTATGTTCCTTAACTTTGAAGACCTTTAATTGAAAACATTCAAGTACTATGTAGTAGGGTAGGAAAAATAATTTTAACTCATTAATCTTTTCATTTCAGATGTCCCTTTGCATAAAATTTTCAGCATTGGGTTCTTTGTTACCTTTTTTCCCCTAAAATTATATTCTTTTAATTGCAAACTGTTCAAGTGCTCAGCATGTCTCAGTGCTTGAGGTTTGGTCATGCTTAGCCATTTGTTAGCTCTGCCAATGAAAAAACTGCAGGGGGTTGGCAAAGCTATTGACGATGCTTTTTGCAGTGTTTGAGCACAGTAATAATAAAACTGGGCATTGCCCTTCATTCTGTCTGATCGGAAAAATCACCTGTGAATTTACATGAAACAACAAAGCAGCTGCTGTGGAATTGGAGCCCAGTCCACAACCTGGCTTACCTGAAATGCTTCTGGTGTTTCTGAAACAGCTGGATAAGCATAGTGTGGGTGACAGTTTGGGAGGGTAAAGGAAGGGGAATATGGTGCATGTGATGAGACACTTTGTGATGCAGCTGATTATATGGAAAAAAGGATATTGAACCTGTGTTTTGCTTCACTTGATGCAGTTAAAATGAAAATAATGGCAGTCTGATACCCTGTGGCCTGCGAGTACAGGTCACCTTGATAGCTTCTGGGACAGACAAAACCACAGCTGATGAATGGCTAAATTGGGAATTCTGAGATTAAGTGTTTTAAGTGCTAGAAATAACAGTGATTTATTTATTACACAGGATAATGAATGCATTTCAGGAATGCTGCAGGAGTGATATTGTCTCACAAACTGTGAGAAACAGGATATTGTGACAACAGCTCGGCCTTCACTAGTGTTTCGCCTCAGTGCAGCTGATGGCATCTAAGAAGTCCTGGTGAAATGCAGTTGACTGGGAGGGCTCTGTGCAATAGCTGGATTTTCAGTCTGATGCTTTTCTTGTTTGCAAATAATTTTGAGTGGCTCAATGAGCATAAACAAACCAGATTTTTACCGTTATTTCAATTATCCTAGCGGAATATGTCGGAAGTGCTGCGTTGCTAATACTTACAGCACACAAGTGTGCTCGAATGGTAAGAAATTTTACTAGGGTGCTAGCCCTTTGAATTTTTAAAAGTTCTATTCACATGCCTTAATATGTCACTTGGAACAGACAGGAAGTGAGATTAGCTGACTTGCAGCCAAACTTACTGACGTCTATACAGTTTGCTCCCTGTGATTTCTTATTTATCCATTTTCTTTCCAGTCATTGACAAAAACAGAGGCACTGGCCCAAAGTCTCTGGGATGACTGAAAACCTCAGATAAACCCATAACTTTTTGGGGTGATACCTCTTGGCTGATTTTCAGTCTGTATGGTGAACTTCATTAATTTTTGTACAGCAACAAATGTCGCTATAGAAATGCCATGCTTTAAAGAAAACATGGCGCAGTCACGTCTGTCACAGACCATGGTTAGTGTCACTTACCTTTCCTGGGTTTGTATTTAAAGGTTTATCAAGCCCAGATTTCCTCTTAATTGTGTTGGTTACTGTTAATTATCCTGCTGTCCCCTAGTCCTATGTATGCACACTATCTTGTTATGATTTAGCTTTTTTTGGATGTTAATCTGACTATACCTGTACTACTAACTTTTTAAAGTAATGATAAAGCATTAGAATTCTTCTGGCTCTAGAATTTCTTCTAAGAAGCAGCTATTCTAAATAAAGTTAAATCTTTCAAAGAGTTGCTGGTCTGGTTCTGGAAATTCAAACATCTTTCCTTCTCTTAGTGTTTCATATGTTGCCTAGTGTAGAAACCATTTCCTCTCTGTGGTAAGAGTAGTAATTCATCCAGTACATCTGTAGTGTGTCTAAATCATTTCAATACTTTAATAGCAGAGCCTGTTAGTTTGACCCATTACTTATTATATTTCTTAATATATTTGTAAAGAATTGGCAATTGCTTCTGGACAGATATTTCAAATGAAAGCTGAGATTGTCTCAGTGTATGGTTGTGGGAAGCCAAGAGTTGAAAAACAAAGCAAATCCAAGAAAATGCAAAAACAAAGATGAGCTACAATACTGAGAACAACAAGGCTCCGCTTATGATGGCAGATCTGGTGGTGTGTTATAAACACACCTATAGATTAGAGCTGTTGATGCTGAGGATCCCTATGCAATATGGAGTTTTCTTCACAGTTTGAATTACTCCACCCTGTGCTGCAGGTGTCTGATAGCATTTGGAATGCAGCTTCTGGTTTTGCTTCATCTCTAGGATGTGCTCCACACTGCAATTGTAAGTGCAGTGTGTAAGTATCTCTTGGCATGTGTCAGGTGTCCTCAGATACGTGGGGACAGTGCAGAGAGTTGCCTCAGAAGAGGAGGTACTTGTTCATGCTCTTGTTGTATCATGTGAGAGATGGTGTTATCAAACGTACCAAGTATGTTTAGATCTCTCTGAATCCTGGGTGTGAAAATTATTCTATTCAGTAAAGCCAGGTTCAAATGCTGTGAGAAACAATTTAGGCTTAGAATATCTCGGTTCTTTTACCGGATAAGCATAGTTGTGGTATGGTTTTCAGTTCCATACCAAAACAAATTTTCTTAGGGAAGCTGAGGTACCATATGAATTCTTTATGGGCTGATTATTTATTGATGATAGTTCTGGTTTCATTAAAAATGGCACTACCTGCTGGGCAGCACAGCTATGCTTTTAACAGATTTTTATCAGCTTGTTAAAATCACACACATGATGAATATTTCAAGAGGGAGAAAGAGCAAACCATTTAGCAAACCACACTGTTAGAAAACATTATGCTGCCTAAAATGACAATGCCTATTAATTTGTGTAAATAACTGAACCGGCTTGTTAAGGAGGGTGACTTAATGTTGCCCACATTAAGTTCATTCAGAAAAGTGATTTTTGAAGGAGCCAATCGGTGACTAGAGAGCATTTTAGCCCACAGTGGTTATACAAAAAATAATGTCCTCAAAAGAGAGACCTAAATAGAGGGAAGATCAAGCAAGTTAAAGGTTCTAAATTGTTCTTCCTCCCACCCCAATCAATAACATGGTTAGTGTGTGTGGGTAAAACTGATGGGTTGTAGGTGTGGGTCTCAGCTTTTTTATCACTGTGTGTAATTATAATTATGACTATTGGTTCTAATTACACTATGGATTTTTGGTCATGAATCTGCTTAGTGTAGTTTTAAGAATTTCCACTTGGTGGAGCTTTATGATTGAATTTTTAATATAGCAAATTCTCAATATTTGTGATTCAGACTTGGTAACATCTCTAACTTCTCCAACTTCTCCATTGTAATCGAAAGCACAAATTTTGAGAAAACAAAATGAGTAAATTTCAGGTGTGTACTATTCCCTTTCACTTGATTGTAAAAGACAATAATGTCTTTTACAAACAATTATTATAACCAGAAATGAGGTGACCTTTAAGGTTTCTTCCAACCATTCTGAGATTCTATTCTATTATTTGAAAAATTCCTTGAAGTGATTACTTTTAGTCTTCTGCAAACAGGGTGGCATAATAGGTAATATAAGCACTTACACATGATCCTATTCACAACTTTAGCGTTACTAGTCAGTGAATATATTTAGTTACACATGTATATTTCATAATCACAAATCCCAAATTTGTAAAGCGTTGTTTTAGCTAAAGCAATGTAAAATAATCTTCTTACTGTATAGGGTTTTATTAAATTCTGAAGGATCTTAAAGAATTTTAGAAATTACTTTTTGGAATACAATGTCTAAAAGGATCGAGGACTTTTCACTGGGCCATAGGGTGGAACAATGTGTGAGATTTTTTTCCTTAGCCTCTTGGACAAGGCCATTAATATCCTCACACAATGTTGACATTAACACTACTTTGAGCAGAAGAGCAGATGAGGTAACTTTTTGAGATCCCTTTCAACCCAAATTATTCTGAGATTCTGCAAGGCAGTTTTTTAGCTGTGAAGTCTTGTAACAGGTACATAGACACAATATTTGACTTTATGGTTTGATCTGCAAAATGGAAGATTTTGAAACAAGTAACCTTTGACAGGATTGTGGAAAACTGGATATTTTAGTATATAAATAAAGAGATGACCTGGTTAATGACCCCTTTGTTTGTTTTCCTTTGCTCTCTTCCACTATAAGGAGGGCAAAGTTCAGGTATATATACCTAAGAAGTTAAAACAACCAAAACCAGCCAGTATGGGGAAAAAACAACAAACATAAACCACCACAAAACAAGCTCAACAACAGCAAACAACTAGTCTGGGTTATCCCAGACATTATCATACTCAGAAAAGAATATTTGCTTTAAAATAATAATTTCCAAGTGTGAGATGCAAAACATGATAAATCTTTACGGCAGGTAGTGGCATTATGAGTGAACAGAAGAATATCTTGTCAGGTTGAGCAAAAACCTGAGTGTATGTCTGACAGCCTCACTTGACCATGAGTGATCAAACAAACCAAAATAAAGGAAACCAGGTCATCCTGACTGGGGCCGTGCTTAGCACCACGCAGATGCAGCCTGACTGTGTTTGAAAGAACTCTGTGTGGACCCCTGGGGCAGAGCAGGCGTGTTAGCAGGCCAGGCTGCCTGGCTGACTAGCCCTGGTATCACTCTGCCTGTACCTTTCTGTGCCTTCGGGTGCCCATGTTGCAAACAGACTAAATGGCTACACTGCCTGTTCCCCTGGATCAACTATACTGGTTTGGTTTGTTTTTTAAATAGGGATGCATTTTAAAAATGTATAAAATGTCCCTAATGAATCTTTAATAGTTTTGCTTTACTATTACCCTGCCTTCCATCTTCACCAGACTAGGAAACAGGAGAAGGAAAAAGCATAAGTGGAATAGCTGACAACAGGGATCCTGAGGGCAAGTATCTAGAGGAATAAATAGCTTTTGAGGCTGAACTTCTATTTATAAAAAGACATCTATAGTAATGCTCTGTGTGCATTTATTCAGTGTTAGGTATTTCTGTATTTAAGGCACAGTTAGATAATTTGGAATATTGTAGTTGAGTTTCAAGTCATTGATTGTTGGGAGACAGAGCAGACAGAGAGCTGGTTCTCTCCTCTCCATGTGCTTCTCAACTGCTTTTGGAGATGCGCCAGCGCAGATCTTTTCCGTGTACTATGAGTGTGGCTGAAGGGTGTACAGTTTTGCAGACAACATAAAAATAAATAAGGATTATTTTGTCTGAAATTTGTAATTGGAGAATTAATTTCATGCCATAAGTCCTGTTCAAGGGAAGAATGGACTCTTGATCAATGTATCATACTAACTAGTTCTTCACTAGCTCTTTTAAAGCCTAGTGAGGATTAAAAAGAGGTGAACTGAGAATAACTGAAGAAGGGCTGGTGTTTGCAGGGAGGTTTCTTCTCAGCCATGTTGTTTTCATGCTGATACTGAACTACTGTATTTTCCCATTTGAGAGCACAGCAGAATCCCTGCGCTTCATGCTGCCCTGGGAGGTGATGCAGCACTTTTCCACTTGGGGCAGACAGAGGACAACAAGAATTTGAACAAAGCCTAAGGACCTACACAGTCCTTGCAGACCTGAGCCATAATTAGAGAAGCAGCCACAGGAGGATATGTTTTACATATCTACTTAATACACTGAGCGGTTCCTCCTTTGGTGAAAGGGTATGGATGCTACTGGCTCCAAATTTGAGCCCTAAAAGTGTTGCAGACAGTATGACAGTTTTCTTCACTGTGATTGGTAATAGCTTCAAAAAACCATGGACACAAGTGCTGTTCTGATGGCATCTACATTCTCTTGGGTGCACTATGTTGTGTTTGTGGGATTTTAGCAGAAAGGACTCAATAGATGAGATGTGCACTGAAAGAAGGAAGGTATTGTTTATACTTATTTTCTGCAGGCTATTGTCTAGTGCATAAACTATTGAATTTAATCAGTACTTGCATTAAACTCTCATTAACCAAGTTGGGACTGTAATTGCTGAAGGACTGATGTAGGAAAGAATGCTGTGGATAATTTTAGGTGGTTATACGGGAAGTCTGTGGCAGAAGTAAAGCTGTAACCAAGTAACCAATGCACCACAATCATCAGATTACCTGCACTCCTTGCCAGGACAGCTTTGTGAACATGTGTGTAATGTAATGAATGGAAAACTCAAATACTCTGCCCCCAGAAATCAACACTACCCCAACCCTCAAAACCTAACAAAACCACCAAACCCACTGATATTATAGATTGCTACGTTGACTTTGCTGCCTCAATTCTAGTTGAGAGTAGTGCTAGGCAACAGCTGGGGTAGCAATGATCTACAAGGACTGAAGAGAGAAGGTCTGGACGCACAGGTAAGAGTATCTGTATTTGAGGACAAGAAATGCTAAGCTCTAGTTTTGGTCACCTGGTGTGTTTTACCAACCCTGGTGCTACCAATTCCCTGGGAGTGCTGTTTACTTAACACAGCCTGTGCTGGTTGTTCACTTTTTATTTTATTCACTGTGAATGAGGAATCACCATATCAACTACGGGGTAAATGATGAAGGTTTTGGTATTCAAAGGTGGATTATTTCACTGTGATGTGAAAATGTAAGAGATTCTTTCTCCTTCAGATAACGGAGAAAAATATCTGTACATAGAATTATTGTTTTGCTTTTATATTGTTTTCTAGCACAATGGTATCCTGGCTTTTCATAATTTGTAACTTATATAACTCTGGCTTGGGTTTCCTATATGTGTTACTCAGCCAGTTAAGGATCAGGATTTGGGATTTTTCCTGGTGTTCTGTTGGTAGTGCCTGTAGCTAAAAGGCACTTAAAGGTTTAGAGTGGAAAATCAGCAATGGCACGATTGGGTCTGTTATGAAAAGTAGCAAAAATTGAAAGGAACCACATAACAAATAAGCATTTTTCCATCAAGTCCACTGATATTTTGGGCAGTATTCACTTTCTTGTATCTCAGCAGTTCCGCTTCTTAACAAAAGCAGGAATTTCACAAGTGAGCAAAAGCAATTTCAGCTAAATAAGCTTTTTCAAGCTCAAAAGTGAAGTGTTTGAAGGCTTCATAATTCAATAACTGATTCAGGTTGTTTGGTTGAATATAATCTAAGTCCAAAGCTTAAAGAATGTAAACACTTATAAAAATGTTATATAACATGGAGACGTGGGACAAATGGCCCAAAAAAAGTCAGAATTTTTTTTTTATTCAGCTGCTAGTACTCTTCATAAATTACTCATTCTGGATTGAGCTGTCTTATTTTGTTGATCCCATTGAATGCATCAGCCTTTCAAACGTTTAAAGTAAACGGTGGTAGAGGACACCAACTGAAACCTCTGCACAAGGTGTCTAGCAGAAGGGCTTTCCTGGGCTGCTCCCTCAAGAAAGTGACTTGCTTGTTTGTTTGTGTTGATTTGTAGGAGAATCTAGGTGGTAGTCCAGAGGACAGTGCAGGTGGCAGGAAAAGTTATTTCATGCTGAAATTGCCTTTCTTCATGGGTGCTCTACATAATTTTTCTCCAATATCCACTACAGCACCAATGACCTCTATAACATTTCTTTGACATTCAAGTTTCAGCTCAAGTCAGTTAACCACTGAGGAAAAATTATTCTAGAATCATAGAATACTTTGGGCTGGAAGGGACCTTGGAGATTGTCTAGTCCCAACTCTCTGCCATGGCACACTTCTCACCAGATCAGGTTGTCCAGAGCCCCATCCAACCTGGCCCCGTCCAACCTTGCTGGGGATGGAGCACCCACAACCTCCCTGGGCAACCTGTTGCAGTGCCTCAGCACTCTCACAGGGAGGAATTTATTCTGAAGGGTCAGTATTAGAAATTTCTAGCGGTTAGATTTTTAAAAATGTTTAATAAGAGCTACAGTAAGAGGTACTGACTGTACAAATCTCCTTCAGTGTCTCATGTATCATTGTGTCCAATGACTGTCCCATCCACAGAGGTGGGAGCAGGTAGGAATGATTGGCAAATATTGACAAGAAGACTAGTTCTTCATCTTTAGTAATGTAGTCTGTTTGGGAACAAGGAAGTTTTTATCTGCTGCCTCTGTTCTGTGTTTCAGCAAGAGTTTGCTCTTTCACTTGTAAATTTTTTCTCTTTTCATACCTGTTTCCTGTGAATACAAAATATTGCAAGGCTGTTGCCATTGATTAGTTATGTTGAATTAAATAGCATACCACATATATAGAAAATACAAAAAGCAGTACAGCGTGGTGTTTTTAGGTATCGGTGACTGCAAAACATTTAAAAAGAGGAGGATGGGTAAATGAGGTAGAAGTTGTGTATAGGCACTGTCCGAAAATCACAGGACACATAGCATTGAGTCATTTTCTTCATTGCAAAGAAAATTAGTTTATTTTACCGATATTATGAAGGTATTTCTTTACTCTAGCTTTTATTTCTCAGAATGTATTAGTAAAGAATTTATGCCTGATAAATATTTTCACAGATTAATGAAGCATTTTGTTGCATGCTTGGGGAATATGTTTACATGTTCCTCCAAGCACTCCATCTAATTTGCTCTTCATATGTTGTTTTCTGGTGTTGAGTATTTAATTCATAATAGAAGAATTTAAAATCAAAAGTGACTGGTTTTGATCTTGCTAGTTGCATTTTGTTTCTGTTTCCATTTAATTTTGTTTTCTTTTCACGCGCCTCCGAGAAAGCACTCTAATTTATCTTGTAAAGGCTGATACAAGATCTTTATTATAGTATGAAAATGCACAAATGGGCAATACATTCTGCAGACTAGAACTGGACCTTCTCAAAAGACACGGCTGCTCAAATACGTATGATTGCTTTGTCATATACTGTCTATATTGACTAATCCTATGTGAAATTTTTACAAGGGGAGTGATCTTTCTGGGGACTATATATACAGTTTGGGAAGAGAGGGTTGTGTTTTTGGTTTTGTTTTGGGGAAGAACTTTATTCTCTCGTGATGGATTTGATGAGTTCACACTATTTTTGCCTGGAATGAAATGAACTCTCAGAGTGGTAAAAACAGACACTACTGTATTACTAAATATTAAATATTACAGCTGCTCAGATGAGGGAGCTATTGGCCTAGAGACGTTCCAGTGCCTGAGAAAAGCAGGAAAAAAATTCTATTTAGAGACTACTCTGCTTATATGTCATTTTCTGTATTTATCTGACCTTTTGCTCATTCTTTATTACTAGGGCAATTTACATAAAATGGGATGTGTGCCATTTATGAGTTCATGTGCTCCTGCTGCTTATTCTTCCCTTGAAGTTCTAATCCTTTGTGGCATTTCACCCCAAAGCACTTTACAGTAATTGCTAATTGATATAAAAGGATCACTTCATCCACCCCTGACATGTAGCACCTTGGTAGTGAAACTCAGAAGCTGTTTAACAGTGAGCAGTGGGGCCACATAATATTTTTAGGAAGGAAAATAACCAGCCCATTGAAGTGAAAATGGACAGGGTATTTACATAGTCACAAATTAGCTGAAATATCCGTTTCAGTGTTGGGTTAGGCCATTTGGGTTAACAATCCAGGTCCTCAGCATGAGACCCTTGGTCGTAAGAAAGAGGACAAAGCAGCTGTATTTCCAGAAGCGTTACTCTTGATTGAAGATGTTTGTTTTTATGTATATGAATTGAATCAGGCTTGGAGGAAAGAATTTCACTTGCAGCATCACTATCTCAGTGTGCTGCAGCTTTCAGGTTGCTTCAAGGCTTCTCTGTTAAGATCTAGTTTGGCTTTCTCAGAGGAATGTCAGCACAGAAAGGTTATGTAGGCTGGGACTGCAGATTGCAGCCACAAAGGGGGACTGAGCTACAGGAAAAGCCCTACAGCAGGCCTCAGACAGTCACATGCAGCTTCTGAAACACAACCTTGAACCATGGTCTTACTGCTGCACAAGACCTGCATCTGTCTGAGAGGTACAAATACTCTTAATTTATTAAAACAGCCCGTTAAAGGAGATAGCATAGAACAAGCTGTAAGAAAGAAGTGATGAAAAATTGGGAGGACACTGCTAGAGAAAGTGCAGCAGAATCTCTTAAGCTATGGGTTAATAACCGAGGTGTGTGTGCATGCAGCTCTGTGAAATAAGCCTTTCGCTTGTGGCTGCATGACAGGTTTGATAGCACATTTGCCCCACTTGTTGGACTGGGGATTGTTTATGCCTATATTACCTGTGTATTCCTGAGTGATTTCGTTAATTTGCCATATAACTATGTAGCAGTCAGTGGCAATTTATTTTACTGATTTGTCTACCATTAAAAAAGAAAGCCTGTACAAAGCTTTGAGTGACATGGCTGTAATTAAATTTTAAATAACTATAAATTAAAATATAACTGTAAGTTAAAGCTAACTATCAGTTAAAAATAAACTTTCCAAACCAGCAGTCTCTGCTATTCAGAGAGGTGGCAATTTATCAGCAGACAACCTGCAGGAGCTGATTTGGTCTTAAATTGTACTTCAGTCCTTGCAAACGGAGTGACTTGTGCAGTATTCAAAGGGTTTCTACTTCTTTCATAATTTCAGACAAAGGAAAGGTGGAAGTTCAGAGTCCCTGGCATGTTTGGGTCTCCAGTTTTTAAGGATAAGTCTCTTAAATGACTTGTCTTTACACCTGTAAGTGTAAAAATGGTGGTAAATACAAGAAAAGCTTTCATTTGCTTTTTATATCTTAAGTCCTGCTAATAAGTGACAGAACACGCAGATTGTGGAGAAATTATTGTAAATTGTCATACTGTGAATGTATCATATGTAGGACCCTTATTAAAGCATGGGTCATCCTGTGACTTCCTTATCAAAATAGAATTCTTACCTTATGCGTGAAAACTAAGTTATATAGGATTGCCAGAAAAGCTTTGCTTGAGAAATACTGTTTTCTAAGGAAGCTGAGGTGGTTTTGTATTTTGTAAGGACCTCAGAATGCAATGAAGGCTGCTTGACCTTCTTGTTCAATAAAGTTTGGCTATGAAATTATTAGAATACTTAAAAGAATTTAGAAGTAACTTCAATCCTGAATGTAAGAGACGGAAGGTTCCAGAGAGGAAAAGCATTGAAAATGTATGCAGACAGATGTTAGTCCAGGAATGGCCAAGTCTGTGGTGGGGAAAATATCAGTCTGTCTCTGTACTGTGTTGGTTTTTTTTTTCAGCAGCCTCAAGTTTTCTGTTCTTTTGCCTATTGGAACATTTGTGCATTGGGTTAGTAGTTCTGGTTGGCTTGTACAGCACAGCAGGACCTGTGCTAATGTGTTTGGATGTCCCAGTGTGGTAAGGAAGACAAGACTCTGAGGGAAGGCATAATCAGTTGAGTGAAAGTGAAGAAATACATCAGGTGATATCAGGAAACAGCTCTGGACTAGACGATCTCTCAAGGTCCCTTGATTCTATGAAAAGGAAGGTAAAAACATCAAAAGGATAAATGCTTTCCGTTACTTGTGGCACTTCCACAAAGAGAAAAGCTTACTCTTTGGAAAACATCAGGCTTTACAAAGTCAGGTTGCACTTATGAAGGCTAGCAATATTTATTTCAAGGGTGTTTGTAGTCCAAGTTTAGGATTGTCTAATGAGACAATGGTGTATATTAAATATATACCAGATGTGCTTAATTTTTTTATTGTGAGTTTGAGTAAAGTGGTGTAGATCAGATAGTGGCTTTTGTGGAGACTAGTTTTTGACATGAAACATTTAGTCAGGTTATTCAGCAGAAAATTAATTTTGAGCAGTGTGAAATACTTCACTTGATTCTTTGTCACTTAAATAACATCAGCGTTGTATTATTTATGTTTTGTTGCTGAAAGGTGGTTTATTTAAGAGAAAAGTTTTGCCTTCTTTCTCCTCCTCTTGTTTTCAAAACAACATTTACGTTGTGACGTTAAAGTCTAGGTTGCTATTTGGCCAAAAATCTCACAGGGAAGTTGTGGAGTCCTTCTAGCCTCCAGACTTCACAATGTCATAAATGAATTTCCAAAGGAAAAGCTCTGATTAGAAAGATGGGGATTTGTTGAAGAGCTTGATAGTGGATCTTCTCCCGTCAGAACATATTTATGCCAGATCAGAGTGTAACTGAAAACAGTTGCTTGTGGATGTTTTATAGGTTTACACAAAACACTGTGGCTGTCTCAATTCCTTCTGAGCAGTCGGATGTTTCTGAAAACACCCACTGTGTAGTCATTCTTGACCTGATGGGGAAACCCCAAGATTTTCTTGTTAATAAGGACAATGGAGCTAAGCTAGAAGAAGAGCTGACCAGATCATTCTGCAGTAGAGCCTAAGCTGAGGCATGTTGACTTGCAATCTGTAGTAAGTACCTGATGGGCAGTTAGAAATTTGTTGGCAGTTGTGGTGCTACTGCAGTTATTTCTTCTGTTTGAGCTGTAGTCTTCAATAACTGATGAGTCCTAGAGGTATTTAACTGTAAGCAGAGAAATCTTGAATTGCAAAAAGCAATTGTAATTGCAATTGTAATTGAGGCTTGCAGTCATTATTTACAAAAAGATCTTTTAAAAAATGGAATATGTATATGATTGTGTGTTTGTGAGGCTGTTCTTTGAGTTCTTAACAGGAAGTCAATGTTCTGCATGTGCTTAACTTCAATAGTTAGGCAAGATCAGTAGGAACCTGAAACGCTCTAGACTGAATTTCTACATAAGCTTCAGACTTCATATCTAGTGCTAACTCACACCATACCTTGTGGGGTGAGTTGCTCAGCAGAGGTTCCAAAAGAAGTTTTGCTCTGGTAATATTTCAGATTTTATCTATTAAGGTATTCTCTCCCACATGCACAATATACAATCCAGGCATGTATGAAGACTGGTTGTTGCATTCCCTTGCATAATTTACTTGCTGACTTGTATTTAACCTTTGGCCAACTCAATAAAATTCAAATTTGGCTGTTTGCAAACACAGGTGTACTTGTGTTTGCAACTTTTTGCAATACTGTTGGATTTGGATTCAGATGTCATATTAGGTCTGAAATATGGAACATCATTTTTCTTGTCATCATGATGAGAATTCTTTTCTGGTTTATACGTTCAGTTTAAGACCTTCTGGAAGTAGAAGAATAATCTGCTTGGACAATCTGGATGGATTAATAAAAATAATGTAATAATCTATCATTAATATCATAGTTTTGTTTCTGATAGTGTGACACATACAACAGTGCTTGGAAATCTTGCATTGTAACTGTATCAATCAGTTGTTCATATTACCTTGTCTTCTTTAAAATTGTAAGCTAGGATGCCTTGAAACAATTATTTATCAGTGTGTCTGCTTTCTGGAGTTTCTTTTCTGGTTTTACGACTTTGTACTACTAGTTTAACCTAAGTAGACTAGCAGTAGAAGTTGGTTTGTTGTAGAGGTTTAGCACTCAATATATTAGTAGACTATTGAAGTAGGGGGAGAGTTACGTAAAAATTGCAGTGACCTCAAAAGTCAGTAACAGGGAATGTCAGCCTGTCAGGTTGTATTATTAGAATAAACCCATCCTTATTGCATGCACTTGGGTTCTGCAAGTGATGATTCATCTCTCAGATGGTGTAAAAGTCCACTCACCAGACCTGGGAAAGAGTTTTCCTTGTTACCTATTCTAGAAATTAACTGTCAATGACTACTGTAGAAGCTTCAAGCTATCCACTTCTACTTATAGCCTCTATGTGGAGCTTTTGGAACATGGGACTGATTTTTCTTATTTCCCACTTTTTCATTCCTCCCTGTATTAGTAACCTAAGAGGAAGTGAACCCCAGAGTCCAAAAAGTAGAGTCAGCAACATCTGGGAAAAGTAATCTTGCCCTTATTGACTTATTTTCTCACACTTCTTGCATGGCTAAGACAATTAAGGTATCATTATGTTCCCTTTTGAATATGGAAATGTTTGTTGCTGCTTAGCAGGTCTCTGAGTGAGTTACAAGTCAGCTTTGTTGCCTGAACAAGTCCTCAAAGGGCTTTCTTCAGCTTTGTAAGGTTTTTATTTTTAGCTGATTTTCATTTGCTAGAATGAAGCTGCTGAACTCTGGGACTCCACAAAAAGGCATTTTGCTGCTTTTGCACGATTCCTGATCTCTATAAAGCCTGTTTGACAGATGGACTTGAAAGACACTCCTGAAGCATTTCCAGCTGATATTTTAAATAACAGTCAATATGTATTTGTCATCTTGTCAAAGCATTCCATTGTGTTTGCCAGCTATCATATCGTAATTGTAGCATCTGGCTATGAGACTGTCCCATTAATACATATATATATATAAATATAAATGTATATATAAATATAGATATATATTTAAAGAAATTCTTATCTATCTTTAATGTGGTAAGAGATCAGCTTAAACATCTAGTGTGTCTTTTGAGCTCATATTTTACTGACCTTTTGTACTGGTAGTACCTTCTTGCCTAAGGACAGACAGTGCTTCCTTTCCATGGAAGACTTTGCCACTGCTGCTCTTACAATATTTCTTATTATTTTCTCTGGGTTTTCTTTTTTAGTGTTTACAGTAGCGTATTAAACTGAAAGCAGTGACAGCATTTCACTACTTGACTGAGATTTATTATTAACCTCAGTTAAGGCTTTAGTAACTAATTAAATTACAGTCAACAGAAACTCTACTGACTTGGAAATTGTAAAAAATAAAGAAAAAAACTTGGTCAGTGAACAGACACAAAACAAAACCAACCCAACTAACCTACCAATAAACCTATAACAGCATGAACATATGGAAAGAACAGGACTTCTCATTCTTCAGGAAGCTGCAGTATCAATTCAACTTGTGATTTATTTGGAAAAAGATACAAGGTTGGTTGAGTGTTAATTTACTTTGATGAACTTTTTCAGTCTGTATTCCAATTGGAGAGGATAACACCTGGAGGATTTCTTCACCTCCCTGGTAGTCTACACAGCTAATGTAAGTCAGAATTTCCCTACTCACAAGAAACATACAGAGCAGTTTCGACATAAATTATAAGGTAAGTGTAAGGCTCACATGCTGATATTGTATGGAAGAGTCACATTAGGTATGTTTTCTTTAATTTGCAGCATTTGGTCTGTCTTTTTAATAGTAACCCTACCTTTCTTGTCATCTTAATGGAGGAAAATGACTTGGGAAAGGTCTGTACTCCTGAATGTAAAAGCACAGAGTATTTATGTCATGTGTGTGAGAAAACCCAGTGAGGTCAGATATAAATCCATTGAAAAGACATTTGGTTTTAATGTCTTACAAACAGCTTGTTCAAGTTTTACAGTGTTACATAGGTAACTGCTTTTCTGTGCTTTCTGCAGTATTTACAAGCCTCTAACTTAATGAGGGAATATGAGTAATGCTATTGTGTGTCTTTAATGGCTGTCAGGTGGATTAGTCTGCCAATTAATAACATATCATTGAGAATGTGAAAATAAATTTAGATAGATATAGTCTTATTAACTCATACACCATTATCAGAATGTGGTAGGCTGTGAAAATTAGTGCTGCTATGAAAGAAGACAGTTTTCAGTTCAAGAAATCTGCTTGTCCTGAATATAACTCTTAAATAATATTGATTTTTATAGTGCATTAGAATAACAAGCTGCCTAGGTTGGTGGTTAGATCATCGTCCCTGGACATCTTTAAAAGTCATGTAGATCTGGAGTCTGTCCCAGGGTGGCCTTGGGACAGTTTGGTTTATTGTTGGACTCAATGATTCTGAGTCTTTTCCAACTTACACAATTCTATGATTCTAGGAAAATTAATTTCAGATATCTGAGTGTGAACTTGATGGCAAACTTCTGACTTTTTAAAGGAAGTAAACCCTTAGTGCTGATTTCATGGATAGTTTACGTGGACAAATTGACAAATTGTTTTAAGATTTCTTTCATTTCCAAGATAAAATAGAAATACACAAGTCATTAAAGACATTTTTTTTGTTTCTAGTTTAGGGGATGATAACTGATGATTTTAAAAATGTTATCGGCCTTCGTCCCCTAGGGTTGTCACTAGTCACTACTGATAGGCAGGAAATAATGTGTGCAATGGATGTGTGTTTTATGGATTTACATTCCTTGGGATGTCAATCCTGTCCTGTCGTGAGTGTCACAGTTACTCCGGGTGGTGTAATGCTGTATGTACAAAGTACCTGTGTTTTTTGAAGGTCTCAAAATTAGTGAAATATGCTGTGTTAGTGGCTTGTTCCATAGCACTGCCTCTTTTCCATCACTCTGAAATCTAAATCCTGTTAGACTCCTGCCTCTGATTTGATATTCACTATGTTAAGGACTACAGCTACTTGCTATGATCTTTCTAGATGGAGGACAATACAGATTTTTCAGAGCTTCGCTCTTGGCAGTACCTTGGGAAGGGCAAGTCTGTGTTTTACCTTCTCTGCTGCAGGACAGGAATAAATGAAGTTTGCATGAAAATCACAATATAATTAATGAGTAAAAGCTGCTGTAGCCAGTTGTTGTTTGCTTGTCGTTGACTTTAGCAAGTTAATGTGAGAGAAAAGATTTTTTTTTTGTTTTTAGACATTATTTTGAGTGTGGAAATCTCAATTTCTTGCAGAACAGAGTCGACTATTCCAAACCTGCAAAAATAATCTGTCAGTGCATGTGCTGACCCTTTTTGAGCTGTACGAGTTCTTGCTGCATTAAACACCTCCTTGAAACACTCTTGCACTGAGCTCTGCGTAGCAATACTCATAGCAATACTGGAGATGTGGAAGGAAGGTCCCCGAAGACATCCATGAAGAAGTTCTAATTCTCTGGTGCCTGTTGATCTACTTTTGTGGATGGCGAGACTGTCAGGCTCTGTCCAGTAGCTGGCCCTGCCTCCTTTTCACTAGGACCTGCAACTCAAAGCATGTGGTCAGAGTAGTACATAGAGTGGTCTTGAGCTCTTCTGAGTAGGCCTTTGCACTTTTTCCCCCTTTCAGGCAGAACAGTCTTTCTAGATCCTCTCTCAACAAAGGAATTTCTTTCTGAAACTGGTCTCTGTCTTTGGTGACAGAATCCCCATGATCAATGGTGATGAAATACCTGTAGTCAGTCATGTTCTCACTGCTTTACTTTCGGAAGATGAGGCTAGATGTTCACTATGGAAATGGTAGCTATGGTGGAAAAGGCTAACATGTGAGGACAGACCAGCAGCAAGAGGAGAGGGAGCATTCATTAACTCAAAGCAGTTAAAATGCCTCTTTGCATTTAGGTGCAGAATTGTTTTACTGTTGCTTAACCCATTTCACTTATCATCTAAAGTAGCCAAAGCCTTGAACTTTTACTTTGAATAAATAAGGCTACTTCCAGTGAAGTGGACTAGTGAGTTGGGCCCAGGACTGAGTGTGCTGGCTGACCTGAGGATGGACACCTCTCACCCACTGCGGTGGCAGAGGGAAGTATTTAGGTGCACTTAACTTTTCCTGCCACAGTTCATTCTAGGGAAAGGTGTGGGGAAATATGCTGAAGGTAACATTGGAGAGGCTGTACTGTCCACAGGACACCTGCTGCTGGAGCTGAGCTAACAGCATGAGGGTGAAATAGTCCAGCCATAAAGTGAGTTAATAAGGAACTGGGACTCAGATGTGTAGCCACCTAACAAGGCTCTAGGAGTTAAATAGGCTTGGCTGAAGTAATTCTCTTACTTATGCCTCAATTTCATATTGTAGGATGAAAAATGAAACACTTTAAATGAGGCAAAGATAAACTGCTAATATTGAAGACAAATAACATTTGTGTTCTCAACACTTGTATGTATTGTATGCCTCCTCTTGCTTGTGGAGCATCTTAGCATGTGTTTCATTCTGCAAAAATTTGCCGGTAGTTTCTTTTCTTTCATCCTTCATGCTTTTAAAATTTCTTTTATGTGGGCTGAATATGTCTTTATTGGTTAAAATAAGTGTGTACTTAAGCAGTAAAGCAAAGCATGTCCAACATGACCCTGAATGCCTGTAACTTGTTGGCAGATGCTGTGACAATATATATTGCCTGAGGAGACACTCTCATTAACAATTTGTTTCTTTCCTGCAAATGGATAAAATTTTTGGAAACCCAATTAGATTTGATGCTTTTTTCCTTTCCAACTAATTTTGTAACTGATCTAGACCAAAATGAATCATGACTTTTTCAAAATCCTATACTTCCATGAAGTTAAAATGGGCTTCAATAACAAATTAGTGCACTGCAAAAATTAATACATGCGAAGTAATGTAAGCACATGGCACTTTTAATTTTTCAGTGGCCTGGGGGTACTGTTATCTGGTCTTTTCTGGGAAATCACTCATCACGTTGCTATCGGGGAAAAGAGAGCTGCAGCCCCCTTTCTGGGAGCAATCCAATGCAGTATGGATATTAATTAAATTTATTAAACAAATAACACAGCGACTCAGGGAAGCAGGGGTCCATCTGCCAGCTCTGTAGATTGATCTCTGCAGAGACGCGAGTTGAATGGTAGTTAAAGCTAAGTTGCAGAGCTCAGCAGATGGGCTCTTGTCTCTAGTGGGGGGAGATTTGGTGGCGGTCCAACAGCTTTTTTCCCCCTCCAGGTTTTTGTTCCTTGCAAATGTGATTGAAGAAGCACTTCTCTGCCTTTTCTCAGCCTTGCCCCCCCTTTTGTTTATCTGAGCAATGTTTAAGTCTGAGTGATTTGTTAGAGAGGCAAGTCCCGGCTGATATCATTTTGTGTATGTGATGTAAACCTCAAGCAGAAAATAATTAGGAAAATGTAATCCCATTGACTTTACACCCCACTTGTGTACATGGCTACATCTCTGCCTGGTGCCTTGGAAAAGGGAAAGTAGCAGCGCTGTACTTACTATTCAAAATCACTGCCCGTCACGCATATGTTGTTAAGAAAACCTTTGGAAGCTCATGTACACAGTATGAAATTATTCCTGCCTGTAGGTCTGGGCTGTGGGGATGTTCCTTTGATTTCACTTTATTTTATGGCTTCCTGTTGTGTTCTCTGGCTCTTGAAAATATGTATCTTTTGAATTCCTCTGCAGTCTTCCTGTGAAATACTGCTGGTAAGGAACTGTTTGGATTATGTGGCCTTGTCTTTGTGGATTAAAAGTCCTTATAATTAATTATGCAATGAAGCCCTTTATTATATATTTGTAGGTGGGTAGATCTTTAATCAAGTGTTGAGCTTGATGGGTAATATCTGCTACTGGAGACCAGTCATAATGCCACTTAGATCCTTGGCAGAACTCCCACTGACTGTAGTGGGAGCATGACTGGCCCTTAATGCTGCGGGGAATCCCACTGGCTGTGGTTCAGAAAATCTTTTGAAAGTTTCATAATATCTAGTCAGAGTTTGACTTGTCCTCATTGAGAGTTTGCAGTGGGTAAATAGCATCCATACAACAGTCTCTGTTCTATGACCTCAAGAAATAGTGAGTTGATGAGCTACATAAGAGGGTCCTGCTTTGTGTCACAAGAAGAACCCATTTGTCTTCTCTGCCTGAGGGAGAACTGGGCAAAATGGCTTCTGAAGTCAGTGGGAATTTTGACAAAAACAAGGCCTGTGGGATTTGGCTCCAATACTATATGTTATACAGAGTAAGCAAGGGAGAAAGCTTTTTTGGATGGTAGTTTATGATTTTGCTGCTGTTGTTCCTTCCTCCAAATGGATATACTTTTATATCATGCTTTACTTGGATCGGCCTTGGTTGGAAGAACTATATGGGTGTTTCACTCCAGATGTGACTATGGGATAGGCTTCATGCAGAGTGAAACTATCCTTTTGCATCATTGAATTTACTGCATTTTGCTAAACACTGTTTTAAACCATGCTGACAATTAATAACATAGATGTTTCAGTTACTATGGGAAAGGCCAGGATTAGTTGGGTTTTTACTAGTATTCTGTCAAGTAGTACTCTGAATCCTAGAACACACTTCACTGCACTTCTCTTAGAATGGTTAAACTGACCCAATTTACTGTAGAGAGCAGACTATTTCTGATCAATTGTTTAGCAATGTATGAATTGGTATCTAATAATTCATCTGGCTTGTTGGCATTTGGGCACCTCAGGGTTATGCAACTTGTGTTTGAACTTCTAGACTGTTTACCACAGTGTATTCATTGTTTTATAGCAGGGCTAATCTTCAATCTCTCAATTGAGTAGGTATCCTGTGGCTTAAGTGAAGGCTGCATGTTTTTCTTGGGAGTATTGGTGTGGGAGTATTCCAGTATCCTCAAAGCACATTTTGTGTTTAACTCAAGTCACTTTCAAATAAGATAGTGATCTCAGTGTATTCTTTACGGTAGAAATAAAGTAGTTAAAATAATATAAATTCCCACAAACTGGGGGAGAATTTGAGAGCTGTACAAACTGCTTGCTGTGCTTTACACTTTCTTGCTTAAAATAATTTCTGTTTGAAATGAGTTTTGCCTGTTTTGGGGGAAAAGAGAGGAAGAGAGAGGATTATAATAATTATACAGGGTCATACCTGAAAATGTGTAGCACTTACACAGCGCAATAACAAGTGCTATACAGTAAAATGTTGGCAAACATTTGTGGATGTTTCAGCATTTCTTATTTTGAAGCTTTACCTGGATTACGTTGGTTTGGGATGGAAAGTGAACATATTGATTTGCTGCAGTTAACCATCCCTTTTTGACCCACTTGAAACACTATTGATTCATTCATGTAATTACCGGTGAATGTGAAAGAAATTGAGGAACTCTTGATCCTGGAAGCAGCCCAGACATGTCTTGTAAAATATATTAAGAATGATGATTTTTGCATTAATGTGAATAGTCTCTAATAACGTGATGTATGTTTAAAGAGGGCTTTGGCTTTATAATGCCAAGGAAAGTACACTTAGCTCTTTAATAGCACTTTGGAGTCACAGGCTTTTAATGTTGACAGCTCTATTTAGTCCACTTGATATTCCATAGAGTGTTCTTAGAAGAAATGAACACATCAGATGGAACAAACCCATTCTCCATGTTCAATTAGCAACAATACTGAACAGATAGCTTCTTGGATGTTATGGTGAATATGTGTATCAGTGCTTAGGGACAAAAGATCGTACTATTTAACTTGGAACTATCTGACTATTACTAGTAGCTGTCCTCTAATATTAATAGGACATTCCATTTTGGCTTTGTATGTTTCAAAAAAGATCAAGAATTTCAGTCTTTAACTTAGAACTCAGTTCACTGCATTAACTGATGCACCAGCTGTTTAAATATTCTAGCAGATATGTTACTGAGTATGTGGATTAAGTTTATTCGAGTAATTAATATTTTAGTGTTGGTATTATCATAGAATCATAGTCATAAATGGCTTAGACTGGGAGGAACCTCAGATCTAGTCCCAACTCTCTGCCATGGCCAGGGACAACTCTTATCACAGAATCACTCAGGTTGGAAAAGACCTGTGGGAACATTGAGTCCGACTGTCAGCCCTACTCCACAAGGTCACCCCTAAACCAGATCCCACAACACCACATCTAAGCGACTTTTAAACTCATCCAGGGATGGGGACTCAACCACCACCCTGGGCAGCCCAGTCCAGTGCCTGACCACTCTCTCTAGGAAGAACTTCTTCCTGATGGCCAACCCTCCTCTGTAGAAGCTTGAAGCCCTTCCCTCTTGTTCTATCACTAATTGCTTGTGAGAAGAGACCAGAACCAACCTCTCCACAACATCCTTCCAGATAGTTGTAGAGAATGATGAGGTCTCCCCTCAGCTTCCTCTTCCTCAAACTAAACAACCCCAACTCTCTCCATCTCTCATCAGACTGGTTTTCCAGGCCCTTCGCCAGCTTGGTTGCCCACCTCTGCACTCACTCCAGCACCTCGATGAACACTCACGGTTCAGTCTTAGATGTTTAACTGAGCAAAGCTGCGATGCAATTCCACTCCTCCACATTCCTTGGTGTAACTGCAACCCACAAACCATCTTAGAAAACTTTAACCACACCAGCTAGCCCAGTGCCAGGAACCTGCTCCATGGCTACAAAACTGGTCAATAAGCTTTCCTGCCCAATTAGGCCACTTATTCAGGCTTTAATCTTAAAGCCTTCCATATTCCCCACTCAGAAAAACATAGGGGAGAGATTTTGAGATATTTTTTATCCAAATGTACCTGCTCAGCTAAAGGCCAGAGTTGGCTTTAACTGGAGCCAGACTCTGCACAGTAGTCTGAGGGAAGCTAGTGAAATAACTAACACTAAACTGCACTTTGCAGGTTCCCCTGGAGGACAACCAGCGTGTCCTCAGGCAAAGAGTGTCCTCAAGTGAAGAGTCAAGGTTAAGAACCCCCAAATTTGCCACAGCACAAGTAGGTCTTGTTAAATGAGTTGACGAGACTTTTTGAAGTTCAGCTGAACGATTTAACTGTGCAATTGTAAACATATAGATGCAGAGCTGATTCTCTGACTTGTGCCCAGCTCTACTGGGAGTTTCAAAAGTAATGGTGATTTTAAAAGGGCAAACCATAAAAGGCAGGAAGAGCAGAAAAGCAGAAGAAATGTAAAAGCAGTGGCAAAGAAAAGGTCTACTTTTGCTGGCTGATGAGAAAAACAAAATGTAGTTCGCGAGGATACTGTTTCCCAGCTCCTCGTGGTAGCAAAGTTATTCCTCCTCAGGAAGTGACACTAGCTGTGCGCTGATCCCTTTGGAGCGTCTAAAACCACCTGCCTAGTACAGCTGATTTCACTTGAGGATGAGCTGCAGGACTGGTTTATGGCATGGGACTGGAAAGGATAATTGCTATAAGAGGTAGGAATGCTGGTGTGAAAATACAGGGAGGAACAGGTTTCTAATACTAGATTGGCTTGAAATTATTTTGATTTATTTACAAGAACGTGGTTGGTTGAGGTTTTCCTCACCCCAGAAGTGGTGTTTTACAGTTGGTATCTTAAAAGCTGTGCCCATATGTGGTCTGTATCAGGGTGGCGGTTAACTTGCAGCTGTCTGTTGATTTGTAGGAACGGGGAAAGAACCACTCTTACGAGACCAGGTTGCCCAGAGCCCCATCCAACCTGGCTTTGAACACTTCTAGCGGTGGAGCAGCCACAACCTCCTTGGGCAACGTGTTCCAGTGTCTCAGCACCCTTGCAGGGATGAATTTTTTCTTAAGACCCAATCTAAATCTACCCTCGGCTCTCTAGCGGTGGATCATTCTTGGTCCAAAATCAGAAACAGACTCCACTTTTCTATGTCAGAAATATGCAGTGTTGGTCAATGCAAAGATTTAATACCTTGGGGATTACTCTCAATGAGTCCCTTTGCTCCCTGAAGCAGGCATTCAGTTTCTGTGGGCTCACACAAGTTCATTTTGCCTGGCAGCTTGCAGCAGAGTCCTCTGGTGTCTTCTGCTGACTGCCAGGCTGTACTCTGCAGGTCAGGATCCAAAGCACTACTTCAGCTGTTAGGTCACTCTGAGTGTTTCCTTGCCGTTCCACTAGTGCATTGTCTGTGACAGCATTGCACCCCACATTTATCATTTTTATGTCTGCACCAAACAGATTTCTAAATAGTCTTACTCTGGTTCACTTTAGCAAGGCTCAATGTAATGATCTGGGCATTTATAGTGAGAAGTAGACACACAAAACTAAGGCACAAAGAATCTGGGATTGTGTTTAACTGTTTCCAGTAAATGTCACACAGTCTTCTGTCTTCTAGGTTGATGTGCAGCTTGAGGAGGAAAGGAGCAATGAGGTTTGATGCAGTTATCCTCTGTTCTGTAAGCAGCTAGATCAGTTCTAAAGAAACACTACATTGCCTGTCCTTGGTGTGCTTCTGTACAATACAAATGCAATCCTGATTATTTGTGATGCTTTGTGTTCATTATTCTCTAGCCAACTGGAGATGGCAGTAGCATCTATGAGTAAAGATATCTAAGTGTGTGTGGGCAGCCCATAGCTCAGTCTATAACCGGACTGGATTTACTACCTATGCCAATAAAACTGTGTATAAGCTCTGAACCATTCAGCATATTTTCCTCTACCTTCCCCTGGCTGAACCAGTCTACTCATGCAAACCTTAAGGGGTGCTAGTATACCCCTTTTTGTGGCAAGGCTTATATAGAGTTATATGTCACGTTTATACTCTTGGTGCTTGATCATGTGAAGCCTGGGATATTAGTTTCAGCAGGAACATGGTTTTCCTCATATTGTTGTGACATGGGAGAGCAGTATCTAGTTAGGCTCCACATAATGTAGGCTAATTTAGTTATCTGTGTCCTTGGAGGAAAGGAAACATTCTTTTCTGAACGAGACTCTGGTTTGGGACAGACATTAGTTTTGTTTCTCGTGTCAGATTCACATTATCTTTTAGGAAGCACATTGGGTATTGGGGGCATAGAGTGGTAAGATCACAACCAGCCCTTTGTTTTTCAACAGCAGATGTCTGGTTCTCTCGGTTGTATGGTTGTTCCATACAACCACCATTAAGGTCTTACTATCTCATGACTGGGGAACAAAGAATTTGCTTTGGAGTCCCTAACCAGCTTCGATACTGAGGATGTAGGATGAGTGTTGATATGCAACATCTTGGGGAAGAGCAGTTTCCTCCCCACTCCAAATTTAACTTTTTTTTGTGTGTGTGGTTGGTTTAATAACATTTTGCTGTTAGAGGGGGGAAAAATGACTTTTACTACTCCTTAATTTTATGCATGACTCTTTTAACTGGTTCATGGTTTTGTACTGACTAAGGAGACTGTCTTGGAAAGATAGAGTTTTACCCTCACTTGTGAGATGATGGGTTTGGATTCTTTTTAAATCACCTCTTTAATTTTTTTATGTTGTACTCATTTATACTGCACAGATTGACCAAATGAACCCTTCCCACCCAGTGCAGGGCTCTTCTGCTGCTTTTAACTGACTGAACTACAATGAATGTACTAAGATGCTGACTTCTTAGAGTTTTATGTCCACGCAGGACAAACTACCATTGTTCTACTTTTGGCATGAGGTCTTTTAGTACAAATTCCTTTTTCCCCCATTTCCTTTATTTAATGAGGCGCTATCTTCAAGGCAAAATCCATCTGCCACAATTTTTGTCTTCTCTTAACTTGATGAATATATGAAATTGCAAATATAACTGTAGTTGTCTGAAATGCCGCAATTTGGATACATGGGTCCTTTTCTGTCACAACAGTCTGTGTGTTGTCCAACTTCTTGGGAGAATTATAAATGCTATAAACTGAATAATGCAAACAAGATTTGCATGTTAATCTGTTTTTAAATGAGCTTTCTTATGTCACAGATCTATGCATAATTCTCTGGAGGTGTCAAACAAGACTGAACTGGGTCAGATTGGCTTGTATCTTTTCTCTAAAAAGGATGGAAATAAAACCTAGCACAGGATTGCTGTTTATTAATTGTATAACTGTTGGAATTGGAGCCTTTACTGGGCTCTTGAAGGTCTGTAATGTAATTTATAGACTTCTGTAGGATCAGTCATTCCGAGGTTCCCACTCAAAGACTCAGTATGTGCAATATTTAAGTCCTTCACGTGCTGCTTATAAGGGAATAGAGGCTGTAATTTTCATACTCCTGTACTCAGAGTGAAGTGTGAAAGCTAGTGTTAAAAAATACAATGTAAAGGTATGTGTTTAAGGATCAGGAGTATCTTTATGCCTAAACTTTATTGTTAATATAGTAATCTGAACTCCATATATTTGTTGTTTTAACTATACTGAAATCAAACCATTACATGTAAAATGTTTAACTTGATTGGTGAACCTTTACTTTTGGATATAGCTGGTTAGTATGTCATCTTGGCTGCCCCTCTGAGGAAAGCAGCGTAGATTTGGGTTAATGTGTGGTTACTGCTCTTTGAAAAGGTGAATTGGAAACTTCTACCAGCAAGGCTGATGTACAGTGTTGGTTAGTCCTTACTCTGGCACCACACAGAGCACTTGAGAGAAACCCTCCTCTTGCTCTTTCCCACTGCTCTAAGTCTAATATATCAACTTGGTGGAGCTCGATGTCACATCTCAGTGTTGCTAAGACAGCTGTTCAACAACAAGTATTTTTATTTAACCTAAAACATGAGATTTGCAGGAATTGCTCTCAGGTTCCCAAAATTGCCCATGTAGAGACATTTGTAATCCATAACGTTCAACTTATTTAAATCTGTCAAGTCAGCTGATGAGGCTCTGTCTTTGGAAATTTAATCATTATGTATTGGGTGAACTGAATTGAAGTATCATTTCTGTGATCATGAGTTACCTTTCAGGGATCTATATTTTCCTTGGCAAAAGAAATATTTTATATAAGAAAATTCACCTCTCTGGCTTTGTGTTGAGCCATTGCAGTGTGATTGACATAACGTTCGGTTAAACGCTGCATAGGAACTTCTTTTTTCTGTTTGTGACACAATAACGGTTAAATATCATCTATCAAAAATATGAGCACTTTTTCACTAAATTGAATAAAACATTTAAAGAATATACTGTTTCATCTTGTGAATAAGGTTACTGAAATAAATGGGTATTTGGAGCTTACTGAAACTTCTGTTTTCTTGCTGCACCCGTGTTTTCACAAGTAGAGCATAATTCTATCAGGAAGGCTAAAAGCAAAGCCAAGAAGCCTCTGTTCCTAGGTTTTTGAGGGTTATGTAGCAGTTTTTTCCTCTAATGGAACAAAAGAGATCAAACTGTGCTAGCATGCAGTGCTGCAGCCCAGACACACGAGGCTTTTCTTTCTTTAGTGTCCACATGGGTGGACATTGGCATATACCTAACCTGCAAGAAGAATTGATGGATGTAAATTGCTTGAAAATGGTTATGGTTAATATGCTGATTTTTAAATATTGACTCTTTTAAAATCCCACCTGGTGTCCTAATTATTTTAAATGGTGAAGAACAAAATTGAAATTATGGAAGTTCTGTCCATGAGTTTGCTTACTTGTGTATTCTGTATTTAAAAATACTAGAATACTACAAACCCATTGATTCCCAATGAGGAAACCCCACACACTGGAGTTACGATGGAGTGCAAGGGTACTGATTTAGAGTTGAAGTCTTCCAAAATGGGGGACAATTCAATCTAGACTTGTTTATCTCCTCTCCTTTCAAATCTTATAAATCCCTGCCTAATAGTGGTCAGAGCCTGGGCTCTTATTTACATATTGATGACCTGGTTTGTGTTAGGTGGGCTGTTTTGTTTGAACCTGTGCCCCGTGTTCTCCTTCAAGTGCACAATTCGATTCACAAGAGGTAGATGTGCCAGACAAAGGAATTTTTGCCCTGGAGCATGTCAGCTCTAAAGAGGCATGAGCAGTGGCACAGAACAATTGCAGCATGGCCAGTAGGCAATTGCATCTGGAGTGGTTTGTAGAGCAGATGTGATTCTCAGGTATCTTTTTTTTTTCCTTTGGTTGAATATTTGTTTTGAATGAAGAGGAGGAAACTGGGACACTGGCTTGCACTACATGGATGTACTGTCCATTGTCAGAAGACGGAATGGAAGACAGCAGTTGGTGAATGTAATGAAATTTAAAAAACCCAAACCAATTTCCACAAAAAGACAATTAGAAAGGCACAGATACTTTAAGAAATAGAAGGTTGACTTTTGGCTTTCTTGTTTTCTGTTTATCTAGCTATATTTTACACCACGTGAGCTTTGAGAAATAGTGGGTAGCAAAACATTGCCCACCCTCAGCCACAGCAAGAGCAGGGATAGTAGCACCAGAATGAAGGTGATGTGTGCGTGGCATACTGAGAAAATGAGAGAACTCCAAAATCTCTTGCATGGCAACTGATAGAAAACACAGGAAAACAGTATTGGTGATAAGATTAAATTGTTAAGATTACTAAAAGGCTGTTATTCATAAGAGTAAATGAAATGGAAAATATGCTTGTAACTAGACTTTGACTATGGAATTGAAGTAAGGATGTACCTATGTCTGTATGACGACTCACTTGTCCAAGAGTTTAACATTTAAGCTCTTAATGATTCTTCATTATTACCCTTGAATTAATTATTTTGCAGCCTAATCAATTTTTAGGGCAATCTTCCCAAAGATCTTATTTTGAGCATCCCATCAACAGTAACTGCCTCTTTCATAGCACAGAGAATTGCTGCAGTTTTTCTGTCTGTCATTACCCAGGGAAGTGTAACATATGTGGCTAAAGAAGGTTGGAGCAAAGAGATGAACATTGATTATTCTGAAGAAATCCAATATCCTTATATGGGGCTAGAGGAAAGCTGGGACTAGATTTGTATAGAAGCATTTAAATAAAGATTGAAAGGGCTCATCACCCTCCAGAAGACATTCATTCCCTTTGCTGACTTGGGACTTTTAAGGGACATATGATTCTTTTAATCATGGGACTAAAATCCCTGATCATCCTCCCTGGCAGTCTCTCAACTTTAATGTTTAAATGCATGTGAGGTTTTTTTCATTATGCCATCTCACATGAGCTTGTCTCTTTTTTTTCAGTAGCCCTGCTTGGAGTGATGTTATATTCTAGATGCCTGTTTTGAATGGGTTCTAGGGGAGCTGGTGCTTAAAAAGCTGGTTTTATGTCCTTGCTAGAAATACTGCAGCTGGCTGGACATACTGGGAGGTATGTAATAAGAACTCTTCAAGCACAGCATAGGCTATGCACTGCAGATGCCAAGGTCAGAGCTAGGTAAGTTGTGCTACAAAAGCACATTCTGCTTAAAAATGTGGTGATCGTTGGTCTGGGAAGGAGAATTTTGCTTCTCAGCGTCTTCTCGTTAGGTCAACTTTTTCTCTCCTAAGGCAGGACTTATTTCTTGCCTGCTTCAAGATAGAAGGGAAAAAGAAAAAAAAAATAACAGAAGTAATTATGTGCTCTTATTAATTTCACCTTTCTTCTTAATTTCGCCTTGGCTTTAACATTGGTCTTTCTGAAGGAAATAATATGCATTTGGCCTAATATGTATCATAGGTTCCTAGAATTATTAGGGATTGGAAGGGACCTCAAAAGATCATCCAGTCCAATCCCCCTGACACAGCAGCATCACCTAGACCAAGTTGCACAGGAACACATCCAGGCGGGTCTTAAACATCTCCAGTGAAGGAGACTCCACAACTCCCGTGGGCAGCCTGTTCCAGTGCTCTGTCACCCTCACTGGGAAGAAGTTCCTTCTCATATTTATATGATACCTTCTGTGTTCCAGCTTACACCTATTGCCCCTTGTCCTATCACTGGATGACATTGAGAAGAGCCCGGCTTCATCATACTGACACCCACCCTTCACATATTTGTAGACATCCATGAGGTCACCCCTAAGTCTCCTTTTCTCCAAGCTCAAGAGACCCAGGTCCCTCAACCTCTCCTCATAAGGGAGGTGCTCCACTTTCTTCATCATCCTTGTTGTCCTACACTGGACTCCCTCCAGCAGCCCCACATCCCTCTTGAACTGAGGGGCCCACAACTGGACACAATACTCCAGATGTGGTCTCACCAGTGCAGAGTAGAGGTGGAGAAGAAGCTCTCTTGATCTGCTAACCACTCCCCTTCTAATCCACCCCAGGATGCTGTTTGGCCCTCTTGGCCACAAGAACACACTGCTGGCTTGTGGTAATCCTGCTGTCCACCATCCTGCTGTGTGAGACTGTCAAATTCTTTACTGAAGTCAAGATAGACCATATCCACTGCTCTGCCATCATCTGTCCACCTCGTTATGCCCTCATAAAAGCCTATCAGGTTGGTCAAGCATGACTTCCCCTTGGTGAAGCCATGCTGACTGTCCCTAACAGCCCTCCTGTCCTTGATGTGCCTGGAGA
>VXBP01004084.1:539436-650879 GCA_013400115.1 Rhinopomastus cyanomelas | reverse complement strand
GCCTTTCTAGTTGCATCCCTACATTCTCTCACCAAAGCCTTATAATCACCCCAAGTGGTCATCCCCTCTTTCCATGACCTATAGACTTTCTTTTTCCTCTTCAGTTTGCCCAGCAGCTCCCTGTTTAAGCATGCAGGTCTTCTGGCTCCCTTCCTTGACTTCTTTCCTGTTGGACTGATCATGTACGCTAATGGATTCCCCATCACATTACGTAAATCACAAGCTACCTTCAGAATCATGGTGCACCCAGCCTTTCTCTCATGGTGTTTTGATAGAATCACAGATAGAATTTCTGTTGGAAAAGACCTTCAGGCTCATTGAGTCCAACCATGAACCCAGCTGTCCCAAGGCCACTGCTAAACCTGAGCTCCAGATGTCCATGACTTTGAAACACATCCAGGAATGGGGATTCAATCCCCTCCCTGGGCAGCCTGTGCTAAGGCCTGAGAACCCTTTCCAGGAAGGAGATTTTCCTCATGGCCAACCTAAACTTCCCCTGGTGCAGCTTGAGGCCATCTCCTCTTGTCTTATCACTTCTTCATTGTGAGAAGAGAACAAGCCTCACCTCTCTCCAACTTCCTTTCAGGTAGCTGTAGACACTAAGAAGATCCCCCTTCAGTCTTCTTCAAACTAACTAGCCCCAGGTCCCTGAACCCCACTCTTCATGAGGCTTAATAAGTAGGGTCAGTACCTTCAGGAGTCTACCAACAACACTTCTGGAACAGTTTGACACCTTATCCTATGATTGTTTTGGATACCTAAGAGGGCCTGACATCTCTTGCACTCCTAGAGCTCCAGATCCAAAGTGTTTTAGAAAGGGGCAGAGGGTCTGTTTTGCACAGTTTTGATAAGATCAGAAGAGCTGAGACCATCCTTGGGAAAACTGTCCAGGCATCGGGGAGCTGGAGATGCCTCAGGGCTGGGTGGTAAATGCAGTGGAATTTTTGAGACAGCAATTTTGTGCTTAGCTGCAACTCTGCTTTACTGGAGCTGATCCTGAATTCCATAGTGTGCTGTCAGTTTTAACAGAGTTTGAATTAGATTTTAAAAACATAGCAATAATTCACCTTTCCACTTAGAGCCCTTTCTTAAAACTGAAGTGTAGTGGAAAGATATATATGAAGTTCAAATCATTTTGACATGTGTAAGGGGTTAAGTCATTCTTGAACAGTTTATCACTCATCAATTGTAATTAAATATGTTTATATTAAATTATGTGCTGTAATTAATGTAAAGTCTTTTAGTCTGTGCTGTTATTAGAACCAGATGCTGAAGTATCAACAATATTTCAACATGACTGTGCTGCCTTGCCAGCTGTCTAACTGTAATTACTTTAATCTCAGCTTGTTATCTAATTATCACCTTTGTAAAGGGAAAAGTACTCTCTAATGCGTACTGATTGTTTCAGATGATGATGAAGAGCGTGAAACAGCTGTCAGATATCTTAGCCTTGCTTATCTGGATTAGGGAACTTGTTGGGAGGCCTCCTTTGCTACAAACCTTCCTGACAGAAAATGGGACAGTGGGATAGAAGGTTTTTTTCACCTTGTTTACCCTAGAAATGTGATTCCAGTAATCAGTGGAGACAATAGAAATGGATGAAACAAGGTAAGCAATTACTGTGCCCAGCATTAAAAAAGAGGCAAGGCAATGATCTCATGCGAAGCATGAAGGATGTAAGAATTTGGTAGAGGTCTGAGTATTTATGTGGGTTTTATTCTTTGGTTTTGGTTTTCTTTAAACCTTGTGTTTTCATTGTGGTGCTGGAGCATCACTCATAGTTACATGGGCTGTCCTGAAATGTGGTAGTAAAGTTTGTTATGTAGTTAATGAGCTTTATGTAACATCTACCTACAGAAGCTCTTCCTGGAGCATCCCGAGGGTCTTAAGCACTGAGCAAACTACACTAAGAATTGTGTGATTTGCAGTTTTATTTGTTGATATGACGCTGGAATAATTTTACACATTTAATGTTGTGTCATTTTCATGGACAAGACATAAATTCTGATCCTAAATAAAATTCGGGGGGAAAAAAAGCTGAAGTTACATTTTTACCATGACTTGAATAGTAACAGTTCCTTTCCTTTCTTTTTGTTCCTCACCTCCAAACAATTCTAGCAGTCCTTATAGTTCAATTTTATTATTTTTTTTCCTGAAACTGTCTGGATTTTTTAAAATGGAAGTATTTTATTTGGTGGCAGTAATATAATGGGTAAGAAATAAAGCAGTCATGCCTTCCTAGCGGTTGTAGCTTTTAAAAATTGAGCTCTAGTAAAGGCTTCCTGTGATTGAAGTACATTGTTGTTAGTGCTGGCATGGTTTGAATGTTGCTGAAATACGTGAAAGTAGATGTGTCTTCTCTTTTCCTGACACTCTTTACACCATAGCGATTTGTCATTCTATTGACTCCACTAAGAGTAAAGATTTTCTTGTGAATTTTTTTAAGGGGAGAGAAGATGGGTTTTGTGTACTGCCCTCTGTTTGGTACCAAGACAGAAGTTAATAGCTATACAAAACAATGTTAATTTTCTGCTGTTAATTTAAAATAATTTGTATGGGACAAGGATGAACTCCAACAAGGTAGCAAAACATTGTTTGGGAGCTGCTGATTACCTTCAGTGATACAAGGATCTATTTTGAACTTGTGTACGGCGGCTGTAGGAGTACCCAGACTTCCAGATGCGCTCTATTGGACAAATGTTGCAACATCTGAGTTGTGTCTCTTTTCCACCTCAGGTTGTACTTAGAGCTCTAATGTGGCTTGTACATAAAACATGGCTTTCCAGCAGAAAACTTTGGGTCACCACAGAGTTGCTCAGTTGTTCCAACTTCTGATTTCCTGTAAAGTAGAAGAAATTCAGTGCTGATGGGGTTGAATGGATTGGGAGCAGAAGGAAACTGAGGTAGCAGAGTTGTGCTGGCAGGCGCTCTCAGCTGAAGGAGGAGGAACCTGCTGCTAATGGTTCATGGTATGTGCAAAAGGCTGAGCCCATGCACTTGAATGGATCTGCCTCTATAGAAATATTTCTGCTGTGGTGTATTTCAGCAGTAAATGCTCAAATTGGGTGCAGTCCTTAAAGCTTAACTTTTTTGGAAGTCAAACACTTAAAGTAGAAATAAGTCTCTAGCACTTCATTTGTGGATGTCAGAGACATGGCAAAAGAGCGTTGGTGAAACTTTATCAGTGAAAACTCACTGAAGAATCTGGAGTTGTGTGGGTTGACGGCACCTTCAGAAATGGAGCAGAATCTGTTGTTAGTTCTCAAATAAGCTAATGTAACAGTAATGCTTTGCTTTCCATTGGCTTTTCTAAGCTTTCATTACTAATTGTTGGAGACAAAAAGTAAATTTCTTGTAGGAAACAGTCTTAATCCTTATGTGTTTTGGGCAATCAGTTAATGCAGATGTTGCAAGGAGTTTGTTCTCCTTGGTCAAAGGAAAGACAATTTCAGCAAATCTTGAGATACCTGTCTGGTGAAGACACAGTAAAATATATAAACTATTTGTGATTGACACGATTTTCTCACTGAAATGGAGATTGTAGTATGCAGAAGTAGAAAATGGCCTTTTGTCATCTATTGCATAAACCTTGTATGAGAGCTCTATATTGGCCCATTAAACTATAATGGCTGCTTCCTTTCATCTGGTCAATGGACCATGAAGTCAAGAGTCTCCTAAATAGGCCCCAATAAGGCTGTGACTTCTCTACAAGAGCCATTACCATATTTCAGGTTAGTGTCTCACAACAAATTCTCAAGGAGGTAGCCTGGCAGAACTGCAAGTACAAGGCTTAGTGACAAACCCAAGTGAATTCTGAAATCCTTTACAGAGTACTGATAAACATAAATCCTCACCTATGCTTGTTAATGTGGTTGTTCTGTAGAGAAAAGGCCTTTAGTAACCCAAATATGCAGCAGTGTATAGGGTTTTGATTTTCTGAAAACAAAATTTAAAAAGGAGCTAATTGTAGAATGATTTATTGGCAAGACTTACCTTTGTATGAAGTTTATATTTTCTATGTTGATGTATAAATACTACCGGTTAGTTATTGTCCTCTATGCTCAAGTGTTAATGTTGAGGTTTCTGTTTCAGTGGAGGAGTGCACATGCTTTCATTAAATTACACTGAAAAAGGAAATGGATGCTAAGAATATGTGTGTATAAATATATTTGTATGTAATTATAAAGCCATAGGTGAAAGTGTGATGCTTTTGAGGTTAGTGGGAACTCTGACTTCAAAGTGTACAGGATTTCACTTGGTCTAGAAAAGAAAGTCTGAGCCATACCTTCAGTCTCTGGCTGGATCTGTTTGTTAGTCTGGACAAAGAAGCTTGAAAGCACATAGAACTTATCTGCTGTTTTAAAATCAAATATTGGAATGCCAAACAAAAAAAATAATTATATGACAGAGCAAAGTATTTTCCTCGGTTGATTAGGCTTTTTTCACTAGTGGTAGAATTAAAGGCCAAGCTGTTGAGGCTGATGGTGTTCAGTAATCACAGGGAAATAATTTCAAAGGTCTGTGGCTGAAGACTTCTGGTATTTAAGGGTATCAACCTTTCTAAAGACAAGGATCAAGAGAGGAATGTGCAACCGCAGGGGTGATGCTGCAGCTATGGAGAAGGGCTTAGGGTTACAGTAGTCAGAGTCACTCTACATTTCAGTGAAGGAAAACAGTCTCTTGGTGTTTGCAAAGCTGTATTGGACTGAGCCAGGACAGTCGTACACAGATGTGGGAAAGAAATGTGCCAGCTGTTAGAGAACAGGGAACGGTGCTGTTATGCTAAGCCCTTGGGGGGTTGTTACCCAGCCAGATAGCCTGGTCTGTATGACACCAGAAGTAGAGAAACTGAGGTATATTGCTTCATAAATGCAATACATTGCATTGATTCAGTTTGCCTGAGATAAAGAAGCTGCTTTTCTCAACTTTTACATGTGTTTCAAGAAAATTGGGGGTGAAGTTTTTCCTTTCAGAACTTTGTAGGTGTTGATCAAGTGAAGGTGCCATGTGCTTGATGTTCCCTTATAAGGCACAGAAATGAAGAATTCTGTTGCATGCTTTGCATGGCAGATTAATAACAGAGCTGCATTTTCAACTGATGAATGATGGCTGGGATGGTTTTTCTGTAATTCATGCAAAAATATTATGGTTTCCTTCAATGATGAGATTTTGGGTTGAAAAACACTCAGTGTTTCTGTCTGTAGCCCACAGATCTGCACAAGTGGTGAAGAGCTGGTGTAGTAGGGCTTGGAAGGAAGGCTGTCAGCTTAATCCATTGTGTGAAAATTGGGGCCGAAGGTCACCAATCTCCTGGTACACAAATCTCCCTCTGAGAATCTCATTTCATTCAGACTATCAGTTAGATTAGAAATACCCTAATTATCCCACTGAAATTAAATTACTTTATGTAAGGGTGATATAATGAACAACCATAAAGAAGCTATACAACCAATCATCCTATTAGTCACAGCAAGACTAGACTATACACTAAATGGCTCTGGTTTGATTATTGTGGGCTGGTCTGTGCCATAGAAACCAGTGGGGAAGGGAAGGACCTAAGGGAGCATTAGTTCTGATTTCTATCTTACTGGAAGAGAAAAACCTTTAAAACATTTTAATTCAATGTATGTGACTTCTAGGTGAAAAATGTGGGAGATTGGCTGCTGGAGCAGGCACAGTGCACACTTTGTGAATTATGATGCGAGCATCAGGATCTTTCCTAGAACACAGTCAATGATGGTTGCAGAGGCCAGGAGAGCTGCAGCAGTGCAGGTGAACTGCTCTGGCATCTCAGCTGGGCATTGTCACAGGGTCCTTCTCTTCTACATACAACTTGTATGTAGAAACTCGCAGATTTCGCTGCTAGAGGAAGGTGAGGGTGTAGCTCATTTTGAACTTGAAAGAGGAGAGTGCTTCAGTGGCTAGAGAAGGTCAATTGTTAAGAATAAGCTGAAAAGAGCATTTTTAACATGTCGAAGAGTGGGAAAAAAATAATTAAAGTGTCAGAGCCACTGGTTGTGTTGACCAGCCCATGGTGGGGGTGGATGTTTCTGTCAGAAAATCTAGTACTGTGATGAGCTGCAATTTTCACTTCAGGTAGGAAGTTCTGTAAAGAGATTTAAATCTCTCTAAAGAGCTGGAGAGTAAAGCAGCTCTTGTCTCTGTTGGTGGACTTTCTTGGTCAGAATTTAGGAACTGTTTATTGAGTAACTTATTTGAAGAACCAAGAAGTGCTACAGCATAAGGACAAACATCCCTTCCAAACCCTACCGTTCTATGAAAACTACTTTAAAAGGGCAGAAGATTTTGGAGACCCACTTAGTCTAGATTTGCTTATTTTAGTTCACAGTATCACAGTAGTATCAAGGTTGGAAGAGACCTCATAGATCATCAAGTCCAACCTGCCACCACAGAGCTCAAGGCTAGACCATGGCACCAAGTGCCACGTCCAATCCTGCCTTGAACAGCTCCAGAGTTGGCGACTCCACCACCTCCCTGGGCAGGCCATTCCAGTGGCCAATGACTCTCTCGGTGAAGAATTTTCTCCTCACCTCAAGCCTAAATTTCCCCTGGCGCAGCTTGAGGCTGTGTCCTCTTGTTCTGGTGCTGGCTGCCTGAGAGAAGAGAGCAACCTCCTCCTGGCCACAACCACCCCTCAGGTAGTTGTAGACAGCAATAAGGTCTCCCCTGAGCCTCCTCTTCTCAAGGCTAAACAATCCCAGCTCCCTCAGCCTCTCCTCATAGGGCTTGTGCTCAAGGCCCCTCACCAGCCTCGTTGCCCTTCTCTGGACATGCTCAAGCACCTCAATTTGTTACTTCAGAGACTCTAACATGAAAAGATAATAAATAATTGATCACTTCAACATCCTAATGATCTTAATGAAATGGGTACACTGAACTTCTAGCATCCTAAAAGCAGCTGAAGATATGAAAAGGAGGGTATTTACAGCTGGAATTAATAGAGGTGTGAGTGTCAAATGACTATTTTAAAACATGGACATGAAAAAAAGACAGGGATAGAGGAACATCCTTGAAAACCTGAGAAAAGCAAGGAAGTCTCCCTACTTTC
The DNA here is from genome assembly GCA_013400115.1 of Rhinopomastus cyanomelas. Lineage (NCBI taxonomy): Eukaryota > Metazoa > Chordata > Aves > Bucerotiformes > Rhinopomastidae > Rhinopomastus > Rhinopomastus cyanomelas. The sequence continues at coordinate 643,810 of VXBP01004084.1, read as the reverse complement.
ATCTTCCTACAGTCTTTCTGTCTTGGGCACAGACACAGGGTGGGTATTGAAAGCATTTCACATTTTTCTAAATGGGGCTTTAAGTTACATTTCACAAAACCTTACAGCCCAGAATAAGATGCTCTGTAAAAGAAGATGCTAACTTCACTTTCTCTTGTGATAGTATCCTTAGCGTACCTGTAAAATGTGTCGGGAGGCAGTTGTGGGCTCATGCAGTATTAATGCAGGAAGAACATTTTCAATTGAAAGTGTAAAATTAAAAAATTGGTGTTGGTGTCAGGAGAGAGTAATTTAGAACTCCTCTTGTGTAGAACCGTTGAGGAAATATTAAACCTGCCATAACTGACTGTATGTGACTACTCTGCAAATCTGAATATATTGGGAATGATGGCACATTACTACAATCATTCTGATGAAACTTTGGAGTTACACTGTAATTTGCAAGCTAAGAAAACAGACTTTTCATAAGCCAACAAGCAGAACTTTTGTTCTGGTGTCTGGAGAAAGCAGTTTCCTTGATTGCTCTTTGTGTACATTGATGCCTGATCATCTATTGAAAATTCTCTGGTTTTGCTTTATTAACTTCTGCTATTCTCTCATTTTCCTATGCAACTTGAAGGAGGGGGAATGAGGAATTAATACTAAGCCTTAAGTTGATGGTGCTTTTGAAGCTTTTTTTGCCCTTTTAAGTTCTTAGACTTTTCATAGAAAATGCATTTCCCTATTTGTGTGAAGTTTATTCCAGTCTGTATTTCGTGCAGATGTCCTATAGGACCCTTTGGAGAAGGGAGGAAATGAGTGTGTGCAGCAGGCCAGTGCCCAGCTTATCACAGTGTGCCAACGCCAGATCAAGGCAAGGGTATAACACTTAAAGGATGACTGATGTTGGCTCAGTCTAAAAGCTTTCATGAGTGCATGTGTTTATGTAATAAGCTATTTTAGCATTAAAATAAGTTATATTCTTTAAGTACTTACTATAAGAAAATTAGTTTAAGAAGTAATTGTGTTGATCTCCCTGGGACCCTTTACAAGAAAAAGTTTGTGCAGGATTTGACTGGCCTCAAATTAAGAGTCATTAGCATTGATTATATCTGAAATTCAATACTAGGAGTGGAAAACTTCACATTTAATTTCAAAGCCTGTGTTGGATGTGCCTGTGGAGTGGGACCATATTCTTCTGCGGATTGTCACAATTTAGAGATGTCCAGGTCCAGGCAGAGCTGGAGCTCTTAACTGTTCACTTAAGAGAAGGTAATGGATTGAATAGGTTCTGGCAGGTTGTTCTTCAGTGTTGTCATAGTAATAGAAAGAAAATCCCATAAGGAATGCAGTGTAGGCAAATAACCCAGGATGTTGTGCACTGTAAGACTTATGCTGGAGCAAAATCAGTCAAATGTAAAAAGAGCCTGTGATGGGTGTATGAAAAGTTATACCTTTGAACTGGTGGCTTGGTTACCAGATTGCAACACAGCTTTCAAGTTTTGGTTTGTCTAGCCTTGGTGTTGTGTTGATACTTTCAGGGTACCTTCAGATTTCCCATAGGTTGAGGTCCTGTCAGCTCTGCTGTGCAAATCATTATTGAAAAGACTAGGTGGTATTTAAACAAAATTGTGTTCAGCTGTTAAGTGTTCCTGTGTATCTGTGACAAGGCACCTTGCTTGTTTGTGGTGTGGTGGGACATGAATTCCTTTATCTGTTAGCATCCAAGCAGACATCAAATTGTGTGCTAGAAGCTTTTGGTTGTAGAACAATTACCTTTAACTTTCTGCTTATTTGCTCTGAGAGTTTTGTGTGGTTCTAGCTGTGGTATATTTCAGAATGCTATTTAGGTTTTAGATTTCTGTTTTTTGGGGAGAAAATGTTTAACTTGTATTTTTGTCTCGTTGCCTGAATTCTCATCAGAGCTTTATTGGCAGCCAGGTGACATATTTAGTGTTAGGAAATTCAATGGGTGTTGAGAAAGGGACCCATCTCTACCTCATGGTTAGCCCAGTTAGCTCTGCTATATTTAATAGCATTTGAAAGTAAGGAAGTAGTTTTATTCTGGGTTTTGGTAAGAACATTTTTACTTATAGCGAGGTGGGTTATTTCTTTTGACAATAATTATTCTCCTCTTTTTCCTTCTTCCCTCCTCACATCCTTCTGTGATTTATACTGAGCTTTGCAAGTAACCAACTCTTGCTTGTATTGAGGCAATTGGGTTGGGGCAGGAGCAGATCAGGGAAGGGAACACCGTTGGCATATTATGGGAACTTTACAAATGTGAAAAAGTAGTAATGCAGCAGGTAGTAAAACTCTAGCAGACTTACCACAATAAGCTGCAGAGACCCACAAGAGGGAGGAGACTGATGAACAACAGGTCTATAAAGAGATACTGAAAGGATTAAGCAGAGATGTGCCCTAGAAATATGCCAAGACAACAGTTTTGGGTGCTGGGAGATGTAAGGAAAACAAATACCAGATTATTTTCAAGGTTGTTCTTATGAAATAGCATCTCCTTTGCCCTTTGTGGGAGATGGGATGATCTCCCAGGAGATCCCCAGGAGAAGGAGATCCCTTCCTGGGACGTTTCCTGGGATGGACCATGTACCTGATCCAGCAGAATATTGCAGTGTTCAGAAGACAGCAAGCTCTCTAGAGTTAAGTGTTAACCTTGTATTGGAGCCTTGGCTTTGCTCTTTGGTCGGTGGCACTGACTAAGTTTAATTCCCCTGTCCTTTTGTACTTGGGAGGCAGCAGAGAGGATGAAGCAGCCTCCTTGCTTTATGCGTGTGTATTTGAACTTTCCCTTCTAATGAAAGAAGGAGCCTCTCCAGAGGATATGGAAACTGATCTTGTTTTACCTGGGCTTTCTGCAGTAAAACCTAAAGGGATGAACATGCCCCAGCATTGCAAAAAGAGGAAGAGTGGTAGCTACATGGAGTTTATTACGCCCCATCAAGTCTGCCAAGTTTAATCTGCCTTTACAGAGAGAAAGCTGGCTGTGAAATGGTTGGGATTGACTGACAACATTTAACTAACCAGAGTGATTTTGTCATTGTAGTACAATTCATGTCTCTCCATCACATCTGTGTAGTGTTTTCAAACGAATTTAATTGTGAGTGATGAACACCAGTGTCATGGATGTGTCTTTCTCTGTAGTGCTGCTACTGATGGCTTTTCATCTGGACCAGTGTTCCCAACTGTCCCGGGTTTGCACTTAGCTGCAGTTAATTAAAGTACTGGGGCTTGATATGAGGGAATTTGAGTTTTTGTTTGTGGAATTTTTTTTTGTTGTTTCAATTCTGAGGAAAAAAAATTGTGATTACTTCAAAACAGTAATTTCTGGATAGCTAAATTAGTCAGTGCCCTTGTGTTTTCTTAGAGAAATGCTGCTTCAGTTTCTCAGCACTACTAATGAAGGAAAATGCATAAGGCACAACTTTTTTCTGATGAAAACTCCTTTAGTCGGTGTTTTTGAAGGTACTCTGTTCACATGCTACAGGCTGGCATCAGACACCTTCCTGTGACTTGAGAAACCGAGACTGTGAAGTCCCCTGTTAGAAGCAAAAATTTATCTTTATTTCAGGAGCAACAAATTTCTTCTTTTCCCTTTCCTGGTCTATTTCTGTTTAGCTTGACAGCTTTTAGACTGTGAAATGCAGCATCAAAGGAAGAAAATTAGAAGCCTGTTGCAAAGTACTTAAATGTATAGAGATGCTATTACTATATTGCTGCACTGTCATGAGTCTTCATATTCTTTACATGATAAAAGGAAAGTGATGACTGCTTTTCCCTCCAGTCTCTGCATGATGGCTTTTGCTCACCTTTGGTTTCATCCCTGATGCTAATTTTGTACTGAATCTGAGGTGACTTTTACTTGCACAACTTTTCCAGGTGTTGTCTCCTAACTTTCACCCACACAGTAACTGCTGTTTGCATTTCTAATTAGGTAAAGCACAAGGGAATAACTTCTGTTGCCTTTTCTACAGAGCTTTGCTTTGAAAACATTTGTTGGAAACTTCTGAAATACATAGGATTGATTCCATTCAAATCCTTTTTGCTGCTTGGTAGAAGTGAGGAGACAGCTGGATTCTGTACCTGGAGCCCAAGACATGGTCTGAGACTTCTCTGTTCACACCACTGCTTCCAGAGGCTTTGGTCTGCAGGTCCAAGTATGAAATGGCTCTTTGTGTCTCACCTTACTGATATGATTTGGCATATGTTTAGTCCTTTTTAAGGATAAAGTTGCTGTAAATCCATGTCTGATAGTTATAGGAGGAATCACGAGGATTTGAGTATAGCTGATGTTTGTTGAATTAAAAGCCAAGTCTTGACACTTTTTTTCCATAGAGCTACCAAATGCTGTCTCAACACTCAGTGGTGGTAGATAAGCCCTAACAATAAAAAACCCATTTTGTCTCAAGGCTTGTCCATTCATCAATCCTTGTCCATCCTTCTGTTCCCTTCCTGAGTCGCTATGTCCCCTCCCTGTCCACCTGGCACCAGCTGTGCTGTCAGGCACTGCTCAGTGTCCCAGGCCCTGCGAGTGTTAGAATGTGAAATCTCAGGTGACGTTCACCTGGAAGCTCTTAGCCCTCAACAGCTGCAGCCCCTTGATTACCTCGCCCGCCTTGGCGGCTCCAAGCCGCTGCTGTATCAATTGCTTGTCAATTCGGCTTAGTGATGACTTTGACTGACTGGAATAAGGGAAGTGGGAGTGGAGTGTAGGCGAATGGTTAAAATTAATTGCTACATAAGAAAAAATTGAAAGATAATTATTCCTGCTTTCCTGTCAGTGCTCAAGGGTAGATGACCTCATTAACTTGCAGCTTGTACACAATTCAATTACTAGGAGATGGAAAATACATTTTTAATTACCTCGGTGGCTTGTGCTCCATTCATCTCCATTTGCATGGCTCTTTTACAGTTGTGTTCTGAAGAAGGAGTCTTACTAAGGCTGCCATAAGAGCCTGCTTCTTGCTACTATTTTGCTTGTTTGAGGTAGGATATTAAATGTGTGGGATTAACTCTTTGGTGCCAAGCAAACCAGGAGGTCCTACAGTGGCACTTGTGGTTTCTGTTAGCTTGGCATGCCATGACTATGAAACTTACCTCACATCATTATTTGATGCCATAACTTTGTTCCCTTTGTGTGTTTTGTTGCTGCGTATTTGAAGAAAGCGTTAAATTAGTGCATGATGAGCAGATCACCTAGTTAGACAAATATCATATCAATGTATGTCGTGGGAAAGGATTCTTTTGTAATTTCTAAAAGCCTATTATGGCATTTAGTGAATTAATGATGACTTAATTGTTTTAAATACACAGCTAGACAATGCTTTTAATGCATGAGTTTTTCAAGCTGTCAGCGGTGTGTTGAAGTGCACAATACATGGGGAAGGAATATTTGTTCATTGCCAATCATTCAATTTAAAAGTGTTGCAGTATTGAAAGGCTTGGAGCTGAGAATTGAGAAACCCCATGGCTTGGTACACAGATTGTTTTCAAGAAAGACTTGTCGAGGATTATACAGCTCTGCAGCTTAAGGCTGTGTGGTTGTTAGAATTGCATCCGCCAGTTACTACAAAAAGAATTGAGAACTGATCATGAGTGTTTAGCTCCTGCCAGTCATGGCATAGGACTGCTCTGTTGGCCCATGCTGTGTCGATGGGGAAAGAAGGCCCAGGCTAGAGTCTAGCTAGTGGTCAACTTATAGGGCTGTGCTGGTATACAGAGAGATTTAGTGGTGGAAACAGAATGTTTTATGATCTATATCTGGGTATGACTGCTTTCTGGGGAAAAAAACCCCAATATTGGGACACAGAGCAGGCATTCTTGAGCTGTTCATATAAACTTCATTGTGAATGTATTAGTCCTATTTAATTCTTCTCTAAAGAGCATTACAGCAAGATAAGGCGCTTTAAAGGCTTGCTGTCACAGAGCCTTTAATGACATCCTGAGAGCTTGCGCTGCCAACTGAACTTGTAGTGCATGGGGTGCTCTCAGCTGGGATCTGCAGATCTGGTGGTTACAATGGGAAGACACTTGTGCCTCTGTGTAATACAAGCTCCTTCTTGCTAAATGGTAACATTGCAGGATGTTTATTCTGGAATTTTTTTTTTTTTTTACAAAATCCATGTTTGGACTAATACAAACCTTCTAGGCTAGACATTTATGGTGACCTACCTCTATCTTCAAGGATATCTGCAAGAGAAGTCCACATAGGCTCAGTTCTTTTGCTGAGTAGCCTTTTAGGAGTGAGAGAGTGAGCATGTGTGACTTTATTAAAATGAAAGCATGTAAATTACCTGTGTTGGTTACTTTATAGTTTGTTTTCTGCACTTGATAATGTGAAGATCTCTACAAAGCCAGCTTGGATGGCCTTTTTGGCTTTGCAGACAGACAAAATGCAGTATTAATGCACCAATTGCTTGCAGACCTGGGGAAAATTTATGTTTCTGTTTGCTTCTACCTTACAAAATACAGCTGCAATTGGTGTGGGTGGCTTTTGGGTGTGAGGTGGGGTTTTCTTGGCATTTTTCTGATGGTTTAATTTGGGCTTGGTAGACTGAGTAATGGCAAAATCTCCCACACAGAAAAAATGCATCGCATTTACATGAGGTGTGATGCCTGTTACCAGTTGCTCTGTATTCTGTTGCTGCACTGTTGTTCTGAAAGAGATTAACAATAATGTATTCCTGAGTTTTCTTGGTTTTTAATAACAGCCAGGCCAGAAAATGTAACACAAAGCATATAAATGTCTAAAGAAAAAGGCCCCTACATGGAAGCCAATGTGACTTGCGTGTAACAGTTGGATGAATGCAGCACAATCTTAGTTTGCTTAGAATGTACCCTGACCCTTTCTCCTTTGCCTCCATCTATTAATTTTATTATTAGGGTTAATCCCTCTCTGTTGGTAAAAGAAAAAAAATCTAAGTAATCTGAAATATTTATAGGATTTCTGTTCTGTCTGGCCTGTCAAGCCTTTGAAATGTATGTGACCAGAGCAGAATTTTTTAGTGTTCTAGCAGAGCTCCCATTAAGGGAAAATGAATATAAATGGTAAGATGATAGGAAAGCGACTGAAATGCCACATTTGGGCCAACATCAGTGATTCTGCAATGGTCATCTATTTTTAGATGACATGTAGGCAAAAGTTTTCAAGATTTATGGCCAGAAGCTGATTCAATTTGAATGACTTCGTGGGGCTTTTTCATGTTAAGCACCCACTGGCTGTTACCACTTAGCAGCAGGGCTTTCTGCAGCCCTGTTCCTGTCCACTACCTACAAGCCGGTGACATTGATATTATCTGCAAGCGGTGGATCCCTCATCACTTTCTAGGTCTGTTGGAAAGGCTTTCTTTTGACACGGAGATTTTGCTCGAGTGAGTCTGTGATGGATAAATGGCATTTAAGATTGCTGCTGCCATGTCTGTGGATGGCCATTGCAATTCACCACTGTTCTTTTCTATGAACTGGTGCCACGGTGATGTTTGGTTTTCAAAAATAAAAGATATAATTGGAAAATAAAAGGTATAGTTGGGAATAAAAACCATGGCATGAATTTCCAATTAAATGTAGGTTGCACGGAGAGTCTCAGCCTGGTTCTGCAAATCCATTTCGAGCTCTGTTACAGAATGTTGTCAGCACAAACCCCATGAAAGCTACCTACAAGCTGCTCATCATTTGCTATTGAAAACTGCAGCAGGCAGTGCAGTGGATTCCTATACGAGCAAGAAAATGAAAATGTGCAGAATGAAATTCTGAATGAGGCAGCACCCCAGGACTGTTGCACAACATGTTGTCTAGAAGACACAGTGGAAGGGATTTGATCTGGTCCTCTGATCCCACCTTAGAAGTAACTTGCAGGAAACAGAATAGCTTGCTTTTTTTTTTGCAGAAATCCATGTTGATCTAACTTGTTGGCCCATTTCCAAAGGAGATTTGCACATGCTGATTGTTAAGGCTCTTCTAATCCTTTCTGCTCTTCTACTTGAGAAACTATTGGAGGTCTTTTTGTTTCCCAGTTGTAATCTAGAACATAGTGTTTACCTCCAAAGGAGCATAGGATTCAGTTATGCCATCAAATTCACACTATTATCCAATAATTATGTCATTATGGTAATGAGATTGGTGTCTCACAAAATATGCAGCTTGAGATTCCCAAAGTCTGTGCTGATATAAATGATGTTGTTCAAACTGCAAAGCCCAGCTATCTCTTACAACTACAAGAAAATGGGTAATTAGAAGGATTTTTCAAAGATACATATAAAGGAATGGCCTCATTATAAAATGTTTCACACATAATCTAACTAATTAACATAATACATTGCAGGGATCTATATTGGAATATCATATAATTAAATAAATTCCATACAGGCAACCCCAGTTAATGTTTTCTTTTTGGAAAATTGTATGTCTTGGCAATTAAGACATAAGGATTAACTCTAAAGGAAAAAAAGGGCTTTGTGTAATTATTATATCTTGTAATTTGAATGAGACATAATTACATTTCCTAAATCTGAAGGGAAAATAAGTGTGATCTATAGAGAACACACAACACCGCCAAGACAAGTCTGTCTTTGTTTCCTGACCCATTAAGTGACAATTATGATACTTGTGTTAAACATCTCAGAAGTGGCACGAACTTGCCATAACTCTTCACTTTTTCTGCTTGAAAAGATCATAATAGGAAAAGCTCTCGCTCTTCTTGTTTGAAGTGGAGCTAAGGCTATCACTTGTGCTATACAGAAATTTGCTAGGAAAGCATCTCTGCATCAAGTGCTCTTTTCATTATGAATGTAAAATAAAGGAGTGCTGGTTTCTGCAGCTCCAAAGTCTATGGAGAAAAGAGTTTGCAGGTGTCAAGTGTTCAAATGCTTCAGGTTGAGTTATTGATGCAAATCATCTAAGTACTTAGTTTCTGTAGGACTTTTCTTTCCTCTTAGTTTAAGTTAACCAGACACTACGGGACTAAAATAAAATTGGGGAGGGTGTTATTTTTTTTTTTTTTTACCAGGTAGCAAAAAAGGGCCTCAGCTTCCTGTATTCTCACAGAGAGCCTGGCTTACATCCCATGTACCAGACGTGGACAGTGGTGTGTGAGCTTGAGGATCCATACACATTGTCAGGTAGCAACTATACATTTGGCCTTTTCACAGCATTTATCAGTAAATCAGCTACTTAGGATTTATTTTGCTGTGTTAAAAGCAAATTATGGGAGTAAATTATAACGATTTGGCCTAACTGAAGAGTTGTGGGGGTAACTTACTAATGACTTCCTATTTCAATAGAAAGTGGTTTTATGTAAGTGAGGTAAATTAACTAACTCCTTTTACTCAGATTCTGCAATGACATGATAGTTCAAACCCTCCTTTGGCTGTCTCTATTGGGAGACTTGGAGATCTCGTGAAAGATGCTCCGTGGGATGGATCTGTTTCTCTACCATGCTGGAAATAATGCAGAGGATCTTATTTACTGGGTGCTGTGGTCCTTGCTCTCATTAAAATTGAAAACTGTTTTGCTTCTGCATTATCCATTGCAAAGTCCCACAGGAAAATTCTGAGATTTTTCCAGAATGATGCCACTTTGAAAGTAGAGGTTTGTACTATCTAGACAAGATAAGTGTCTGTTTTTTTTAAAGTATTTAAAAATAAATCTTCAATTTTCTCTAGGACCAGCATTTTGCTTGTTCCCACGGTGCTGCCTCTTCCTGAACTGCTTACTAAGCTTTACCTGGGATTCAGCCCTTAACAAGGTGGTGTCCTGGCTGGTTTGTGTTTAGTTTTAACAGTATCTTATTGCTTCCTGTTCTCATTACTCACCCTGACACAGGTAATTTAGATGACTTCATCAGTTGATTCTTAAAAGGCACTTTGATCAAAAGGCTCCTAACTGATACCCACATGTGCTTAGCTTGGCAACTCTGCCAATTCCTGTGTCTAGGGCAAAGGGCTCTTGCTCATCCACACAGATTCTGTGCTTGGTCACTTTCACAGTGCACTAGGAGATGAGCTGATGTGGTTTTAATTCCTCTGCTTGATATTGCTGTAAGATGACTCAGCCAGAGCCACATTTCAACTCCTTGCTGCTGCTTTACTTTGCTTGATAAACAGAATACATCCAGATCTCCATCTTGCAGGCTTAGGTAGACACAGTGAAAAGGACTGAAATGCCCAATGTACAGGCCTAGCCTTAACACTTGTATTTTAATCTGGTTTAAAGTGTGACCATCCTTTGGCCTTTGCCGTGCACTGTACTTCTACATTCCAGCAACGTTTCTGCTACCGTTCTGCTTCTCCTGGAAATTTGTTAGCCTTGCCTGGTCCAAACTCTTGGTGCACATTGACTGAGAACAACCACCTCCTTTCTTTGATGGTTGTTTATGGGACATTTTCCTGAATTTTAATAGGTTTTCTGAAGACCTGCCCTCACTGTCAGAAATGGTACCATTCATTTTGTGTTGGAGCAAATTAACATAAATATTTCCAGTTCTCTGCAGTCTCCCAATTCTTGTTTTCTCTTTATGTCTTGCTGATTAAACAGAGAAGCCTTCTGAGAGTTAGTTACCCTCCTTGCATCTCCAGCTTTGCCTGTCTGTTCTTCAGATTTCTTCGTACTTCTCTGTAACATCACAATCCTGATTTTATAACTTGTTCAGTCTCATTTCTAGCACTGTCACTTAATACAGATTTTTACTTGTTTGGAGTATTCTGAAGATTCCTGGCTTTTTCTGCCAGGAGTTCTTTCTGACACCTATCCTGGCAATAAATAAATCACTTCCCTTTCTTACAATATGTCTGTGGGTCATTACTACATACCACATTCTGCGAGGAGATCAGACATAACCATGATCACTGCCAAGCAGTCTTATTCTCTTAATTCTTCCTGGGCTTGTTTAAGGAATAAGACCAAGATAGTCATAAGTTTTTCTTTTTAACTGCTTCACCATAGTTTTGGAAGGATCAGCTGATGGTAGGCTGAACCTCTGTTTCCTAACCTGTGGTGCCATGAGACATTCAGCTGGTTTTTCCCATCTCCTTCTGTCCCACTGACCCCAGGATTCTGCTTCAGTGCCATTTTTTTGACTTACAGACTCCAGATGCCAACTCAGTAGATAACTGTGTTCTTGCTCTGGCACAGATGCTTGCATAGAGATTTAGAGATTCCTGGATCATTGCAGTCCTGAATATAAGTTGTCTCTGTGGTTTACGGAAGAGAACAGCATTCTGTTGTGTTTAGGGGCGCATGTTCGTGGAGAACATGTTTAGGGCTCTTGGCTTTTCACAACCACCAGGCTTACTAGAGGGTTGGATCCAACAATGTCCTGGTGCTGTGTGAGGTTAACACTCTTGACTTCTGACCAGTAGAAGACACTCTACTGGACTGCTTGTTTTAAATGATAGAATAATGTAGGTGAGAATGAACCCTGGAGGTCATCTAGTCCAACCTCTTGCTGAAGGCTGAGCTCACTCAAAAGTTGCTTCAGGTTGCACAAGTTGTGCACTTGGATGGAGATTGCACAGTCTTTCTGGGCATCTGTTGGCACTTGTTTAATCCAGATTATCTCATGACAGATTGCTATCTCCTGCCCCAGACTCTCATAATGGCTGTGGATGGTGTTGGTATCCACAGGTGCTGATGCTATAAACTCCTCTCAATCTGTAGACTGGAACTCTGGATGACCTGAGGTCTGGTAGCAAAAACAGTAAATAGATGAAGTAGCTGTACCTCTAAGCAGCTGTAGGTAGGGTCACTTGAGTTAATGATGACAAGTACCTCTCTCTTTCTGACCCTTCCTGTCATAAAACAATGTTAAAGCTAGAAGGCCAGGGGACTACCTGACAGATGGAAGAATTTTATTTGTTTGATAATTTTTCTAGCATTACATAAAACTTGGATATGTTACTGACAACAGGGGAGAAAGGGTCACTTTTACCCTGAATGGTTGAGCTGAACCCCATACGACTTTTTTTTTTTAAAATCTGCCAAGCATGAGAGGCTGTTGGACAGTTTAGTGATGCTAGAAATCAGACATTTGCTACTTTGCCTTCCTGCTTTGCTGTCGACTTTGAGTCTTGGGTGGCCTCATATGACCCACCTCTGCAAGTAACAGGGTGGCTCATAAGTCTCACAGTACCTCTGCACTGGAAATTATTATTCGCATTGTAGGATGTGTGTGTTTGGGGGGGGTGCTGCCCACATGTGAGGGCCTGATCCCAAACTCCCGAAGCTGCTGAGGATTTCTCATTTCGTTTCAGTGTTTCCCAAGCCAGGTCCTCCAGGCTGTGATTGTGTTTTTTTTGACTTGCCACTTGTGTTTTTCAAATGCCGCCTCTTTTGCTCCCCTCTGCTCTGTCTGTTTGGCGCCTTTCCTAATCCTCTTATTTCTGAAAAATAATTGGTGTGTGCAATATTTTGAAGCAGAGGAAGAAGCAGCTTTGAGCTGTTTGTTCTCTTAGTCAAATAAATGACACAATGGAAAAATAACATGGAGACACGAAGGGGAATGAGGGAAGGAAGGAGCAGGGGAGGGGAGAGGCAAGATCTCCTGGGGGGACACAGACAGGAGGGTTCAACAGGAAGGCTCCAGCCGTACCCTTCTGTAGCGGGGACTCGCTTTGCATCCGTTTCTCTCTATCACTGGCTGCTCGGCTCAGGATGTTTTTCCGTCTTCTCTCTATTTCAAAGCTTTTGTGGTAAATAATCAATTCAGAGCAGCAGCGAGTCTCCCTTTCTGCAATCCTGCAAACCCATTAAATTATATTGTTGGGGGAAAACAATAGTAGTGCTAATCATGCTCTGTGCATGTGCATCTTAATTTCCCCGGGGACCTGGATATGAATTTTTACTAACATGTTAATTTTGTGTGTTAATCAGTAGCTGTAGCCCCAATGAATGAATCTACTATGTAAAACTGTTTGATATTGAACCAACTCCTTTTGACCCCCTCAAATTGGCTTCATTCCCCTAAAGACGGTTAAAGTTAATTAAGCACTCAATAGGTTTATGGTGTTTAAATTAAAATATATCACTCCTCTTTGTGTAGTCATCAAGCAAGGCCGGCTCTCCATCGCCCCCACCCCCATTCCAAACCCTTCGCCCCCGCGCTGCCCGCCTCTTACGGCCGTCCCGCTGCGCTGCCCTTCGCGCCCCGCGCCGCAAGGGGACGCCATAGCGCTGCGGTCGCCGCGGTCTCGCGGGACTGGCTGGGCTGGACGGAGGTAATGAGTTGGGGAGTAGGTAGTGGGGTGTGTGGGACGATGGAGTCAGTGCGGCTGCTCCCCTCGCCTTAACAACATCTCCCACCTTCTCACAGACCCTAACGTTTTGCGTTCGACACCCCCACCCCCCCACCTTTTCAATTAAAGTTGGGTGCTGAAGTGCTGCAGCCCGGGGTTGTATGTTTACTGGGGAATAACTGAAATTATGCATGAAAAATATATAAAATAACACTTTACTCTGCCATTTAAAATAACCCACTGAAAGCTGCAACAATTGATGGGTTGGCTTTCCCCTCTGGGCCCTTCTTAAAGGGCTGGTGGTGGCTGGGGGTAGCGATTGCTGCTTTTCAGCAGCAGTGGCAGTTGCGTTAAGATCTCCAAAAAGAATTGTATAATAGGGAGAGTGCAAAAAAATGAGATAATGGTAATTCTCTGTGGAATACATGCTTTAAATTAAACAGCCGCAGTGCTGCTGATGCAAGCGTTATATTAATGCTCGTATGACAGAGTCTTCAAAGCTCTTTCTTCCTTAAGCTGTTTACCCCAAAAGAGAGGCCTGTGCAGCTCACACCAATTCCTGTTTAGTTGGAAATTGGCTAAAAACAAACCTACAGAGTGCTTTGGGCAGGTTTGATTAGTAACGGGGTACTTACAGCTAAAGGAAGCTATTCTTACTCCTTTAAAAATAACTAAAGTCAAAAAACCCTGCCCCAACCAGCAAACAAAAGAAAAAGCTCCATGACTTCAACCCTTCAAATATAGTAATGTACAGTTTTGTTTGAGAGTTTAGAGGCAGCATGTGGACTACAACCAAATTTATGGCTGCAGATACTTCATATTCCAGAAGAAAGTTAACTTTTGTAGTGCACTTTTCAGCAATAATCTCTTTTCTATGCAGGGGAAAAGGAGTTGGACTTTAGGGTTTTCTTTGGTTGTGCCTGTGGTGATCAAAGCCCTGGGCAGCCCTGTCATAAATAGATTTCCCTGAAGCCTTGTTACCTGTGTGGGTCAAGTATAATAACTTGCTTTCAAACACTGAATGAAACCCTGTAATGAAACCCTCCGAAGCACCTTTAGTAATTGGGGTAAACGTGTCCACCCATTTGAGCCTCCTGGTTTTTCTGTGACCCTTTCCAGAGCAGACCCTGTATTGTACCTCCTATGCATGTGGGAGTGTGATTCCCTCATCCCAGATGGACTGTATGTATGTAATTTTATAAAGTGAACAAAGTGGGTTACTCTTGTCTGACCTACAGATTAAATGTTTTCCCTCATTCTCTCCTCTCCTGTGCAGAATGGTAGAGGAGAGCGATGCGTGCTTGAGAGGATGTCCAAGTCTGCCTTTGTGAGGCACCAGCTGACAGGTCTCTGCTGCAGCATATTTCTACCTTTCTGCAGGCAACTGCTTCCTAGTGTTCTTAAAGTGTATGTCATGTGGACCCATCTGTGCAAGCCAGATCTGCTGAACCCACTGCTGGGCAGAAGAGCTAAAGGCAGGGCTACTGCAACTGCATCTACCACAGAGAAAGCAGAGAGCTGACTTCTTGCCTTCTGTACCCTTTCCCAGAGCAGCCTTCTGTACCCTTTCCCAGAGCAGCCTTCTCCAGTAAAAGGAGCTAATGCCTGTGTGGGCTGGTGATAGGAGCAGAGGAGTTCTCGCCACGCAATGAAATGCTACTTCCTGTTGAAACCCATAGTTCACGTTTATAGCTGTCACCACAAAAGGCAGATGACATTTTTACACGGTTAAGCTTTCACAGCGATGCTCAGAGGGCTGATAAATGTGCTTTACAATTGCAAGTGAGGTTAGACTGACTCTGCAGGAGAGATCCAACAGAGTGGACCAGCAAGGTGGGTTTATTTCTCAAATATGCCCAGATGTGATTGTATCTACAGTGGGGAATTTAGCCAGCAGGTTAGATATGCAAGTACCTGATGAGCGTGGGTAAATACAAACACAAAGATGTGATTCTCCTTTATTTTCCCCTTACTATAGTGCTGCATCAAACCAGGACTTAGAGTGCTGGCACAGAAGAGAGTACCCAGGTGCTTTATTTCTGTGCCCAAGGAGGTGGCAGTCTGTGGCTCTGCTCACCAGAACCAACCAGTGAGACTAACAATTTGCAGCTTATTTGTTTCATTCTTTTGTGCATCTTTGACAGCAGCTACCGAAGCAAACTTGTTCTGGGAGCCCTGTGTTCAGTGTATGTTTTGCATAACAGCAAGAGGACATCCAGATAGCATGAAGTCATTGCAGTAGTCTTTGCAGCAACAAAATCTGATTCTCAAACCAGTGAAATCAGGAGGATTTTGGTAAATCTCGTGAGAGCAGCTTTGTCATGTAAATGAGTCTGATTGCCACCAATAGTTGTGTACTAGAAGGGCTTGAGGGTTTTGAAGATGGCACCTAACTAATACTTGGAAAACTCCTTGGCTGCAGAACTGTCTTTGTGGTCTTTCCGGTTCTGAGAGGCTGTTCTGGCCTGGGTGGCTGTGTGTGCATGGGTACTTCTGGCTGGCAGAAATCAATGTGGCTCAGCACAGCCATGAGTTGTTACCTGTTGTTTCCTGCCCACAGATGATCAGAGTTGACGGTTGGACTTGATCTTGGAAGTCTCTTCCAAACTTAATGTTTCTATAATTCTACGATATGAGCAGTTAACATTTGAAGAGGTAGGTAGATCGTTTCAGAGAGAACAAATTGACCTAATAATAGCCAGGTGGATGCTCAAGCCAGTGGGAATACCAAAAATAGCTTCTTTTAAAAAATGTTAATATTAAATTCTTATCTTGGATCATAGCATTGAAAAGGAAATGGAGTACTAAATAGAAATACTTTGTGTCTACTCTTTTCATAATGGGTTAGATAATATGGAGGTGAAAGAAGAAGGTCTTTTTTCCTAGCATACAAGTCTTTAAAAAGCCAAGAAACATTTCAGCCAAGAAACAGCTGCTAATGTGTTTTAGTAAATGAAATACTTGTCCATATTTGGACCATTCTGGGGCATCACTCATTTGACCAGGAACAGTAACACTTTTGATGGATACTGGGTGTTAATGCACATTGAGGAAAACTTTCCTCCAGCCAGAACATCAGTGGTCATCATTCTGTTCCTTCTGGATTGATGTTAATCTTTTATGATGCTGCTGGGGCCAGGAGTGGACTCAACTCGCAGTTCATATGATTTTCCATGCAGCAAGTGAAAGAAAGAACTTTTCTCATCTCCTGAAGTTGTGGTGCTGTGTAACTCAGATGGTTGTGAACAACTTGAGCAACTCAACAATTCCGACTTGTTATTTGTCTTATCGTGATATTAATTTAAAATGTGGAGATAGCAGAAGATGATTGGCAACCCCCAGGGGAGAGAGAGCATGTGTAACTCAATAGTAGTTGATTTTTCAGTTTTCCTTGTTTCCTTGCATTGTGTAACCTGTCTGGGAAAACTACTTAGCCTGTTGGGGTTTGAGTGTTTGGCTGCTGGCTTAGAGCTTCCTCATGTCCTCTGGCTTACTCTGCTCTGATCAAATATGACTCGTAATTTAGAAGAAAATTATGTAAATGAGGATGTTAAGTTCTTACTAGGGCATTGTAAACTTCAGTTTTAAAGGTCAGCTTAAAGAAAACGTAATCTTTTTGATGTTGTACTTGTGGGGTGATTTTAATGGACAGAATGGGCAAGGGGGCATGTTGGTGATGATGATGGTAGTTAGCAGATAAGAGCACCTTGAGCGATGTTGAGTAAAATTGGACAGTAAATTCGTTTGAATTCCATTAGTTTCTAGTCTAAATTTCAATCTCAGACTAAGCCTATTTAGCATGGTGTGAAACTAATCAGGTTAGTACCTATTATTATACTTACATTGCTCTAGATACTGTTTTTGACGCAAGATGTCATCTAGATTGAGCTATGGCCAGTGAGAAGGATGTGATACTTCCAGCCCTGTGGGAAAATGTGTTCCCTCAGTGATCTCACTGAGCCTTTCTTTTACTATGAATTTCACATTGCGGCTGCAGATTGGGCTGGCTGCTGCTTTTGGTATCTGCATAGAGGGGGAAAAACGTGTTGGTGTTGTGGTTGTTTCCTTCTGTTGGATTTCTGCTGGTAGTTCCCAAGCATTAATGTCTGTTTCATGTACCTTGGTTTTTAAAAACAGCAGATGTTACCTTTAAAACAAATTGTAAAGCTATCAGAAATTTATTTGCTGGGATGTTAAGGAGCTGAAAGTCTCACTTGGAAGCTACATGCCAATTGTGATTTTTGGATTGAGTAGCCTTGAAAGATCGTTTCCAATACCACTCTTTGCTGCCTGCCATCTGCTCCAAGGGCTGTTTCTTATTTCAGCTATGAAATGCAGCCAATTTGGCCTCTGTTCCTCAGGGTGTCGGGAGGAAGAGCTGCTCCCCAGCTGTTGCCAAGGGGAATTCCCTGCAACTCTTAAATGTCCCAGAAAGAGGTGAAAGCAAAATGAAGGCTGACAACAGGCATTACCAGGCACGATCATGCTCAGTGAACTCTGTCCAGTTTGGGTCAGAATCTCTGTTTGTTCTGGGCTGAGCCACGTGGCTGAAGAAGTTGGTTCTGAATGTATGAGGGCCAGACTGGGAGCTTTGTGCACTCACCTTCCCTTCCCCAGTTCTGGCAGAACAAGGTGTGTGATACGGAGAATTCAGGAACAGAGTCTCTGGTTAGATTTGAATATTGGATTTAGCTCTGATCTTGATGCATAAGCTGTTTCAGATCCGTGCCCAAAACAAAAGGACATATTTTTCTTCTGGTTTACAAGCTTGATGTGCTGTACATGAAATTCTGCAGCCTCAAAATCAGTTTTCCACTGTTTGTTAATGCAGGAGAAGAGACTTTTCCAGGTGGGAATGTTTGTTTGGTTTGTTGCCAGGAAAAAAATAAGACCCTTACAAATTAATTTTATTTGCTGTACTCCTTCTAGCTTTCTGTATTTTGGGTTTGACAAGCAGAATTAGCTGGCTATTTGTGTTAAACCATCACCTGTACATGTATTTCCTGAGCCAAAACCTTGTAACTTGATTTTTTCTATAGTCAAGTCCCTTTTTTCTAATGTGCAAGTCCTGTAAAGCAGCTAGAGATTTCCATCTTCATCACATAATGGTGATGCTGGGTCACTACCTTTTCACTTCTGCTCCTTCTGCTGAGTCTCAGGTGTAGGGTCAGGCCTTCCTCCTGCTCTTTAAAGAAGAGCTGCAGCACCAGACAAACAGAGGCGAGAGCTTTCCAAACTGTCCCAAGTGGGTACCACTCCTCCGACCCAGAATGTTCTCTCCCTTCAAATAAAGGAGGTACCATCATGTAGGATCCTCTCACTCCCATTGTGTGGACATTCAGGTGTAGTTCTGCTTAGAGTAGTTCTGTTTTATGTAGTGTGGATTTGTCTTTAATTTTCAGTATGAACATGTGAGAATCCAGAAGCAAAAACTTGTAGCACTTTTGACTGACAAATAATGCTGAAAAATATACATGGAATGCTTCATGAACACTCATCTTGTAAATAGATATGGGATATACATGAATATTCTGTAAGAATCAAATTGCTCTAGTGAAGTCTGAAAACAAAACAAAGATTGGTGCTGACAAGAACCAAGAAAAACATTATTTGTCACAAAACAGAAGAGTAAACTGGTTTTAATCCTGTAACTTTCCATGTAACACTGCTTAAGTTATTTTGCACAAAAAAGAGAAAATAGAATTTTAAATTTTCAAAGTTTCCTAAAGTTTAGATTAATAGTTTAGTAAGAACAGCTTTTCTTGTGCTGTATATTGTGTCACAGAGTGGAAGGAACAGATATTCTTGTCCTCCTGCAGTTTAGATTTTGTCATTCTCTCCCTTTGCTTTCTTTATTAGAAAGAAAACCCAGACTTGTTTTATTAAACATGAGAGATACTCCTGGTGCTGGTTCTCTGTGCGTGTATACTAACTGCCTGTTACAAAGAGGCCTGACTGGGCTTTGGATGCTGCAGCAGTGCAAATGATTAATCCAAATGCTGCTGGGAGATTATTACAGCAAAGGCAGCGCCAGTGTATGGAGAGAAGTGCAGCAATAACAGCCAGGAATTCCTGAGCTCTCAGCTCAGACCAGCTACCAGCTCTCCTCAAGTAAATTGCTTCACATCTTGCTGCTCTTATCCTCTTATGCTCTTATACTTAGAGAAAATAATGCTTTCTCAGCGTAGCATAAGATGACTGTAGATAATGGAGAACCTCTCTAAGCCTTTAAATGGAAAAAAGGTATTACAATTAAACAGCTTTTTCAGTGTCCTGCACATCTACACTTTAAATCTTACTTGCGGAGGGGGAAGCACATTACTTGAGAAATTAAACTTGCTGCCTTTTGCCTGACTTTAATAACCTGGAGTGTGGTTTATAAATGGGAGCTGCTGCGCACACTGTATATACAGAGTAGTGGAGATAAAGCAATCCCATTAGGATCAGCACATAAGCAGGGAGAGCTGGAGAACTGTATACCCCAAACAGGACATCAACATTCTACCCCTATGACAAACACAAAATCAAATATGTTCTGGTCAGCTGAAAAGCAGCGCAAATATCCTCTCCCCATTTCCTTTCCCTCTGTCCCCAAATTGACTTTGTACTGCTGCTGGGCTGGATATAGGGAATTGAACAAACACATGTGTTATTCTTTCAAAATAACTCCCATGTACAATTTCTAATTAAATGATTTTAATAATTCCTTTTCAATCAACCCACATAAACATCAGATATCAAAAAAGAATCTCGATTCCTGTTGTCCTTCACTGCCTCCACACAATTGTTCTCAGTGATATAAATGATGTTTGTTCTCCTGTTACCGTGTCTCTGGATAATGAGTAGTATTATTATGGTTGAAGCATTATCCCAGCATGTATTTGCAAGGAGCATATGACAATCGAAGAGTCATTTTTCATTATTTTTCTTAATATCTTTAGACCAACCATGCATCTGATAAATATTTATACAGAGTGTTGTATAGAAATATATTTCTCTTTTCTAAATTACCTTCTGCTGTGGTTGCTTCATACGACTTATTTTCTTTAATCCATCATACAGCTATTTTTAAGGTCATCTCAGTATTTTGCATGAACATTTTTTCCCTCTGTAGTTATTAGGAATGTGTGGTAGGGGCAAAAGGTGGAATGATTTAGTTAAGCTAGTCTTAAGTTGTACTTTGGACCTTTTAGGGTTGCTGCAAAGTACTTTGTTTTCTTTCAATATACATCTTTGTTGTATTTGTATATAAATGCTACTGAAGGTATGGCACTTCAAAAAAATCTTTATTGCATGAGCACTTGCATTTATAATGTAGGTCTCTAAAAGGGAAAATATTAAAAATCTTAACCTGATTATGATGCAGCACCTTTGGCTGATCTGGGAGTGACTGTATCAGAACATTTAGTGTCACTCACAGTGCATGCACTGTTTTCAGAGGTAAGAAAATTATAACAAAAGGTCTGACTGCCAGGGGGATGTGAAAGGTACCCTGTTTGTCCTTTTAAACTGTATCCAGTTCCCCTTCAAAATTTGAAGATAGGACCAGCTCTTCTGATGCTGGCATTGTTTTGTTCTGCTGCTGTTATACTGATGATTGCTGGATGGATAATTCACATGCAGTAACCTCTCTACTTTTTAATTCCTGCATCATCTACAAGCAGAGATTTTTAAGAGAAAGTAATGGGATGATACGCAGGAAAGAAATATCAAGTAGCAAGAGAAAGACCAGCTATATTCTATCTCAAA
The DNA here is from genome assembly GCA_013400115.1 of Rhinopomastus cyanomelas. Taxonomy (NCBI): domain Eukaryota; kingdom Metazoa; phylum Chordata; class Aves; order Bucerotiformes; family Rhinopomastidae; genus Rhinopomastus; species Rhinopomastus cyanomelas. The sequence goes on along the minus strand of VXBP01004084.1, from coordinate 622,838 downwards.
AGTCTCCTCCCTGTGTAGCACTTAGCATTAGTTATGAGGAAATCAGGACGCTGGCCTCTATAATCTCCACAGCTAAAATCCAGCTGTTTGTTGCTGCATCTTAATCCTTTTTGCTTTACAAGTTTCTGTAATTCAGTATTTTAATTTAATGGGTGTTCAGTGAATTTATTTTCAGAATTGTAAGTCTCTCTGTCTCAGGTCTTTATTATGGCAGATGAAGAGTAAGAACACCGAGTGAGCAGGATGTTATTCTTGCTGTCCCTTGTTCCATGTGAGGGCGAAGTCATCAGCCATCTGAGAGATGGAGAGAACAGCATGTGGGATGGATCTGTTTTCTTTCAAATTTGTGAAAGCTAAGATGTATTCGTCAAAGGTATTTTCAGGCTATTTAAACTGCAGAGGAAGATGCATTTATTTATGTATTTTTGTGACAGGATTCCATCTTTTTTATTAATGTACTGTTGATGTTCGTGTAGTTCTCAAGTACCATTTATTACCTGATCTCCTCAAGTGGATGTCTAGCACATGTCTTGGTAAAACATGGAAGGTAATTGGTAGCGTTAGTGATATTCGCAGGCATACGTGGTTCCAAGGGATTGCAATATAGTGGGTCATCTTTCACTTAATGATCCTTTATCCTCTGCCATTGTAGGCAAAGTGAACTGCACTAGTCACTACGTGAGCATTTGAACTTGTATTTTATTGCCAGTGGTGTCATAATTCAGATAAAAACTTTTATTCAATATTAAGCTGCTTTTTATTCAACTTCTTAGGGGTAAAGTACAGCACTGTGCAAGCTACCTGTACTCATGGTCTTCTTGGTATTGTGAAAAACCTATTATGCTTCATAACTTCTTATGGTATTATTTAGGACCCCTGAGAGTTTGATGCAGTTGTCAAGTGTGAGAATGAATGAAGGCAGAAATATAGGTTCAATAGCTGCCACAGTTGTGCATTATTTTTTGCTTCCATTGTTTTCAAACACTTTGTGCTTCAAACTGCCCCACTGTCCTGCCAGGACAAGAGATGGGGGGAAGAGAAGGGGAGGCATGCTGAGTGTTTGCCAAGGTGGTGCAAAGCAGATTTGTCTTCCTGCAGATGCTTTACACAAGCAGTGTGGAGCTCTGTAGCAGCTGTAGTGATACACAGGTAGTGGCTGACAGGAGCCTAAAGCCTGGATTTAACATTCTGAGCAGTTGGAACAGACCTTACTGCATTTGCCAGTGCATTTCAAGGTCCTTTATATAGGTTTATCTAGCTGTCCTATGTCCAAACTGAGTGCAACATCTGCTAAAGAGATCACTAGATAAGAAAAATCGGTAGTGATTAGGGAAGAGACAAGTACAGCAACTCTAAGTCCGGGAAGGAAAGTCAGAGGAGGAAGTCCTTGTAAAGAAAGATGGTAGAATAACGTGTGTGTGGGTAATATTGTGTCTTGTATGTGTCATATAAAGCCTTTAACAAATAGGTCATTTCCACACTTACCAAAGCATATACTCTGCTTCAGTGGCGCATTGATATGATGGAAATGTGTTAACAGTTAGCATTTAGTTCAACTTAACAGAATTACTTGTAGCAGAATTAGTTCAGTATCTTCACATATTTGGTATGATGCTCTGTGTCATGAAATTAATTATTTTTTTTAAAGATAAATAGTTTTTTGAAGTGGCAAATGACAAGCTGGTATTTTCATGCAGTTATCTTTAATTTAATGTTGCAAAGAGTGATTGTTTATGCCTGACAGAGGAGTCTTTCAGATTGTGTTCATCTTAGCATTTGTGCTTAGACATGAAAAATAGTTTGAAGGTGCAGACCTTCAAGTATTGATGTAGTGATAGAGATGTTGTAGAATATTTTGATGCTGAAATGGAACTGTTGCATTACTGTTATATTCCTTTCCTCTTGCTGTTTGCGTAGGACTGCCCTGAAGAGCTTCACATATTCCTGATTCCCTCTTGCAGAGCTGGTTGGTATCCTGTGCCTTTTGCCACTGTGGGTTAATGTTGCCTTTGCTTTATCCAGTTGTCTTTGGCTCATTCAGGCCAATGTCTCTGTAAGGATTCAGTAGATGCTTAAAATCTGAAATTTGTTGTAGTGATTGGTGTTTCTCTCTTCCCTCAATAATTCTTAAGGAGTTTAGAATTTTTTTTTTTGTTATTTTTAAACTCGTAAAGGTGATTGAAACTTGTAATTTCTTTTTGCTCGACGTGAAGTTACATAATCCTTCAGCACACCACATGGTTGTCCTGTGGCATTAGGGTATTAGTGCTAATGGAAAGACATAGTTATTACAAACAATTCCAAATTTCACAGTGCGTATCTTAATAGCAGAAAGGGATTTTGTCCTGATTAAAAAGAAAAATGGGTGGCAAAAGAGGGAAGAAATGGTTGTTACCTAGGATGATCCCCTGGAGGCTTAATTACTGAAAAAACAAATAGGAGGTAAATGTTCAAGATGTTTGCAGGTTAAACATTCCATAAGTATCTTTTCAATAAGAGTATCTGCAACCTCGAAGCAGCTAATTGCTCAAGAATCACAGCCATTTATGATGCCTTATTTTCCCCTGGGATCGACACTCACAACAGGATAATTCTTACCCTGATCTAAGTGTCACAGTAGGGACTCAGTGTAATTTGCTGATATGATATCAAAAATAGCATTAAGGTAATTACATTTTGCACTTGTACTCTTTCACAGTGAAGAATACAACTGGAAATTACTCTTCTTTCTGGTTGTAGTAACCTGGTCATTGCCCACCAGAACCACTTTTAATTTATTACTTTTCATCTCTTAAGGTGCAGAAGGGAAGTTACTTATGAGTTTTAGGGCATTTTTAGCATCTTCAACACAGCATTGAATCTGAAAATCAGTGTTCAAGAACAAACTGAGGTCAGTTTTACACTGTTGGGTGATGTTCTCTAGACTAAGCTGATCCATTGCACCATATGTCTTCAGCACTCTTACACAGCAGTTCAAACTGAACCATTTGTTCTTGTGTTTTGGAGGAAAAGCAAAACAAGTGGATTATTTTGTTGTTGTGCAGATGTGTTTATGCTGATAAAGCCAAATCTTTGCAAATCTAGTTTACTCTGGGTTACAGAATGACCTGAATGTCACTTGGGCCACCAGGGAAAATTGATTTCATGATCATCTAGACTCATCTTGACCAAATATTTTTCAAAACTTTGGAATAAGCTGGTGGCATGTCTCTCAAATCTCTATCAGTTTTCTGGGAAACACACGGCAAGTCCTGAGAAATACCTTCTGACTTATATGTGACATCTTGTTTAGATATTTTAGATTAGGATTACCACTTTGGCCTTACAGAAAGGGTTATTGCTCCTTAAATGAGATTGTTCTGCTTCATCCAGACCTCTGAGTCCTTGAAGGAAAAATTAACAGTATTTGCCTACCTGGTATTTGCTTTGAAGGACTGGTGGTTGGATTTATGACCTTAAAGATCTCTTCCTACCCAAGAGGTTCTGTGGTTGTTACTCACTGGATATGCTGCCTACAGTTCAGTTTCCTTTCAACAAATGGTCATGACAATGTGTTGGACTGAATGTTTGTTTATGCAGCTGTTGCGATGTCAGAATTACAGAACATCAGGGATTGGAAGGGACCTTGGAAGATCATCTAGTCAAACCCCCTGTAACTGCAGGATCATCTAGACTGAGTCGCACAGGGACACATCCAGATGGGTTTTAAATGTCTCCAGAGAAGGAGACCACAACCACCCTGGGCACCCCATTCCAGTGCTCTGTCATCCTCACTGTGAAGATGTTCCTTCTCATATTTATGTGGAACCTCCTATATTCCAGGTTACACCCATTGCCCCTTGTCCTATCACTCGATGACACTGAGAAGAGCCTGGCTCCATCCTCCTGACACCCACCCCTCACATATTTATAATCATTAATGAGGTCACCCCTCAGTCTCCTTTTTCTAAAGCTAAAGAGACCCAGCACCGTCAGCCTTTCTTTGTAAGGGAGGTGTTCCTTTTCCTTCATCATCATTGTTGTTCTGCACTGAACTCTCTCCAGCAGTTCTATGTCCTTTTTGAACTCAGGGGCCCAGAACTGGACACAATACTCCAGATGTGGTCTCACCAGGGCAGAGTAGAGTGGCAGAAGAACCTCTCTCAATCTGCTAACCACTCCACTTCTGATCCACCCTCAGATGCTGTTGGCCCTCTTGGCCACAAGGGCACATTGCTGGTTTATGATCATCCTGCTGTCCACCAGGACCCCCAGGTCCCTCTCTCCTACACTGCTCTCCAAACGATCAGTCCTCAACCTATACTGGTACCTGGGGTTGTCTTGCCCAGATGGAAGACTCTACACTTGTCCTTGTTATAGTTCATCAAATTTCTCCCTGCCCAGCTCTCCGGCCTGTCCAGATCCTGCTGAAGGGCAGCACAGCCTGCTGGGTTGTCTGTCTGTCACTTCTCCCAGCTTTGTGTCATGAGCAAACTTGCAGACAGTGCACCCTAATCCCTCATCCAAGTCATTAATGAATAGATTGAATAAACAAACCACCATTTAAAAAGAGATTTCTCTTCGTTACAAGAGGCCCTCAGAGTTAAGGCTTAGGAATGAAGACTAACCGATATATTTGAGAGCTCTGCTGCAGTGGGCTCAGTCAAACATAGAGACAGGAAAAGGCACATTTGAGTACAATTCCTGTTTTGCCATTGAACAGTACAGGGACCCTTTTTGCAGGCAGACAAATGTTTGCCATTACTTTATGCTCAAAGGCAACATTGAAAGTGACCTGGAACAGGCAGGAACTGACTTTTTTCTCCTAATATGATATGAAAGTTTTATCGTATTAGGAATTTTCTGTCATTGTGGATTAGAATCAGGTCATATTAATGTTCAGTTTTACTAACTTACAGTGAAATGTGCTAATGTGACTACACTTCACTATCACACAAGAAAAAAAGCAGTATGATTTTATATTAATGTGATACCATAGAAAGATTTCAATACCTCTGTCCCATGATGAGTAGGACAAAGTGAAAAATGAAATACAATGGGCTGGGTCAAAGAGTTTGTGGCTTTTCCCAGGGATGAACCTCCTTCCTCTGCCCTACACACCCCCAATGTCTTGTCCATATCTGTTTAATGTTACTGGGATTTTAAAGTGATTAATTTTGAAACCATTTGGGTCTGATTTTGCAATTATTTTTTTATTTCTAGTAAAAGTCATTGGGAGCTGCAAATACTGAGTATTTATACAGGGCAACCAAAAGTGTTCCAGGCTTAGAAAAGAAAATCATCTTGACTTTCAGCAAAGCAAGTGATGACTTCTCAAAGTTTTGAACTAAGAGACATTTAAAAACAAAAAGAAAAGGAAAAAACCAGGGAAGAAGCAGAAAACCCATCGTATTGTGTTTGTGCTCCATTATGCACAGAATGTTGTGGCCAAAAATCATTAACAGGCATAAGGGGTGGCAGTTAGTCATCTGGCTGTATGATTGTACCTGCAAGGTTTCTTTCATCTGCAGCCAAAATCTGATGAAAATGGCTAATGTCAGAGAAGTTCAACCTTATATAAATTATGACCAGAAAAAAACTGGGTTTAATTTTTAGCTCCATACTTCATACAGGACAAAACAGATGAATTGGGCTCTTAGATTTTGAATTTAAGTCACTTTTACTTCTGAAAGTCTGTACTGTGGCTTTCTATTTTCCCCTTAGACACAACTAACATTCTTAAAAGCTCTGGTCTAAAATAAAAGGGGACCAAACCTTTCAAAAACACAAAAGAGGTTGTAAGATTTCTTCATCAGATGAGATCTGTGAATAAGCCTCCTGTTAGAGACACGTACACTCTTCTTGCTGCTTGTGTGCACCTTTGCTAAAGTTTCTTGGCAGGTGAAGGAAAGACAACACTCTCTACCATCCATTTTTCAGTGTGCAGGTCAAAGCTCTGTTTTTATAAAGGTCTGGAGACAGTTGTCCCTTTGCTGTTTGTCACTCTTACCCTGTGTGGGACTTCCAGGTGGACTGTGGAGCTGCAGGGCAGGGCTGGAGGAGTTGTGCCAGCTCTTGTGTTTTAACACCTACAAATGAGAAGGGCCTTTGGGCTTGAAAGAGTGGGAAGGGCAGTCCGACATGGTGGGCTGCCAGCCTCTGTCACAGGACATGCCGTCAACTGAATTGGAGAGCTCAGTTGGCAAGCTGGGCCACAAGTCTCCTCCAATCCATGTTATTCCATCTGCTTTTATGAGTGGGTTGTGATGATGATGGTGTTACACTGGTCAGCACTTGGAGATATAAAAAGGTGGAATGTGAAACCTGACATGCTCTGCGTCATTCAAAACACTGACTTGGGATCCTAGCAGAGGAAGCTCTCCTGATCCACTGCTCAGCAAGGGGGTTGTAGCCAGCTGGTAACAGATAAGGAGGTGCAGAAAGTTAATCAAATTTAGTCTCGTAAAAACTTGTTAGTGTGTCTACCCTCTTCATCCTAGTGCTGTCGTCCTCATGAGGTTCACAAGCTTCTCAGCAGAATGGCCTCGATTAAAATGGCATCACCACTAGATTAGTGCTTTCCATAATTAATACTGTGCTATCTCTCTCTTCAGGCTGATTTTTAATTTTTATTTTTGCAATTAGAAGTGATTTATAGGAGAATTCATTGCACAACCTGTCCAGAATCATTAAATTCACTTAGGTTGAATAACCTGATGTTCACCTGGAAATAACCAAATCAATGACATTATCTTTACTGAATTCTTAGTTGCCTTAGAAATATAGATCTTATCTTTGTTCTTTTTTTACCCTCTCAGGTATAGGGGGAGGGGAGGAACAATTTTAATTCATATGACAGTAATTAGCCAAGTCTGGAAGGTGTGCACTAATTACAGAACACCATATATCTTGTGTAGCTGATTGCAGCACACGTTTCTGAATGGGAGCTATGACTTTTTTTTCCCAAGCACTGTTCAGTAATTTGAATTGTTATTAGGGGATTAACTTTCCATATGAAAAGCTAAACTAATACTTATTATACAGATTATAACAGCAAGTGGCCTATGAAGCTGGTGAGGCCATTATAGGGCAGGCTGTGGTCCCCACAAAGAACAAGGAGGGTACAGGATAACCAGCCCAGCCAGGGGATGTGCTAAGCACTATCCTCTACTGTTCCCCATCCTTGCTACCTCTGCCGACAGGAGTAAGGCTGATGGACTCCATTTATGAACATGACTCTCTACATAAACATGTACAGAAGACGTGTGAGATTGTTGGATGTTAGAGTGTGCTGCTATGGTCACAAATCAATCAAACAGCGCTTGATCATACTGAATTTGTGGCTGGTTGTCATCTCATTTAGAAGCTGGTCTTTGGGAAAAGACTATGTGGGCTTTCTAGTTTCAGAAAAGAGCTGAGTGATTAATCTCTAAATATTTCTTCTGCTTCGTTTGGTACTGGGTAAAGTCAGATTTTTCAGTCAGAACTTTTCAATCATGTTAAGTGGCTTGTTCTGATTTACTCTCTATGGTGGTGGTAGCTTTGTCCATTCACCCTCCTTCCTCCCCAGGCTTTGTGCTCCTATAGAGTGACATAATCTCTCTTTGTGTGACCTCTGGTAAGTTCAGCACATGGGAAATGAAACTGGATTCCTCCAAGCTAAAAGCATGAAGACAAAGTCTTGTAAACCCTTCCCGTTCCCTGTGAACGAGGCAATAGCAAAGGCAGACCTAATTTTAAATGAGAACTCTACAGCTTTGATCATGGCCAGTGGATGTGGGAGTATGTGGCATGATAGTCCATACTGGTGGTGATGGAGAAGGAAGTTCTTGAATTTCTTTGCTTAATGAATTGGTGCTTAAGTGTGGGGCTCAGATCTGGGGCTGCAAAATAGAAAAATGTCTTTTTTTCAGTTTGAGCTGCCAGAATAAATGTAACCCCCTTCTGAAAATGCCACATCTAAATTATCTTTATGAATTCTGTACCCTGGTTTACTGTTTCCCTCAAAAAAAATACCAACTTTTCCATCCTTTAGTTAAAAGAATTGTTTTTAGTGAAAAAAAAATCCAAAAATCTGTAAATCAATCATATTATTTACCCTGAGTTGTATTCTCTCTTAGAAAGACTTGGTCATTTCAAACGTAATTCGTGATTAATAATTTAAAGCAGCTTTCCTTAGGACTTCTTTTCTGTACCTTGTTACCTTCATTCTGGATCCTTTGATAGATTAACTAGAGATTCTTCCTAAGAAACTTTAACAGATGTCTGAATTATTTTATTGCAAAGTAAATGGTTGATTCTCACCCTAGCTGCCCTTTTGAATCCAGGCTTCCTTTTCTTTGCAATTCAGTGCTGTTTGTGTTTGTAAAATTATTAGCTCAACTCCCTGTTTGGACCAACATGTGATTAAAGAGGTTACCAAATACACTTTGTACACATGTCTGTAATACATTTACTGGTCTAAATTTTTTGATGGGTTCAGCATCCAATATGAAAGTTGGGGAAATGATTCTGAACATCTGCACATCAAGTTCCCGTTGCCTCCTTTTGTCTATCCTGGTGATATGGCCTTGGAGATTTTCTCCTGCAGGCATCTCTTGTTTAAAGCATTTCCCTCACTTGGTTTTCTAAAATGATTTTGAAGCTTTCCATACATAGGATTTCAGATTCCCTAAGCTTCCCCTTAACTGATTGCATTATGATGATCTCCTGTCTTTGGGGATCACTCTTGAACTATGTGAACCTGTAACGTGTCAGTGAAGACAGTCAGAGCTCAATTTCTGTTCCCTCTTTTTTGCTCTCTTGGATACCTGGTGTCTACTGTGGGGCCTTCCTTAAGGCTCAGTTGTAAGTAGATAAGAAAAACAAAGTGAAGGAGCCGTTCCTATACCACTGAGCTGGTAGGGGAAAATAAGTTGAATCAGGAAAAAGCCAATGCATCAAGCAGTAAATATATACTAGTTATGCTGGAATGTGCCAGGATAGTGCTTGCATCCATAGTTTAGTTGTCGAATTGAGAAAGCTCAGACTAATGCACTGGTCAAGTGTTTTAGGATATGGCTCTGATTTATATGTAAAGCCAAAGTTGCGGAAAACCTTACAGGAATGATTTAAAGATCGACATAAGACTGTGCTGGTATTTTTAATGTGTTTCTCTCAAAGGTTTGTGTGGTTTAGACAAATCATTCCAACCCCAATGCTAGAGCTATGAGGATGATGAAGGAAGTGGAACACCTCCCTTATGAGCAGAGGCTGAGGGAGCTGGGTCTCTTTAGCTTGGAGGAGACTGAGGGGTGATCTCATTAATGTCTATAAATATCTGAAGGGTGGGTGTCAGGAGGATGGAGCCAAGCTCTTCTCAATGTCATCTAGTCATAGGACGAGGGGCACTGGGTGGTCCTGGTGGACAGCAGGATGACCGTAAGCCAGCAATGTGCCCTTGTGGTCAAGAGGGCCAACAGCATCTGAGGGTGGGTCAGAAGTGGAGTGGTTAGCAGATCGAGAGAGGTTCTTCTCCCCCTCTACTTTGCAGTAGTGAGACCACCTGGAGTCCAGTTCTGAGCCCCTTAGTTCAAGAAGGACATGGAGCTTCTGGAGAGAGTCCAGTGCAGATCAATGAAGATGGTGAGGGAAGCAGAACACCTGCCTTATGAGGAGAGGCTGAGGGAGCTGGGTCTCTTTAGCTTGGAGAAGAGGAGACTGAGGGATGACCTTATTAATGTCTATAAATATCTGAAGAGTAGGTGTCAGGACGATGGAGCCAGGCTCTTCTCAGTGTCATCTAGTGATAGCGTGAAGGACAGTGAGTGTAAGCTGGAAGATAGGAGGTTCTGTATAAATATCAGAAGGAACCTCTTTGCAGTGAGGGTGACAGAGCAGTGGAACAGGCTTCCCAGGGGGGTTGTGTAGTCTCCTTCACTGGAGACGTTTGAGACCCACCTGGATGTGTTCATGTGTGACTTGGTCTAGGTGATGCTGCTGTGGCCGGAGGATTGGACTAGATGATCTTTTGAGGTCCCTTCCAATCCCTAATGATTATATGATTCTATCATACTTCTTTTAATTCACTATGGCTCAATTACCATGAAAACCTTCACTTTTCTACTTTTTATCATTATTACAGGTTAAGGAGCCAGTTAGGTCCCCAGTAGCCTGTTGCAGTGATTGTGAAGGGCTGATGTCGTCTATCACCAGTACTGTCTGCTGTCATATCAATCTGAGGTGATATGCTGTGAACACTTTGGGGCTGATGAGGAACAATGTGTGCAGTGAATTACAGCTCAATCCTTCATAATATCTTCTGAAGGACATTAACAAGGAATGCACACAGCTCCCTGTCACCATGCATCAATAGTTAGTGTCTGAGAAGAAGCCCAGGCCGTTACCTTGGCTCATAGTAAAGATGCAGTGCAATAACTGTGGGAAAATAAGGGAAAGATTTGCCCCTCGTTTCTGCTATCGTAGAGGTGAGGTTGGTCATGCCCTGGTGGTGCCTCACAGAGATCAGTTTTAGTTAGTTTGACTGAATATGAGTCAAAATACTTGTCCTTAGTGAGTACTCTGTGTGTCATTTGCATTGATGCAAGGAAAGAGTAAACTTTGTAAAGAGGCTGGTGAAAACCCCCCTTACATATAGAAGCATTCAAGTATACAGCTGTATCTCAGAATAGTTACAAATTAATTCCTTAAATATTCCAGGGAGTCAATGTGTTTTTAAATTGGGCTTTTTCTCTATCCTTCTGAAAAGTTAATTCTTTGGGTTTTGTCCTGGTTTAAGAGGGTTTTTTCCCTTGGCTTGTGTTTAAACTTTTATTCTCAGAGATTTTGAGCTGTATGATTCACTTTCGGTTTTGTTTCATTTGGTTTACCCTTTTTATTTTAATACTTCTTCAAATCCTTCACTTCTCATATTCTGTGGATGGGTTCAAAAGCTTTTTGTTTATTTTACATATTGTTCCACATATCTGTCTTGAGCCATGTTGGCTTCTCTTGTCATTTTGACACTGATTTACTGGAATGAACTTACATTTTTAAACTCTGTTACCATTCTTTAAATGCCTCCCATTCCACATTAACATTTCTCAACAATAGTTACTTCTAATTAGCTTCTTCCAGCCTGTCTGCAACTCTGCCACAATGACTTCTGAAAATAATCTAACTGAAGAGTATCAGACATTTTAAGATAAAACGTGATCAAGTGACTTTGCTGCTGGTAAATCATCTCTGTTCTGTGTGTGCTTGTACCCATGGACCTTCCTCAGAAACTTTTTTTCAGTGACCCTCTAGTAAGTAGACTTTGAAAGGCTTTTTAGTAGGAAGTAGACTCCTGTTAGGATGTTCTGAAAGGGTTGTGGTTTAACCCCAGATGGTAACTTTTACCCCTGGGTCTGGGTGGGTGTCCAAGAGAAGTGCAATTGCAACTTCATCAAAGCAAATCATTACATCTTGCCTAAGTAGCAGACATTGACAGTAAATTTGGCACTGGTATTTTTAATTTCTCTTAGATTTTCAAGGGGAGCAGAGCACAAAACTCGAGGCAGATTTCATCTGAGCCAAAGCTAGTTTTTGGGGTTTTATTGGAGAGCAGTTGGACAGGTAAAACTCTTCCCTTTGCAGTGCTGTTGCTGCCTGTGTATCCCCATCTTTGTGTCTGCTCATTCTACCCTGAGCCTCAATGCCAATTTCATAGCACTTATGTGACCTTCTAACTCCAGCATTTGGCTCGTTTCCTATATGCCAGAAGCTCAGTGAGATACAAGGATGACACACGAATGAGCATCCACTTGAGAGAGCTGTGGCAATCTCAGCAAGAAATCTGTCTAGCTCGATTCCTCTGTGTTGTACCACGATATCACAGATATGCTTGACACTACTGTCAAATTGCCTCTCTTCCCAAACAGTCGTAGGATCTGCAGTTTAGGCAGAGCACTCCAATAAAAGCAGCAGACTACATTAATTCTGTGCGTTCCCGTCTGCATCACATAGCCTCATCCTTGTGCCCTGTGATAGCTTTATCGTGCTTCTTCGTGGCTGTAAGAAACATGAGGGACTCCTTACAGAGCTGCCTCTGCATTACAAAAGAGCAGAACTGAGGAGGGACTGGAGTGGCTCTGGGTGTGCAGGAATGGCTTTTTTCTGAGCTTGTCCTCAGATTTACCAGGAGCAAGGTGGGCTGGTGCAGAACTGCAGAGGGTACATGAAATCTCAGGCTTTGCTTGCCCTCCCCAGACCTGCTTGTAGTTAGGCTCTAACTTGCCCCTTTGACTGAATCACAAGGTGCTGGACTTTGCTCACAATGTGTAGAACCTTTTCCCATTAAATATAGTTTTAGTTTTAAACACTAAATTTATCTCTTTGGAAATGGTGGAGACTGGTCTGCAAAGCACAGCTGAGAACTGGGTGTGCGAAGAGGTATAAAACATTTGATCTGATGCTCTTCTGATCAATGTTTGCTAACAGCCCGGCATGCAGGTAGGGAAAGTACAAAACTACGGTGCAAAACAGTGGAAAGCAGAAGGATCTTTTCAGTTCTATTCTGAGTACACAGCAAAAATAGCCCAATGTCAAATGCTTTTTGAATATCATTCCTTAATGTTTCTGATATGTTTGTTCTTTATATGAGGTCACTGATATCTTGCTTTTACCACAGACATTTAAAAATATCTCTTTTTAAAATGTGAATTTTTTTGCCTCTAGGTATTCTGGATCAGTTCCTTGATTTCTTTCTCAACTCCTTTTTGTTTTTGTAATGACTGATTGATGACATTCCTACTGTCATGTTCTGTAAGAAATGGATTGCTCAGGATGCTGTTCACAAAATCTAGTGTCTCTGCAGGGAAATTAATCCTATGGTTTCACTTCTTGCTGTTACCATCCTGCCTAACAGAATGAAGATAACTGTAGTAATTCCTAACACCGGTCTGCCTGGTCTGATACCAATACCATGAGTAGCAGCAGTGAGTGAGCTGCACAAAAACCTCTACAGAGTCACAGAACATGAGGGATTGGAAGGAACTTCAAAAGATCATCTAGTCCAATGCCCCCGGCACAGCAGGATCACCTAGATCCAGTCACACAGGAACATACCCAGGTGGGTTTTACACCCTGATGGACTCTGCGTTGGGTAGAGGCAGTTCTGTGCGATGTTGTTTTATCCCTCTCTCCTGCTATGCAGGATGATAAAGCAAGCAGACAAATGGGAGGGAAGTCTATTTTTCTGCTGTGTATATTAGAATGAAATGGCATTTTTAGCTGAATTAGTTGATCTGTACGGCACAGCAGAACCATCTTGCCGTGTTGTCTATAACCTTTAGCCACGCCTCGGTTTGCAGATCTGAGTACTGTCCTGACAATAACTGACAATAAACCTCGCTGTTTCGCTGACTTATTTTGACAGTTTATGTCCAGTTACTTTCAGTGATTTGCAGAGCTGACATTTCCCTTTAGTGAACCGGAAACTCTTTTTTCTGCTGTGTTGCCCAGATATTTTTAACATACCAGGCAGGAACAAAAATCAAAGCAAAGAAGGCTTCATTCTCACTGAACCCACAGTGTGGGTCTTGTTGCAGATATGAGGGGTGAAAGGAGAGCTGGGCCTAATCTAAGTATTTTTGTGGTCAGAGGCATGTTTGCATGAATTTCTCATGCCGTACGTGTCGTGATACTGTTTTGTTCCTTAGCAGATATTTTTCTGATATTGCTATATTCTCTTATGGTGAAGTGTCTTTGACTGAGTCAATTTATACTGACAGCTTTCCTAAGTTAACTTCTCTGTGAATTCCCAGTTCATTTAATATTTTTCCCTTCTGCTTCCCAGGAGCTACCTTTGTTCAGTGTCTTGCAGGATAGGAGGCTGATAGTTATTTTATATTTATATTTCAAGGCTGCTTAATGTTTAATGAGGCTGAATATGTTGTAAAAAGCTTCAGAACACTCAGACTGGTTAATATTTTATGCCGATCTACAGAGACAACTATATTGATCTTTTAAGCATCTGCTAAACAAGACAAGGAATAAATTAGATTTTGGTCAGTTTGATTTGGCTGGTGAGTTAAATAGCTTTTAGAGCATTATCACCTTTTAACATGTTTTGTTTCCAGTTGAATAAAATAGATTTTAAGGGCAGTATTTCATCATGTCGTTTCTCATTGCTCTTCATCTTGCCTGTTTTATTTCAGCAGTGTTTGTGTATGTTAGGAAGGGATGCAGAAGCATAAAAGGAGATTATTTGCACTGTCTGCTCACACACCCATAATTACACCTTCTGAAGCCACAGGCAAGTGGGTTCTGCTTGTCTCTATTTGACTGCAGTTTGGACCCTTGGTTCTCACTATTCAGTTAATGTTTATTTACCTCATAGTTACTGCCTAGAAAACCCTCTGAATGCAGAGCTGCATCACAGGTAGTCTGATTTAAAGCAAGCCCTACCTTATCCCCAAGTTCCTTATTCTAGAGGACCCATTCTAACATCTTATACACCAGCTTCTTTTTTACAAACTTTGGGGTAGCAAATGTGAGAAGTTGGTTTCCTTGGAAAAAGAGGAGAAGTAAATGATCATATCCATTTAGACACCTGCATAACCCTTCTGTAAACCTAAAATTGACAGCAAGGCTTGTGAAGCTCTTTTTTATACAAAAATAATTTTGTGACCTTCTTGCAATCATTAAAAGTTTCCAAGTCTTGCACCTTGTACAGGCAGGTTGCAAAACTGATACAACAGACGTTTTTATTAAGAAGCTGAGTATGCAGCCTTGGAATAAAGTCATGATGTTTGATTATTAGGGCAAGAAGATATCCTAGAATTGTAATGGTCATGAATGCATTGAAGAGAAAGACCCTCATGGGAAACATTTGCTAATTTGACTAAACTCAAGCATAAATCACTGCATTTACTGTCTTTAGAATAGCAGGGCTCTACAGCCACAAAAAGTACAGCAGCTTCTCTTGTATAGCCTTCACTTGTGAATGTTTTTGTGGTAAACGAAATATTCCAGCTCAGCATAATCCTAAATCTATCTGTTCCAGGTTGAATATATTTTCATTTGTAAATGTGGATGGGAATCCTGGAATAATACTTTTTGGTCTCTTGCATTTGGGGTTTTTAAACTGTGCTTTGCTGCATGTGGTTTGGAGCAGATGTAGTAGTTGTCAAAATTTCACTGTCAGTGACCTGGGGAGGCTTTACAGTTTCCAGAAATGTTATGTCTGTATTGTTAACTGAATTTAAAACTTGAGGTCAAAGAAAGAATAGATGTGCTCAGGCAAGGGAATTGTTGCAAAACCTAACTGAAGATCAGGAATGGAGAAGAGAGCTTTCTGTGTTTTGGCAGATTCTTTCTTTTCCCTTAATTTCTGCTCTCTGCGGAATCTTGTAATTTCACCTTTTTTAAACAAAACCCCTGTGATTTTTAAAGTTTCATGTAGCCGTTACCAACTATGAAGGTATCTGAAAGTTTTAGCCGCCTAAATTCTTCTGCGTATCTTCTCTTGATGCATTCTCTCAGCTAGCAACCCCTTCTTTTCTGTGTCCACCAACCAGGGCCTGGTGAGATGCAAAAAAAGCAGCGGAGGCAGAACTTGGATTTAGCCAAATTCAGAGCTGGTGATGAGGACATCAAGACTGATTGGGGGTAGGGGGGGTGTTGAATGTGTCTAACCTGTCAATGTAGTTAGTACTAGGTTTGCTATGTCTGTTATCTTACAGCTGATCTAATGTTAAAAGCCCTCCTCCTCCTCTGTTTTTTCCTTTCTGAATTTACTGATGTTTATACAAACAGAAGGTAAATGTTGAGAAGTCCTGAGGGCATCACACTCTTGGGATTTCATCAGTCACTGACAATTAAAATGTCTTTTTATTTTCTTCTTAGGCACTATGGCCTTGATATCAAGGTTAACTTGAATCATTCTTGGTGACCAGCTCAGTGTTCTATCGAGCATTTCTCTGACTTAGAGTCATAGAATCATTTAAGTTAGAAAACACCTCTAAGATTGTCAAGTGCAACCATGAACTCAACTGTTTCAAGCCCACTGCTGAACTATATCCCTAACATTCAGATCTAAGAGACTTTTAAGCAGAACAGGGATGATCTTCCTGGACAGCCTGTTCCAGTGCCTGATGACCCTTCCTCAGAATTCAACAGCAGCCTTAGGTAGGAGAAGATACATTCTGGAGCAGCTTTATTTTTACCTAAACTTGAGCAATTTGCTGCAGCACCTTCAGTGCTGTTTCTTGGGCAGTGCCCTACTAGAATTGTTGGAGAATGTGGCTTGTGCTATGGGATTAGCAGCTGCTGTTTCTGTGACACCGTCCACATATGCCCCAAGGAGCCGTACTGAGGATTTTAAGGTAAGTCTGCAAAAGCTATACTGGTTTTGCAAAAGCTATACTGGTTTTGCACCACTGTGGGGCAAATAAACTTTCATTGTGAAGGCTATCAGGCTGTTCCTTATATATATGTAAGAGATATGTGTAATTAGATCAGGATGAGCTGTGCTTCTCTGTCCTCGGGAAGTTACATGTGGTATATTGACTGGAATGGGAGACAGATTGAACCTGATTGAATCATTAAATGGAAATATAAGACAATGAACATTGGCCACTTAGTTCATTTCATAAATCCTAATAATTAAAACTGCATGTGCAATAATAATGGGCTATTGCAGATACCAAAGTAAGAAAAATGCACCTTTGATATGCTGTGGCACAGGCATAATGAAAACACTGAGTTAATGGAGGATTGGTGTAATAAGAGTTCCCACACAGAACCTGCAGCTGATATAAACATGTTTCCCTGCAGAATTTCACTGCGTCACAATTCATTAGGAAAATAGGCAATAACTGACAAGATAGGCACAAAATGGATTCTCGTGTTGCTGGGATGAAGTATGGCTCCCAGCAATTAATGGTTTTAGTCATATTAAGCAGATAAATAATGCTATCTGACATTACAGTATTTCATATTACACTAAAATTTTGTAACATTTGCTCATAATGTGATTTGAAATATGTTACCTAGGAAAAAATGTTATCTCTGGAACAGTCAAACCCCATTAGAAACCTTAGGCTTGAAAAATCACAATGTTCACAGTCATATCCCCTAGCAAAAGTTTGCGTTCCTTAAATAGTGTTAAATTTAAACCCAGAAGCTCTAGTCTCCTTTGGAGTTGCTCTTAGTGCATTGAGCTTGAAAGGAAAATTTAGCGCATGAAATGTACTGGGCATTGCTGCATGTTGGTAAGTGAAACACTGTGAAGTGCTGCATGAAGAAGAGAACAGCCTGTGAAGCAACATAACATCACCAGTACTTACGGTCTCTAAAAATGTTTCTGTATTCTGCTTTACAAAAAAGCTCCTAAGCTTAACCTGATCCCATTACCCTCTATTGATCAATGATTTGGTTATTTTATGTGTCATTCTGAGCGGCATGTTTGCCTTTTTCATAGCTCAAGTATTGTTCTTTTTGTAAAGAGTTTTTTTTATGGTAAAATACTATGGGTCGGGGTTTCCAGTTCCTGTTTGCATGAGTATCTCCCGATTTCAGTTATCTCACTTGACTAAGTGTAGCTTTAAACTGGGAAATTCCCAGTGTGTTCCAAGCATTGATAGGAATCGAGAACAAACACAATATTTTTCTCTCATGTGATGCCAATTCTATTCAAAATTCTTTGAGTAATGTGAAAGAAAGTGTGATTGTCAAAGCTCAGATAGGGGTGTGGATTTTTTTCTGTTGGGACAGTATGCTGTGGATTTGGAAGGATCACATTTAGCTGAAGGCAGCGATGCTTAGTGTCTCAGCACCCAACTCCCACTGAATTTTCAACAAGTTAGCAAACAGCCTTCCCTTGGACTTCAGTGAAAATCCTTGGCTGAGCATCCAGGCTGAGCTGCAGTTTCACTTGCAGGAAACAAGCTTTTTATTAAGATATCTGAAGGTATTATTCCCTGAAACTGAAGAGGATGAGTGCAGAGAGCACCACAATTCTGTTACTAAAATACACAAATGGCAGATTTTACTACAAAAGGACTACTTAAAATACATCTCCAAATTGTTAGGATTATTGAATACAATAAACCTTTCCAAATCCAAGCCATAAACAAACCAGTTAATCTTTACAAGTGCCAAGATACAATTTTATTGCCTCTCAGATAACACTGCATTTAGGCATTTATTTAACTAGAGGGTACTGGAAAAGCAAAAGCAGTTCACTTATGTCTTATGACATTTGTCCTACTGTACATTAGCAGCAGAGGTAGGGCCTTTTCGGAGACGTTGCGGGCAATGTCATAAGAAGTGCACACCAAAAGCTTAATAATTGTGCTAACAAGAACATGTAATCTCTGCCAGAGTCAAGTATTTGGATGTAATTATCTTCAGTTGGAAGACGTAAAATATTTCACCACAGTTCTTGTATGACCTTATAAAAGTGACACTGTTTATGGCAGTCACAGCCCTGCATTGTCTCGTGGTTTTTTCACAAATTTGTTAAATTGCTGAGTATTTCACAACCTGGGAGTCTCAGTGCTTCTCCCTGGATGGTTGTGGGATCACCAGTGTGTGACGCTGTGCACCAAACCTTCAAGGAACCAAATGAACACTGTTATGTGGGGCCTTAATCTCCTAGTATTAGGTTCAGAACAAATTCTACTGATAGCAACTTTGTATATTGGACTTATTTCTAGCTTAGTCTTTTGTTTTCATGAGGTGAAGAAGGAACATTTGATGCCCGATGCCCAGTTGCTGATGTCTGTGACCACCCATTGCTGAAGGAGCTGCCAATGACCCAGTTCTTTGAGAACTGATGGTTCTACAGGTTTGGTCTGTGTTTTTGCATCATCTCTTGATGCTAGTCTGTATGGGTGTTATTGCACCTTCACAGTATCAAAAAAACGTATTTGCTTTATTGTGTTCATTTTAAAACCAGTATACTTAAATACAACCAAACCTCAGTGTGTTGGGTATGTAGGAATTTACATGTCACAGCTCACATTACACAGTAAAAAAGAAAGCACCTTGCTTTGGAAGGAAAGTTGCCATCGTGTAACTCCTTCAGTAACACGTACTTAAATGCATATACACAATATATACACATACATCTCCCCTTATAAATCTGCCCTCTTATGAAGTGGAGAAGACAGAAGGCCCAGAGGGGTGGTATGTCTCATTCTTTCTCATTCAGTTTCACAGAACTGCTGCCATTCACGCCGTGTGAACAAGAGTATGGCTTGGCTAAAGTGTGAAAAGCGTGAGATAAATTCTGCTCCATGTCCTCTCAGGAAAGAGGATAACCAATAGCCCCTAAACAATTCTATGTTACTCTGCTGTCAGAAGGAGCAGCTGTCACTATGAACCCCACAACCCTTGCTGAGGAATTCCAGCACCAGGCGTTGGGCCACGTGTGCTGTCTCCGCACTGTCATGGGCATTTGAGAGAAGGGCCAGTTGTACATGTTGCACTACTACAGCAAAAATGAGAGGGCTGCTGGATACCTTCTGGATGTTCTCTGGCTTAAACTGTGGAGAACTGTGTTGTGTCAAACTTTTCCTTTGGGTAGGTAGTCAAAGAGTAAGTAAATTGTTAAATGTTATTAAAAAACATTACTAAATAACTTAGTCTGTATAGACATTAGGTTTCTTTCTAATTCTACCTGCATTTCACTATAGCAAAAGTGGGTATTTGAAGAAAATATTTCCCTATTAAAGATCCTTGCAATTCGGTTTCACAAGTGCCTTTTCTAGGTCAGTCTCTAATCTATTAACAGAAGCTACCTTTAAATTTTTCAAAAATAAAACTGTAGTAACTAGATATTGTATTTAACCATGTGAAAAGAGTAAAAAGCTATTTTTAAGCAGTTTCTGAGGTAATAAGCTGGCTTGTTAAAAATATCTTAATGCAAGTCATTCGGTTGTGAGGGCATCTCTTGCCCATCTTTCCCCCCAAAAAAGGGGGATGGACACGGTGATTTCATTCAAGTGGAGACAAGGCCTGTGGCATACTGGTTGCTACACTGGATCATAGTTCATCATGGTTTCTTGTGAGATCTTCCCCATAATTAGTAGCTTGGCTTCCAACGAACATATTCCAGTTGTCTAGAATCTCTTCTTTAGTCAGTTTTTGATCCTGGTAGAAAGAAAATAAAATCTCTAAGAACATTTTCAAAGCCAAATAGAATCATAGAAGACACACTAGCACAGGCTGGGAATCTGACACTTCTTCAAAGCAGCAAAATGCAGGTTTGGGAATCACTGAAGCTGTCAGGAGGAGAGAAATCTGGACCAAAGTGGAAAACAGAAGTCCCACTGGCTCCAGTTGGGTCAAATGGCTAACTGGAAGTTGTGTAAATCAGCATACAAAAGCCGCGATGGCTCTTAAAACAACAAAGAGTATTTCTACTGTGTTACAAATTCCAGGTTTAAGACAGTTTCTTACATAACATAATGAAAGCCAAAGGGACTTCATAGTGCTGGTAAACTGAATTTTACTACTTCTGCTAACCCTACCAGCTACAGCTGGCATTTGCACATCAACATGCTAGCAATTCTGGCCTCTGAAATACTGTTTGAAGTGAACTAATAGAAGTTATTATCCAAGTTCTTCTAAAAAACCCACCACCTTCTATAACTTTTTCAAGCTGTACTAAACCAGTACTACTAAACCAGTACAACTAAACCAGTACCTTGTCTACGTCTGATTCATAGACTAAGTGCCTGGCTTCAGCTAGTGCATGATCGTAGTCTTGTGGGAGAATCCAGTGCTGAATCTCCTCTTCGTCCATCTTTCCATCCTTGTTCAGGTCACGAAAATCTGCAAACTGTTCACGCTCTGTGATCACCCAGTCAGGCTCTGGACCACCCTCTTCGTTTGCAAACATATCAGCTGGAGAGGAGGTAAAGGTTTTGCTCAAGTCACACTTAATTTACAAACTCTGTGCAAACTAAAGACACTTGCACAGACTAAACTTTTCACTCTGCACTGTGTTTCTCTGTACAGCAGATTAAACATGGGCTGTAAACACAATAGCTGTGTGTGTCTTCTCTCAGGCTTACTTCTTTGCTGCTCGTGATTCTGTCTGTGTGTGTCTTCTCTCAGGCTTCTTTGCTGCTCGTGATTCTGTCTGTGCTTATGTTACCCCAGTGTTGTACCTGTCCCCTGCTGGTGAGGCTGACAGGAGAGGTGAATGTGTCCAGAGGCCATCACCCACTGAATTTCAGAATGAAAAAGATTATTTAAGGATCTTTAAGTAACAACCATCAGCTGTGAGTCTAGGCTCAGTGCTATCTCAACGAAAGACTCTCCAACACTTGCCCAGACTGGGATATGGACCACAGGGTAAACACCTTCCACATTTTAGATCTTTTCCTGAAAAAAAGGTAAATCATTCAAACCAAACCAGAAATCTCTGTCGTGGTCACCCTACTTCATAAAACATAAACCAATACTCCATCAGAAAAAGAGAAGTAGAAATATTTTAAGCATCGTTTTCCTCAACTCAAGTAGAAAACTTCAGACAACACATTCACTTTCTTTTCTCAATTTTTAAAGTGCAAATTATATTGTTTGTTTGAAGCAACTGACACATTCTGTCAATTTTATTTTTATCAGCCTTGCCAATGTGTGGTGATCGTGACTAGAACATTCCATATTCCTATCTATAGAAGACAAGAAAAGCCAGCATTCACATGGTAACAAATGTTTACAATTACCTTATAATTATATGTAGGTAATGTCACTGAATGAACTGAAATTACTGTGGAAATCATGCTGCTCTGTTATTTCAGTCAGAAATGATTAGCATTCACTTTCTGAGGCTAAATATAATTTACAAGGAATAGAAACCCCCTGCCACTAATTAATGTGTGTATATTGTTCCTGTTGTAAGTGAAGTGATCTTTATAGCACCACTAGAACAAGAAAGGTTCATATGAGTTTGCACTAATGCTTTCCTGGTTCTGCTGTCTTGATTTAGCCCCCATTAAAGTGCATGCAGTGGGAGAAGTTTAGCTTTTGGTATCAGCATTAACAATTCAAAAGGCTAAAACATTTCACATACCACTGTTCTCCAGTTCTGCTTCTGGTTTTTCTTCATAGGTCTAAGTGCAAGATGGCAGCTGACTGACTAGTGTGGCTAAAGTCTGTGCAATTCAGCTGTGACTGATGTGCTGTTGAGGTTCACTGTTGTGTTCTTTCTGCCACTGAAGTCCTGCACAGGTAGCTTCCATGTTGTTTTCACAGTTCACTCTTAATGCATCTTTTGCTTCTAGCAGAAACATGACAGCATCACCATTACACAAGTGATGAAAAATATTACTCCAGACTCTCTTAGCCAAATTCTGTGAGAATGACAGGAGAATCTTATGCTGTGAATTGTGAGGAACCTTTAGGTGGTGATGTTGTTATCTGCCTAAATGAAAAGAAACTTTCTGGCATAGTCAGTTTAAGCTGAACTGGAGCACAGAAATGTTTGTCTCTGGGTTAATACAGCTGCAACAGACTGGAGATCATATAAGAAACAAATCTTACCACTTACCAATGTACTCATCCTGATCCACAAATCCATCTTGGTTTTTGTCTATGTCTTCTAAGGTTTCCTGGAAAATAGTTTTGCATCACAGTAATCCAAGACCAAATAGAGAATTCTAGGTCCTTGCCTCTTCAATCATTTAAGATTTTGATGCCTTGACCCGCCCTTCTACACAAGCAAATGTACTCACTGACCCCAGTGCGATTGTTGTTCATACTACCATTATACAAATACCCCTTCATGTTAAACAAATTCCCTGCAGGAATGAAATGGGCACCACACGGAAGTTTTAAGCAATACCAGCTTGCACCAAGTGCACAGCTCTAAGTGTATCAGTTATACCCTTCCTTTGATTTTGGTCTAAGCCCATGTCCTGACTTTCTTGACTCCATTTAGGAGCCAAGTGCATTTAACAAGTGTTTCTTATATCAAGAACTCCAGATCAAGTGAATTTAATGAAAGACACCCCTTTCTGTTCCACATCTGTGTGCCTCTTTCTAAACCCTGCATGGAAAGGTTGGAGAAGCACTTCAAAGCTCATCCAGAAAATGAAAGTCATGTCACTGATTTTGCTCTGCTTACTAAGACAACAATGTTTTTCATATGTTCAAACTCCTCAGGGTGAAGGAAAGCAGTGAACTCTTCCCGAGTGGCAGCTAAGTCTCCATCCAGATCTGCAGTTTTGAATCGTCTTTCATCTCTGGGCAGCATTTTCTTAAAACTGTGCTGATCGGTTGCATCTTGGAATTCTTCTGGATTTTCTGCAGATCAATCAAGAGGCTCTCAAAAGTATGTTCCTTTTAAACCAAATTACCACAATAACTTGCTGTTCTAAGTCTAGAAATACGAAATCTTAGAGGAGCTGCTGTGTCAATATGGATCTTCTGAAGTTTCAAATGCACGTGCTTGGTTTGATTTCTAGAGGTGGCTCAGGCAAACGTTTACCTGTACTGCTAAGCCTTCTGTTCAGCTTCATGAGGACAGATTTTGCAGTATTGGACGCTATCCTTTACAGATTAATTTTTGTAATGCGCTTTTATAAGCACTGATTTGCTTAGGCAGCATTTGGGGTAGGTTTAATTGACAGAAGTTTTTATTCTTCTTAGGAATCAGTATGCAACTTTTCAAATGTGAGGAATGCTCCTAACAATTTCACAATTCACAGCTGGAAAAGATGAAGCCAGCACCCAGAGCTCTATTAATGTGTACCTGAACATGAGGCCACAGTGCAAGAGCTGTTCTCCAAATCTTAGAGATTACAGACAGACAAAGGGCTGCGGAGGGCTCCCAGAGATACTGCTGCAGAGACTGTGTGTCAAATATTTCCTCCCACAAATGTAATCAGCTCCATTTTAATTTAAAGTAGACTTTTGGAATTATTACTACTGCTACTAGGAGCTTGCTCCGTAAACTGCCTCTACCTCTCTAATGGGTAGATATTGTCTTCCCATTTCCACTAAGTATAAACAGCCAATTAATACTGATTTGTTGTTCTGTCAGCATTGCCCTTTAGCTTAAGTGATGTTTTCTCCTCCTTTCCCTTCATTAACTTATAAAAAGCAAAGAGAATGTATGTGGTGGAGAAAACAATATTCAGGTATATTTTTTCACATGTGTTACTTTTGCCTGATTTGTTAAGGATTCCCATTTGCATCTGATCAGTCTGAACCTTGTTATTCTGCAAGAACTGTTTTAATCAATAATGTTGCAATAGTTTAGACCCAGCCTAAATTTTTAGAATCTAGATTCTTAAGAATTTTAAAGAGACTGAATCAACACAGCCCAGTTAATTATGCAATATATTATTTTTTTAAAATTAGGAACCATTTTGAATGTTAAAAAAATACTGTGTATTTCTGGCTGGAAGAGACTTTAATTCAGCCTTGTCAGTACATTTAATAACCCCCCTACAAAACCTTCTGCGTGCTGACGAAATGGCTGCAATAAACAACTAAGCAGGGCTTCTGACCTCTGAGCATCTGCAGCATTTAGTGTGATGTTCACAAGTCCTAAATGTGACACCAAACTCCTGTTGACTGTAAGGCATGACTTTATGCTTTATAATCTCAATAGTTTTGATCACAGAATCTGAAAACATGACCTTACCTAGATAATAACCATATGTAGCTTGTTTGTATTCTTCCCAGGCAATTTTGTTGTCCTTGTTTAGGTCATAGTCCTTCCAAACTTTAGCCACATTCTCATAGATGTAGCGTTTCTGTACCCGTTTAATCCAGGTTTTGAGTTCCTCTGTGGTGACGTAGCCATCTTGGTTGTCATCTATTCTATCCACGATCTTCCTGCAAAAAGAGACCAGCGTTCTTATGTGTTGGCAGAAGACCAAACTGCACGTCAGTCAGTTTTAGCAATCCTTACCCTACCCTGATTTCCACAAAACCAAAGTGCCCGTAACTTCTGAAGCCACCCCACTAGAAAAGGCTTTCTTGCCTTTTGGAGATTATCTGGGGGATACATTTCTCCTTGTTAATATAATCCCAGGGGATATGTCTCTCCTCAATATCACAATGAACAATTGAAATGGAATTTGCACAGTCAAAATTTAGTGAAAAAAGTACTTCAGAGAATACCCGGATTTCTTAGGTTGTACCTACTAACTTTGGGGAGGGTATATGTTCTTCACTGTCAACAGGGAGTGGCCATGCTTGGCTCAATGGAGAAGACAGTAGCTTCACCTTGGAGAACAAGCCTGTACTGGAGCTTGCTGGAGACAGAGAAGGCAAACATCTAGGATTTCACGGGCACCTGTGGTTTCTATTGTGGCTTTCCCGCGGACTGGTACTAGGGTGGAATGGGTTATGACTCTCAAATGCTGGGCATGTACGTTGCGTACAGTCCTCCACGCCTGTCCTTACCCGTCTCTTTTCCTTCTTTCCCAACAAAAAAGCAGTAGTGCTTGTGTTGCCAGGAATGCCTGTTACCTACTTGCTAAGACAAAAGCTGAGCTGCAGGTCTCTCATCACTGCTGGCAGCTGGGATACAGGCCACTGCCCTTTGTAAATCCTCAATCCCACTGACATCAGCAGGAGTGAAAGACAGTGGTGTACTCACAGAGAGACTTCCATCTTTTAATGGCAGCTGCAAGTAAAACCATCCTGACAAACCATCCCGTTAAAAAACAAGATGCTTTCCTGTACCACTGAGGTTCTCTGCAGTAAATCTGCAAAGGATGCCCATAATTGCTAAAGGTTTTAGGCTTGCAAAACTGCCTTCTGTCCCAGCTAAAGTGGGAGACCAGGTGATACAGAGCCGTTGACAAAAACCTTTACCTAATACAAGAATGTGGCTTTAACCCCACAACTTGTAGATAAGCTTGTCATAGCATTATTTTATCTAGCTGCTAGCCTGTGGGGCACTATGTACCCTGCTCTTGGAACTGGGGCCCTTAGCACCGTGTGTCTACTCCATGTCTGGATTAGGTTCAGGCACGTCAGCAGTTCTAACCCTCGTGTCTCTCTTCATCAGGAACAGACCACCTGTAGCTGCACCACACCAATTCGGTGACTACCCAGATGCCAACTCTGGATAGCCAGCATGACCAAGTGCTTCTACCACCAAGCCTGCGGGTAAGTTACAAATCATCTGTAGGAAGGTGTAAGAGCAAGTGGTGACTTGTCTAAATCCTGACTTGAGATTCAGCAACTGAGTTACATCAACCAAAAGAGCTGGGGAAAAATTGTATACTTTTCCATTCAGCGTCTTGGTTCTCCACAAAGAAACCAGTCCTGGCCACTTGGAACTCATGAAGTGATGCCTCTTCCGAAGTCTTAGTTAGGAGAATTGGTAAGTGGAGTCAAATAAAAGCATAGCTTCTACCGAATTTCCAGCAATCTTCTGTGAGTCTGATAGTATCAGTTTTATTTATGAACATGATGTTTCTGAGCTGGAGTGGAAAAGGGGCTGCAGAATTTGCTTTGTGAAGCAGCAGAGTATGAGTTTACTGACTTCCAGTTTACTGACCTCTCTTTTGTATGCATCTCAGGGGGAACTGACTGCTAACATCCCTTTTACTTGCCCACAGACTTCATTTTTCAATAGATTTGCCCCATGTTGAATTTTATTAAATTGGTTTAGCTGGCATTTAGCTGCAGCCACTGAGGCTGCAGGTAGCTGAGTTAGCAGGGCTGTTTCTCTGTATCAGCTAGTTCCTTCTTCTTTGTTGGAAGAAGGTGAGAGAAGGTTTGACTTTACAATACTGGTAACTAGCTCTGGGATCCCAGTCACTGGGATGACCAATGTGCTGCATCCTGTCCTAAGTGACATAAAACGACTTAAAAATGCAGCAGCGTGCACACTGGTGAAAGCAGTAGACTACATGTTCCCATTTTCTGACAGAAAGTACTAAAAGTAGCTTTTTATTAAATCTGCCTTCTTCCTAAAGACTTGTCACTTGCTGAGAAATGACGCTAGGTGTAAAGCTCACTGCAGAGGCTGCCCACTACAAACTGGGGTGTTTTCAGTATATCTGGCTATTAAGCCACAATAAAATGACATAAAATGTGTTTAAAATTCTCTCTACCTCTCAGCGCGCTGCAAGTACAAGATTAGGAAATGCTTAAAGTTACAAAACTCTACCACAGGGCCCCCCAGGAAGCACATCCGTGATGTTCTGCCACACAGTGCTCACTCCTCACTGCGGGCTTTGGTCCTCAGACAGACGCAAGTCACCTCCACTGAAAAGGTTATAGGCAGTGGCTGTAGCTTAATGTGCCTGGGTCACTTCTCCAAGGTGGACACTGAGATAAACTTCTTCCCATGCTGAGTTAAGAGTTTGTAAAAACTGTTTCAACCCAGCGGATTGTTAAATCGCAGCCCTAGCCCAAGTACCGATACTGGTGTAAGCGCAGAGCAGCTTTGACCAGGTGTGTCCATTGTAGGGATGTGCCTTACAAAGGCCCAAGGCACGGACCAGGCGTGCTGAGAACGTGGCTTCTGTTGCTTCTTCCTGAAACAGTGTGGACGAATTGGCGGCTTCTGATAACCACTTCACCCATTGCTCACTGAGATACATATAAATAGTAGTGACAGCCTCCAGATGGATCAAGCCGTTAGCGGGGAAGACAACTGTTATACTGAACTAAGAACTCACTTGGTCTCTTCTCACAAGGAACAAGTGACAAGACAAGAGGAACAGGCCTTAAGTTGCACCAGGGAAAGTTTAGGTTAAACCCTGGGAGAAACTTATTCCTGGAAAGGGCCATCAGGCCTTGGAACAGGCTGCCCAGGGAGGGTGTTGAATCACCATCCCTGGATGTGTTTCAAAGTCGTGAAGATCTTGAGCTCAGGGAGAGGGTTTAGCGGTGGGTTGGGTCAGTCCAGTTCACGACTGAACTTGATCTTGAAGATCTTTTCCAAACTAAATTATTTCATGATGGAACTAGACAGACAATGAATCAATGGACAGGAACTAAAGGTGAAGACATTCTTAGTGAGAACACACAGGTATTTTAAAAGGCTCCTTCATTAAGCCACTGCTAAACTTAGTTGGACTCGGTGCTCTTGTTAACTGAGGGAGCAGCAGCAGAACCAGGCAGCTGCTGCAGGGCGGCTATGCTTAGCCAGAGGGCATGGGGTAAGAGGGACCTGCGGGACAGCGGACAGGGTTGGCAAGAAGGGGCTGTAACTGGGCTGTAGGAAGGAATTGGGTTTAATGGGTTTAACTGGATTCACACCGATCAAGCCCGGGCCCCCCCCCCCCCGCCCTGCCACGTCCCCGCCGCCGCTCACCCACCCCAGCCTGTCCCGGCTCTCATCCGGGCTCAGCTGGTCGAAGCTCCGCGCCTCCTCCTTGCCCAAAAACGCCTCGTGGTCGAACTGGAAGCCGCTCCGGTCCTCATGCTGGGCCGTGCCGGGCCGGGTCCGCTCCTGCCGCGCGGTGGGCTTGCCCAGGCCGAGGGGCAGCAGGAGCAGCAGCGCGAACCCCAATCCAGCCCCGCCGCCCGCCATCTCCCGCCGCAGGCCCCGCCCGCCCCGCTCCGCCCCGGGACGGCCCGGGACGGCGCCGCCGCCATTGGGCAACGTAGCGGGGCCCGGCCCGACGCCACGTCCGCAGGAGCCGGGGAGCGACCGTCAAGGGGCGGGGGGGCTCAGCAAGGGGAATCCGGCGCCGTCGAGGGGAGTTTGTGCTGCCTGGGGTGTGAGGGTGTCGGACCGTGTGCACCCCCTGTGCCGGTTAGACGGGGACAGAAGCGTGGTCAGTTTTCTTTGCAAGGCAAGTAGAAACAAGGCTACAAGAGAACAGCAACTAAACCCAAACAAAACAAAAAACTCCCCACATAAATGGTAAATGCAAAAAAAACCCAAACAAAAAAAATCAGCTAAACAAACCCAGCCCAAACAAAAACCCCAACAAAATAAACCCAAACCAAACAAACCCCAAACTAACAAAAGATAAACACAAAAAACCAAATTCAAACCTGTGGCTGTGTCTTGAGCTTAATCCCTAAAATGAAGAATGAAAAAAGATCGTCAATGGCTCTCAGAGGATTTTCTTTGTGAAGGGGTCCCTATTGCTGGGCACAGAAAATTGCACGAGAGAGAACCGTAAAATCACAGGCTGGTTTGGATTGGAAGCAACCTCAAAGCTTGTCTAGTTCCTGTGTTCTGCCTTGAACAGGGAGACCTCTCACCAGACCAGGTTATTCAAAGCTGTATCCAAAAAGCGTTTGTTTTTTTCTTAAATTATTACTTACTTTATTCAGGATTGCAGAGCTCTCCAGACAGAGGTACTTGAAGTTTGCACCCAGTAGGATACCTTTATCTGATGTATATCCTTAATTCACTGCTAAGGTGGATGCAACTCATTGTACATTAAGGATCCTGTGGCTAAGGGGTCCTGTTTTAAGCTCTGTGGCTGAACCCTGCAGGTAACACCACCACCAGGGCTGGCTGGCTGTCCTCACTTTGCACCCAAGGATAGCACTGGTTTCAAACTGCAACGGCTGATCTGCCTGTCCAGTTCACAGGGTACATTAACCATATTATTGACGTGGCCCTTTCGTTGTGTCGCTAACACTACCATGCAGAGTGCTGAACCATACCACAGCCTCTGCTCTACTGCTGTCACCCTGGTAGACATTCAAACAAATAACTGGGCTGAGCACAGGTAATGACAGCAAATGGTGGTATGCTGGTTTCTGCCTCAAGTGACTAGTGCAGAGTGTGTGAACAAGAGTTACGTAGGACTACTGCCAGCTTTCAAACAAGTAAACAGTCCAATGTGCTGGCTTGTTACCCATACCTAGCCCGTGAAACACTACTGCACGTTTTCAAGCAAGCTGCCCTGTGCTTTGGGGATAGACTGTGCTAGGGGTGCGTGTGCGTCCGCAGCCAGTCAAGTGCTTCTGCGCTATGCTGGTGAGAGCTGAGACAGCACGTGGCAGCTTGAACATGGTTTAGCTGATCGTACTGGTGGTGGTTGAATTTATAAAGCCAATGAGGCACACTGCAAAACTGGTTGGTTTGGGGTTTTTTTGTGTTAAGCACATACCTGTAAAACAAAATGTTCTTTAACATATTCCAGAATCTCGTGTTTGTGCTATAATACAGATAAGGATCTTTTTGTGTCTCAGTCTTCTAATGTTCCTGATTCTCACACCTCTAATACTGTTTCTATTGTTATTGCAGAGATGAGGCTGTGCTGAGGTGCTGATTTTTTACCTTCTTGATCCATGTGCTGCTGGAGTGTGCTCATAGTTAAGAGCCAGGTCATTTGCATGGGTAACAGGTATGTTCGTCCCATCAGTGCTGTAATTAAAAATCAGCTTGATGTTTGATCTTAGAAGCAGAGGAATATTAAGTTATCTGAGGGATGTGGAAATGAATCTGTGTGTTCTGTTGTCAGAACAATTTAGAGTCACTGCTGTGAGAGAAGGTACCGTAGCAGCGGTGCAGCATAGGCTAAGTGCATTGCGGTCATTCGTTTGAAAGCCTCTAGGCACTGGGAGGGTTTGCCTCAGGGATGTGGGTTCTGGCCATCAGAACATTTAACTTTGCCTTGTGTTTGGGTTTGAGTGGGAGCGAGCCTTGAAATGCCGTGGTCTTATGAAAGATGGGAAATCATGAATATTCTGATGTCTCCTGACTGGGTTTGGGACCACTGGTAATAACAATAACACTGAAAATGTGATTGATTCAATATGACTTTTTGTGGAAAAGAGGAGATAGTGCAATTACTTGTCCGTAGAGGCTGAAGTCTTAGATTTTATCACTGAGAATAGACTGCACATTCAGTCAACACTGTTGTTGATCTAGTCAGAGCTAGCGTTGCCAGACTTTTGTATCGCAGATTAACATTTACAGATTTTTGCCATTGGGCTGTTGTGACCTCATCTAACACCCTAAGTCTGAATCCTCTGTGAAAAGTCACTCCTTTTACCCAATTCACAAAGTGGGAGAAGTTTTCTCTTAAACTCTCTATTCACAACACTTGTTTCTTTAAAATAGTGAGTAATTTTCTCTGCGATACTGCTACTTTCTATATCAGTAGTGTTACTCTAAACTTTTCTGCTGAGAGAAACCTACTGCTACAGAATTATTAATATTAATTCGATGTAGAGTTTAAGGTGCTGGTTTTGTAATTCACACTTCTTTCAGTAATGTCTTTGTGTTTTATACATATAAGGTTTATTTGAAACACTGCAAAATACCAGGTTTGCCACATCAACAGTGTTCTTTAGTGGTACATTTACTCAGCAGCAGGCACACTGGGTACTTTATAAGCTTTTAATGAAATGCTGGCAGATATTAGGGTTTTATGGGCTGGAAAACAGTGCAAATCAGAGAGCTTTGCTTACTGTTTATAGCATTTTCCCTCTGAATCTAAAAATATTTATCTCACTTTTTCCATCTTGAATTTTGCTCTTCACATATTTGCTTTCTCTTTCACTGATAAATTTACAGTCAACAAACTATTTTGTTTGAAGTGTAGTTAGAGATACAATATCCCTGTCATCATGTGAGTCCAGTTACCTGGGCAAAGCCTGAGATCACTTGTTCTCTGTTGTACTTGGTCTTCAGTCAGCATTTATCCTAATGAGAACACACTTATAACTTCTGTCTTTAATCAGTATTTCTGGACAGCATTAATTGTGCCTTTTCTGAGGCAGTGCAAAGGATCCCTGAACGATGCCCTGTCTTCTTACCACGTGTTACCTAAGAACAGATTATTGGATTCAGCAGGCAAACCCTTCTCAGATCAAATCACCTTTACCAGTATTTGCCTTTACTAGGCAAACTGAAGAAGAAGCAGCAAAGCCTATAGGTCATGGAAGGAGGGGGTGGCCACTTGGGGTGATTATAAGGCTCTGGTGAGAGAATGTAGAGATGCAACTAGAAAGGCCAAGGCCTCCTTGGAATTAAATCCTGCAAGAGAGGTCAACGGCAACAAAAAGAGCTTCTTCAAATACATAGCAGGTAAAACTAAAACTAGAGTCAATGTAGGCCCCTTGCTGAATGAGGTGGGTGCCCTGGAAACAGAGGATGCAGAGAAAGCAGAGATACTTAACGCTTTCTTTGCCCCTGTCTATACTTCTAGGGGTTGTCTTGACATTAAACCCCAGACTGCAGAGGAGGTTGAGGCAACAGGTGAGCCTGCCTTGGTTGATGAAGACTAAGTTGGGGTCCTGGTGGACAGCAAGATGACTATGAGCCAGCAATGTGTTCTTGTGGCCAAGAGAGCCAACAGCATCCTGGGGTGGATTGGAAGAGGGGTGGTTAGCAGATCGAGAGAGGTTCTTCTCCCCCTCTACTCTGCACTGGTGAGACCACACCTGGAGTATTGTGTCCAGTTCTGGGCTCCTCAGTTCAAGAGGAATGTGGAGCTGCTGGAGAGAGTTCAGCATAGGGCAACGAAGACGATAAAAGAGGTGGAGCACCTCCCTTATGAGGAGAGGATGAGGGAGCTGGGTCTCTTGAGCTTGGAGAAGAGGAGACTGAGGGGTGACCTCATTAATGTCTATAAATATTTGAGGGGTGGGTGTCCGGAGGATGGAGCCGGGCTGTTCTCAGTGTCATGTAGTGATAGGACGAGGGGCAGTGGTTGTAAGCTGGAACTTAGGAGGTTCTACATCAACCTGAGAAAGAACTTCTTCACGGTGAGGGTGATGGAGCACTGGAACAGGCTGCCCAGGGGGGTTGTGGAGTCTCCCTCACTGGAGATGTTCAAGACCCGACTGGATAGGTTCCTGTGTGACTTGGTTTAGGTGTTCCTGCTGTGGTGGGGGGTTTGGACTAGATGATCTTCCGAGGTCCCTTCCAATCCGTAGTGATTCTATGATTCTATGTTTGTGTCCCATCTCTTAAACTAGTCAAAACACTTGATGGGCTGACAGTGTAGGTGTCTAAGTAAGGACCTCTGTGGGTTGTCACATTAGAAGTCCACATTAAAACTAGCATGAGATTCAGGCCTAAAGACTGAGCTACGTTTCATTTGAAAGGATATTGTGAAAGTAAGAGTCATGTAGCACCTTAGAGTACAAATGTATCTTCAGTTAAAGCATCAGCCTGGAAAACTGATTGAAGTCTTCTGCCCCATCCAAATCTTTAAGGACTGTTCGGCTTTCCCAACCATCATGCAGAAACACAACTTCACCTGATGATGATACTTTTCCAAGACACACTTCTCCTGGGGTCACTACTTCCCTTCTTCTGTCCTGTGCAAGACTCATGCGTGTCCTGCGCACACGCAGCACCTCATGAAGTTTGGCTTCACTTCCACAGAGAGCCCTGTGCAAACAGGTGAAAGACCAACACGCTCCCTGGTTTTCTCATCAGAAATCATGATGAGACATGCAGAGTCTCCTGTAGCTGTGATTAATAATCCCCTGAGGCAATCTGAAGAAATGAGAGAGTGGATTTAACTCAGCAGTCCAGGCCCTCATGATGGCATTTTTTAATGGGAAAATTATGCGTTTCAGGGGCTGGACATGACAACACAAGTGTGTTTAACTTACTGGTGTTTAGTGGACACAAGTGCTGTCAATCTTAGGGTCAGGCTGGCAGACTGCCTGGTGTCCCAGGCCAGGTCTAGCTCAGAATTACAGTGATGATTTTTGATAACTCTCTTCATGTTATTGGGAGGTAAAGATAAATACCTGCAAGAAGCAGATGATTTCTAAGCAAGCAAAAGAACTTGTTTTGCAGAGAAGCTACAAATGAAAAATTACTTTTTCTTTCCTCCAGAATTCTACTATATGCTGTAAACCCAGAATAACTAAACTGCAGTGGTGTTCCTTTGTACCCAAAACATATGAATGGTTTGAACGGATATGAGAGCAACATCTGTGACCTCAAATTAAGTTATAAACACCTACTTTTTCTTTTCCTGATTTGTATTTTACATTCCAGATAGACTGCTCTGGTTGCTTGACTCTTAGCAGCAGCATTGCTCTTTAGAACCTTGTGTTTTTCCTTAGGACACAGAATACTTTCATCTAAGTTGTTGAAACATTTCCATTGACACCAATAGGCTGCAGCTCAAGCTGTTTGTGTGCAGTGTTGCTGGTTTTTATTGGAAATGTAATTGTTGCAGTGTTTCTGAATGAGCTTTTAAAATCTAATCTACTTTGGATGGCATTAGGTACTCTGTATATTTGCACTTTCACCCCAAATCTGTTCTGTTAATTGCTTTCGTCAGCTTGGATGTGCAACTGTAGATGGATCAGAACTTTCATCTCAGCTCCTGAGGGAAACTAGAAGAAATTGCTGTGCAATCCGATCCCAGCCTGCAAATAGCAGCAGAAGCATTGCAGGAGGGAAACTGAGGAAGCTGTTAGAGAATCAGACCTGTTCTGATTTGTCCTTCATCATAATCCTATGTCCCTTTTCTTTTTATTAGTGTAGGTGCAATTTACATCATTCCCTCCTCCTTCTCTTAATCTTCTCATGCCTAACTTGCCAAAAGCTACATTCTTGATGTTATCTGCTCTAAGGGATCCACCCAAAAGACTCACGCCAGTACCAAGACACCTTGTTTGCTCTGCATTGGGTGACACCACTTGTCTAGCTCCATGCCTTTTTCATCCAATCGCACTGTAAACCTTTTGGGCAAGGGTTTTCTGCTGGTTAGTTGCTGGTTATTACCACTGGTAACTGTTTGTACTAGTTTCTTTACTGAGTCTGTGCAGTGCCTGGTTCTCTTGGGCATGGTCTGAGTTGGCCCTTCAGGTCCTGTTGCCCCTAAGCAGAGTGAAGAGCAATTTAGATCACTTGTGAGCAAGTCTTGAAGTTTTTATCTTATCAGGAATCTTTGTGATTTTTTTCAAACATTTACATTTTCAAGTGTATAAAAATATCCTTTTCCTCTGACAGCATAAATCTGTGAGCTGTGTGTGCAATTTGCCCTGGTAATTACTTATGTATGTTGATAACCATAGCAACATCCCAGGTAGATAATGTCATGCAAATTACTGCAGCTCCAGGGATGGAAGATGTTAATACAAGTATGTGCTCACACCCCTGGTCTTCAACATTTTGCAGTGACTCTCCCTTCCCAACCCCCCCCCCCCAACCCCGGCCTCGTGCAGTTTTTAAATTTCCTTTCCTTACTATGAGCAAGAAGGCAAAAGAAAACCTCTTGCTATTTTCTCATTGCTGTTCACACAGAGGGAGAGTGGTCCTTCAATGTTTCTGTTGCAAATCATTTCATATGCACTGTGGAGATTCCACAGAGGATGTAGGGCACAAAATCCAGAGACTTGGATGCCCTGCAGGGCTGCATCATGCTTGAATCTTGTTCTTGCCTTTAGGACCACAGAGCATGAGCATGTGGAGGTGGAATTGTAGACACAGATGTGGCCAAGGTGTAAACCTCCCCAGGTTATCTACAGAGGATACAGGAGAACAGCTTTGTTTGCCAAAGCAAGCTGTAGCTGAATACTTATTAGGGCACTGCACTGTCACTGACATGAAGGAATAGTACAGAGGAAGCTAGGAACAGATATTGGTTGTGTTGGTCATACAAACGAAGCAAATACCTGTGTGATGGCTGGTCTGCATATACTCCAGTTCTTACGTCACCTTTGAACCCTGCAGGTATGGAAAGAAGGTAAACCTCTACCCTTTAACTGGAATCTTGTGTTACAGATTTTAAGTAAAGCAGGCAAAAATTAAGAAAAGGTTTTACTCCTCTGGTGAAGAATGAAATTGTTGCTGAATTTTTTGGTTTGTGGGAATGTGGGAGATAGTCCTGCAATTGCTCCTGAGATTACTGGTTGCTGACAACTTCACTCCCCTGGACATCAAGTGGAGTAATAACCCGATTAAAGAGGGTGGAGGTTTGCAGAGAGTCAGAAGAGGACTGCAGGCAACCACGTGTAGTCAGATCCCAGTTTGTAAGAAAGACATTTCCAAAGCAAGTTGAGCTATTTATTAGGTCAGCACTGAATTGTCTTCATCAGAAAAACATGGTCTTTCTCAGACAGGGGAGAAGAAACAAAATTATTGAAGTAACTGAGCAACTTTTTGTTCAAATTGTAGATGAAAAGAGTGTTAATTAATAGGAGGTTAAAATGCTGCCAGTCTGTATTCCCTGGTATCTCTACAGGGGCATTTACCACTCTTTCAGATCAGCCTGCAAATCCCAGACAGTAAACTTTCATCTTTTTCCCTCTAATTCCTCTGTGAATTAATGATTCAATACTTCATAAAATCATAGAATCCTTAGGGATTGGAAGGGACCTTGAAAGATCATCTAGTCCAGTCCCCCTGCCACAGCAGGATCACCCAGACCAAGTCATACAGTCAGTCTGGGTTAGAAGGGACCACAGGATCATCCAGTTCCAACTCCGTAGAATCTGAGAAGTACCCATGTCCTGGTAATCCAGTTTGTGGTTAAACCTCACAACAGTGCTTGGAACTGCAGACACCCCAATTTATACTGGAGCCTTGCTGTGTGCTGGAGTTTTTACCTCTCTGCATATAATGGACATTACTGGGTCATTTTGGTGTTCAGCGTTTGATCGCCTGAGGGGGGCTTCTCCTTAGACATCAAACCCCACACACTGGAGAGGATAGTAGATGCTGTGGAATTACAGGGATAGTCAAACTGAGATCCTGGCAAGTAAAATACACACAGTTGTTAGGATAAAATCCATAAAACCCGTATTGCTAGACGTTCTGGAACCCAGTTTATAGCAAGTTTCTTTGACTGACCAACGTCACAGCCAGATAAACCGCTTGACTGTTTTGATTTATTATTTTTACTCCCAGAGTCTGAGGTGTGATGAATACACTACAAATGAAAAGGCTGCAAGTACCCTAGGAACAAGTGAGGAGCAGCAACACTTGGTAATGAAACTCAGCACCAGCATTCAATTGAAGACCTTGAAAGCTTATCACAGACAATGTTGACATTGCAGAGCTTCTCTCAGAGCTGCGGTGTCATTCCAACATGGGGAAAAAGGCGTGTGTGAGAAAAGATGTGCCCAGGCTAATGCCACATGTGGGGTTTACCTTGAGTTTAGTGATTCTGGGTGTTCCCTGCTGTAGCAAGAATTGTTCCTTCCTCCCAGAGCTACAGATTCGCTTCTAGCTAACAAAACCCAGGGAACCTGTCCTCGTGAAAAGCTGCTGCAAGAGCCAGTTGTGCTGTTTGTATTTAGCCAGTGAAGCTATTTTATCAGAAAGCAAATAAATACTAACATCAAATTCATATGCCCCAAAAGCGTGTATTTGATAAATAGTGTTTGCACGATTTTGTTTCCTGTCTTTTCTCCTCAACTTTTCCACCTCACCGTTTGCTCACCTTTGCTGATTTGTGACGTGATGTTCAAGGAAATGTTGAGTTACCACATCAACAGAGAGGAATTGGCTTGTCATGAATTATAATTTTAAAACAAAGCCTACAATAAACCCTGCTTTTGGCCACAACCTCTGCTGCTGAGGTACAGAAATGAAATGGCATTCTCATCTCTGGGTTAAAATTTTAACCAGGGTCAAGTGTAGATGTGGCTTATTACAGGGTTCAGATGCATAAGGGCAGAGCTGCAGAGCAGTTTGGAATGGGGGAAGAGCTTTTGCAGCTCTTTTTTAGGGTATCTTAGGTATCTTACCCCGTCCATTTTGTGTTCTGTTGTGCACAGGGAGAAACAACATAAGAAATTCTGGTTCACTTCCCCAAGCACCTGCAGGTCCCTCTGTTACTCCTGCAGAAATTTCTGAAATGTTGGTTTGGCTCTGAGCAACTGTGGCTGTGGGGAACATTTTCCAGTGGCTGCCTCCAGCTTCCTCTTGTCCCTCAGCCTTCAGACCCAACAGCCTGCTTGGACTGAGGTCCTTGTTTTGACAAATACTGGGGCCTGACAAAACACCTTGGGATCCTAAAGGAAGTGCTAGCAGAGGTGCTGCAGTCTCCTGCCTTGGTGGTTTGAAGTGTAAAAGGGAAGAAATATGAACATTCACCCCTCAGCAGGCAGTTTGGCTTTCTAGAAGAAGCAGAACAGGGCTCGCTTGGAAATGAAAGGAGAAAACTGCTAGGATTAGATGTTTTTAATTGACAATAATTGCTGAAATTAAGCTGCTTTACAACAGACACGTAGGACTGCAAAAGGGCCATGGAAGTCAGCTGAAAGCAGTTTTAGGAGGTTTAGTGAGTTTGGCTTAATTACCAATAGTAGAAAACAGTGCTGCCAGCTTTTGGAACAGGATGCTGCAAGTCATAAAAATTCCTTTTGCTCTTTATTGAATCACTAATTCTTATTTTAGTTTATTCCACAAACAAATCACTTACCGCACACAACTCCCGGGAAGACGTAATGTACATTACTGCCAGAACAGAGGAGCCGAGCTCTGTAACGCAGGCAGATGAAACACAAGTACTCATACTGGCTGAGTTCTCAGTGAAACATCCTTTATTTTTTTCCAAATCTTAAAATTCTAACTTGTCTGTTAATGATTACAACAGTGTAATTACACTAAAATATGTTCACAGAGACAACGCATCAACTAAATGTCTTCAGGCAGCAACGTATTTATGTCCAGCTACTTGGCTGAAAGACTTTCATCCTGGGCTTTGCACTCAGGAGCTTCCTTGAGTTCTGTTGCAGATTGGGTCTGTGGAATTTGCAAAGCACTCAGTCAGAACGCACAGCAACTCCACTTGGGAGTGTGTATAAATAGCCCTCGTGTATGAAGGGTTCACTGCTTAAAATGTATTAATTTCCAATTATTGTTTTGTTTTGCAGTCCTCAAGGCCACAGCACACTGTGGTAGCCATCACAGCAGACCGTTTCCCAGCTGATCACAGGTACAGGCAAAGCCAGAACATCTGTGGAAAACCCTATTAACTAGTGTCACAAGTGTGAGGGTAAGAGATTCTTTAGATAAACTGAGTTAGCGACTGGAACTAGCTGTAGTACACAGCTGTAAATGCCAGTGAACCAGACAAGCCGACTCCTTGCCTGTGTAGTGATGCTGGAATGTGTGTTACCTGTGGTTTGTGTTTAACTATAAATATGGGATTACCTTTTAGGCTGTGAAACAGGATCATATAGCCAACAGACATTACATCCAGGATCTTCTGTGAGTGAAAACTGTTGTGTCAAATATGGTTAGTTTAGTAGGGTTGATGGTCTTTATTCAGGGTTCCTAGAATTTATCTGCCAAGCATAAATAATTATTTAACAACTAATATGGCAAGGCCAGAAGTATAATAGCTTTTATGTTGAAATTAACATCAAGTGATCTGTAGACATCTGCTAAGCAAGCCAAATGTGGTCTGTGTGCTGTATGTTTTGCCTCACTGCCTCAAAATAACAAGCAGTGCTTATATTTGGAGGGGCAGTTTTCCTTGTTGAAGTGGAAAAAAAAAAAAGCTGCTCCAATAGAAAATCACTGGCACTGTTACGATCAAGTGTGTGATGAACATTAAGTAGCCCTACAAATTTAGATAATGCTCGATGCTGAGTTCCAGCCTCGCAAATGCTCGTTTCCTGATGTGTGCTTGCTGCAGTTCACAGGGAAATAAAAGTCCTGTCTTATTAGAAAGAAATATAAGTATTTCCCAGTGTGTTCCAGTCCTTAGTTATTGACCCATTAACTGTGGGAGCCTGGACTTCAGTGACTTTATTTTTCCAAACTTAGTAGAAGAGTGAGGGAATCTAAGAAAAGCCACAGCCCCAAGAAAGCCTGAAAAAGTTCCAAGTGGCAAAGACTCTTTACAAGCAGATACTTGCTGGTGCCTTGCAGAGCTCCATATTGTGTGCCCAAGTGTTGGGTTTCTGTGGATGCCAGAGCAGAACTGCACTTCCTTTGCTCAGTAGCCCTGCTGCTGGCATGGCTTGTTTGCTTTCCTGGCCATGGCAGTTCATCTGCTTTCAGAGCCAACCATTCCGTCTTTGGCATCTTCTCTAGGGGTCTTGGCCTTTCCTTTGTCTTAAAAGTATTAGAAGGAGGTTGAATTGCTGAGTGGGGAACGTGGTCTTTGTGAGGCCAACTCTAAAGATGTTGGCAAACTGAAAGGGCTGCACTGGCAATTTACTGAGTACTATGCAGGAATGAATGAGAGACTCATATTCATTGTGCTTATCGATGTTCAAGTTCTTTATGTCCATATTTAGATCCATTAGCACAATAAGATTAAGCCAACTTGACTTTCTTGAATGAACAAAGCAGTAAATGGCAACGCCTCAACAACAGACCCCATAAACATGTACTACCACCAGCAGCACAATTAAGAGTGGAACCCAAGATCCTGTGGGGTTTGGCAGTGACACAGAAGACGCCGCTCTGAACAAGCTGGATTCCCTTTCATACAGGAGCCTTGGCACCGACCTCACGGTAAGCTGGCTTGGACTTTTATAGGGCAGTGAGGGCTGGACTCTGTGCTGGACTCAATGTCTCTGCACTGGGCTTTCCTAAATACAGGAGTGCAGCTTCAGACTGCTCTGATTTGAATTGCCAGGAGTCACTGAGGTTTTGTCTGCCAGCTGGGCTAGCCAGAACACACAGTGCTCCAGCCAAAGTCAATTTCCTCTTGTGAGGGCAACCACAGCAAGGAAATATCAGATGCTGGCTGGGCCAGTTCTCAAACCACAGCTCACGCTTCCTAGCAGGGATCTCCCCAGCAGCTAAGTGGCAGCAATTTCTGTCCTGCACTGGCAACTCCAGGGGACAGGGTTAGAGGTACAGGACCAAGTGTATGGGGGAAGAGAACTGTTACACTGGCATATTTAGACCACTTCACAGGGGAACAAGTTTTGACTGAAATTTTTCTCTGCTTCTTCAAAGAAAAAATTACAAGAGGCAAAAAATTCTCCTTTCCAAGGGTATTGTCTTGAATTTCTATTTTGCAACAGCACACAAGGGAGTTGTAAGTGCTCTGAGGCAGAAACGCCACATAATTTTATAGAATCATTTAGATTGGAAAAGACCCTTAAGACCATTAAGCCAAACAATTAACCTAACCGTGTCAAGCCCACTGCTAAACCATGTTTCTACTCTCCATATCTACATGACTTTTAAACAGGTCCAGGGATGGCGAGTCAACCACCTCCCTGGGCAACCTGTTCCAATGCCTGATGACCCTTTCAATGAAGTTTTTCTTAATGTAAGATTTGATGACTATTGCATCGTCAAGAGTACATCATCATGTAAAATGGCATACACTTAAGATATTTTGTAGTTCCTAGATTTCTCTGGTAGCTTCTTTTAAAATGCATTTTAGTGTTTACTGCTGTATGCACCTACTTCACAGTCTGTATTTGTTTAACCACAACAGTACTGTGTATTAGGGAAATTTTTGTTGCTTTGACTTAATAGCTCTGGTACCAAGGAAAAGAAGAGTCATAAGGGAACCGATGGCAAAACTAGAAAATGAATCCTGAACTTTGTAATCTCAGACAGGTGATCTCACAACAAAATAGTCTTTTCTTCACTATGGTAATGTGAAGGTTCACACATGAACTTATCTCTAAGCGCATGGACTCACAAGCTTGTGTTTTATGCTCATAGATCGATATGGGCATGAGTCTTTCCAGGACTGAAGTCTTAATACTCTGCAGACTCCGCTCAAACACTAGCTCATTGCATCATGACTCTTCTTAAGGCTCCCATGAAAGAATTGCTCCATGGATAAGGTCCTTGTAGTCCAGCACAGCTGGAAGGAGCAATAACCAAGCTGGATTGAGAGGCTGGACCATGAATCCTGTGATTTGGATCCTTGACTGCTGCAA
Organism: Rhinopomastus cyanomelas; assembly: GCA_013400115.1. Taxonomy (NCBI): domain Eukaryota; kingdom Metazoa; phylum Chordata; class Aves; order Bucerotiformes; family Rhinopomastidae; genus Rhinopomastus; species Rhinopomastus cyanomelas. Next base: position 581,153 of record VXBP01004084.1, on the reverse strand, counting down.
TGACTAATCAAGGGACGCAATTCTAGGTGATACTGTTGGGCTTCTTATCAGGCATCTACCTGCCTGGTGTGGGCAAGGAGGCTTCTCCGCATCATTTGGACTCAGCTTTCTGTGAGAAATGTGAACTGCTAATTCCAAATCACCAGGTGTGAGATCTCCTGGACTGTGCTGAGGATGCTCTCAGCCCGGTCAGCCTCTCTCGGATGATGAGGTGAGTACAAAACACACAGCAAAGCAGTCATTTCTGTTCATGTTCAACAGCAGTACATTATTGCATTTTAGCACTTGACATGAGAGTAATTTACACACAGTCACAGCTTTGTCCTCTATGAAAAACAAAGCAAATGCCAGAAATCTGCTAAGGATTTCATATTATTAATGTTTATGGGGTTTGTAGTAGTGCTGCCTGTTAGCTACCAGATTGAGAATGTGCCCTTTGGTGTGGGGTGGGTGTTTCTCTGGAATGATGCTTCTTGAAAAACTGCTGACATTAATTCAGCATTGTTGCCTCTCAGGAGGATTGTTGGCCTGATTATTATCTGAAGCTCTTTATAAAGGAGGACTGAGCCTACTGAAGGAGCTGGTCTGGTGTAAAAGTGGCTTTGGGGAAGAATTGGATCATCTGGTCTCAAAGGCTTCTTGCAGTCCCAGTGAAATGTAAGATAATGAGATGACAGGGTATGTGTTGGTGGGTCCATTTGCTAAACTTGAGTCAAGGACTGGCCAAAGAAGTACGTAAACATATCTGAAGCTCTGCCTCTAGCGCTTACTTTCAGACAACAACAACCTCATCCTCCTCTCCCTGTGGAGATCCTCTGCTGTAGCCAGAGATTTTACTGGGAGAGTTAACATTGGATACAGAGCAGCCCTTTCTTTTGTCTGTTTTCCCTGATTCCAACTGTTTTTCTTCCTTGAACCATCCCTTGTTGCTCCACCTGGATGTTTCTTCTTGTGCAAGTGGAAAATCCTGGTGTGTCTCCAAGTTTGGACACTGAGAGCTCCACATATAGGGCCATCATGGACGTTGTGGTAAGGGAAGGAACTAAAGGCTAAGTGAGCTCTTAACTTGGTACCATGCCCTGTCACTGTTCCAGATCCCCACATCCCTTAGCTGTCCTGTAGCTGGCTAGCAGGGAACCTGATCCAGGGAGGTCCTGTGGTAAGGGAAAACTTCTTTACCATGGTGGTACCAGAGCCTGGCCCAGCCTGCCCAGAGAGGTTGTGGAGTCTCCTGATCTAGACACAACCCAAACCCACCTGGCTGCAGTGCTGGGTAGTGTGCCCTGGGCATACTTGCTTTAGTGAGAGGATTGGACTAGATCATCTCCAGAAATCCCTTCCAATTCGAACAGTTCTGTGATTCTGGGAGTCATTCCGGTTTGCTCAGCTGGTGGAGACTCTAAAGAGCTGGCACAGCTTTGGGATGGCTCTTTGTGACTATTACAGTCACATGCCAAATTCCGCTCTGGAGTTCTGGAGCACCTTGCAGAGGTCAGCAGGAATGCCGAAAGAAACGAAGGGCAAAGCACGCTGTGCCTGCTGTGGCTCTGCATGGGAGACCCGGGTTTGTGCGCAGTGAGCTGGAGCTGCCCGAGGTGCCCGCACTGCGGGCGGTGACAGCCGTGCCCGGCAGAGGTTGGCACTGCAGCAGCCCCACCTGCTGTCGGACGGGGAGGAGGCGGCTCGTCCATTCCTGCTGCACTCTGGGGGTGTGAGAGAAGTGAGTCACTGCAGATCCTGTCTTCTCACTCTCTTTCACCCTGGCACTCTCCCTTTTACACCCCGTTCTCTGTGATCATGATGTTTGTTGCATTTTCTGTTGATGCCGAACCCTTTGGAGTAGAGATACCTTATCTCTGTTGTAGAGCACTAAGTAAATTAACACACAATCTAAGTGCCTGTTAATAATAACTCTGATCTTTTGCTAGCATTTGATTTCCAGAACTCATTGCAAATTGGAATGAGAACAAGTAACCAAGGGAAAAGGTTTTATTCTGAAGGGTTTATTCTAATCTGAGGCAGGTGGCTTTATATTGGGGTTTTTTTTCCTCTTTAGGTATAGAACACCATAAGCAAACTTATATAAAATTTTTTAAAATGAGACTTTTTAATTGACCAATACTTGGAAAAATGGTCAGATGCTATAAACAGTCCATGAAGATGTATTAAAATGTTCTGCAGCTTTTACAAGTGTGAGACAAGCACAGTGATCAGAAGCAGGGCTCACGGACACAGAATTCATTTGAGATCAGGCTGCTTTGGGAGCAGAAAAAGACTTTCAGGCTTTCTCTTTTATCATTTGTCTTTTGGGTTTAAATTCTGAGAGGTACTTGAGCCTACGCCTGTTTGCAGTAACAGTTCTGTTTCACTGAGCTCTCTCTTTCAGGATGTAGACCACCAGCTTTTTGTCCGCTGGAACCTATCGTTCAACCAACCATCATCTCCTCGATCATTATCGTAGCTGAGAAGAGTTTGCTGACCTGCAGTGTGATACAATAATGGTATTTGGGTTTAGAGAGGGGCTCAGAACAGCAAAATCCCTGTCTGATCTGGGATTCCAAACCCTTTGTTCATGAGGACACTTTAGGCTCATCCACTAGAAATGTGTGATTGAGGTTGCCTGAGCATATGCGGTATTACTCCTTCTTATAGGATATGATATGTGCAGGTAGGATTAGAGTGAAAAAAATGTTAATTTGGGAGACTGGGGGGGCTCAGGATAGCTGACATAATTTATTTTTGTAGTAAAGCAAGTGGATTTAAATACAATTAAAGTTCCAGCATCATCCAAGATGGACAGAGCTTCTTCTGAGATACATCCTCTGCAAAAATGGCTTCAGTTGACATTATAAAACCTTTTGTATTTGTGATGCAGTATGTGTTTTGTACCTAGGCTTATAAAATTTGTATTAAAAACCAGTTAAGAATTTGTTATTAAATCTTAGTGTGTCATTTTGATAGGTTGATAGCACAGCTAATAAACAACATGAGGCATTCTCTCATTTCCTGCTCATTTTTGAGAGATTTGTTATTTAGGATTTAAGAGAGATTTGTCTTGAAAGAAGATTTTCCTCAGATCCTTTACAGGTAACAGAGAGCTTTCTTTTATTTTCATAAGTATAATACACTTTATCTTAAAATATAGTTTAGACCTTAATTTTTAAAAGGATGTTTGAGTAAATGTGTTTTTCTGTCTCTGTCTAATCTGCTTTGTGCCTGTGTAACCCAGCAGGGAGGGCACGGCGCTTCTGGGTACTCTCAGGAGGGGTGACTTACCTTGCTTTGAAGATGAGGGAGACACAGCAGTGGTTCTTACACCATGTGCAGGTTTCCACAGAGGTTACATCTCACCCTGCAAGAACTCAAAATGTCACAAGGGCCACAAAGTGCAATGATTCCAAAAACTTGGTTCCTAAGGTAGTAAGTGAAGATGAGAGAAAACAAAGTAGCCGCTGCATTTCTTGATGCCTTGTGAAGTATCACCACTGGTACATTACGTGTTATGTTCCACTGCTACATGTTATGTAGTTGGAGTTGCCTTTATTTTTTCATGTAAAGCATCCTTGTAGGTACCTCTCATGCCAGAGTCATGATCCTGGTGTGTAACAAGTATGGATGTGCCCTGGCTTTATCTCCCAGGCAAGACAGTCCTTCTCTTGCTAGGTGTTTTAATTTCCATTTATCCTGGAACCCAGCAGCACCTGGGCTGAGACATCTGGTAATGACATCTGTGTGGCAACTTGGTGTTCTGGTGTCTGTAAGATTCATATAGGGCTGCAAAGTAGACTTGGATGTTTGGGAAGTTGCAACAGGAATTGAGAATTTTTCTTGAAGGAGAATTTTTCTTTCTGTAGGCAAAGCAGGTCATCCTTTATGATCCTAAATATAGGATAGTTAAATATTCCGTAGTGAGACAGATACATTCTGATATCCTTATCCTAAATAACATAGTAAAGGCTGATGAACAGCAATTCTACTTATTTGAAAAAAAAGGCATCATGACAGTCTTTGTGGAAAGTGTTGTTTCTCTAAATTTCTTTTTATGCAGAAGTCTTAAACAAATAGAGGACTCTGGAGTGTCTGACTCTTCTTAAACTGCATCACATTACTAAATGTGATGACCCTTCATAAACAGGGCAGTTTAACAAGTGCATGAGCTCCTGTCTATCTGCTCATCCAAGAATGGGGCAAACAAATTATATAGAGAAGCATCCTCGCAGCCAAACTGAGCCAGTGTGGCCTAGATTTTCAGGTAGTAAGGTGGATCATAAACTGGCTACAGGGTAGAAGCCAGAGTGGTGGTCAATGGGACAGAGTCTAGTTGGAGGCCTGTATCTAGTGGAGTGCCCCAGGGATCGGTGCTGGGACCAGTCCTGTTCAATCTATTCATTGATGACTTGGATGAGGGATTGGCATGCACTGTCAGCAAGTTTGCAGATGACACAAAGCTGGGTGGTGTCGCTGACACCCCTGCAGGNTGAGGAGAGGCTGAGGGAGCTGGGTCTCTTTAGCTTGGAGAAGAGGAGACTGAGGGGTGACCTTATTAATATCTACAAATATTTGAGGGGTGAGTGTCAGGAGGATGGAGCTGGGCTGTTCTCAGTGTCATGTAGTGATAGGACAGGGGCAATGGTTGTAAGCTGGAACATAGGAGGTTCCACATGAACCTGAGAAGGAACTTCTTCACGGTGAGAGTGACGGAGCCCTGGAACAGGCTGCCCAGGGGAGTTGTGGAGTCTCCTTCACTGGAGACGTTTAAAACCCGCCTGGATGTGTCCCTGCGTGACTTGGTTTAGGTGATCCTGCTGTGTCAGGGGGATTGGACTAGATGATCTTTTGAGGTCCCTTCCAATCCCTAATGATTCTATGATTCTATGATTCTATTTTATTACTTCATTAGAAGTTTAGCCAAGCAGGTTAGAAAGATCTGAGTTAGCCAGCAATCTCAATATCTCTAGAGTGCATGGCTGAGGTAAGATTTGTAAAGGGAAGTTATTAGTTTATTAAATCTACAGCTAGAGTTGGGGAAAAAAATACACCACCATCCTTAGGGTACTTGAGAGGGATTGATGGCAGCATTTGCTGTGCTGGACGCACAGTGAATATGAACTTGTGTCTGTTTGGCTCAATTACTGTGCTCTGAGCAGTGTAATTTAAATACTGTGTGTTTCCGGAAGGTTAACGTTGCTGGTACTCTTGACTGTAAAAAGCCAGTGCTTTAAAAACAAGTGACAATCTTCCATTTGCCACTGCGCAATCAGCGAGACTGTTCTTTTCAGAGTTCCAAGGATCAGGTCAATTAGAACGGGGTACTTAAATTTGTTAGTCCACGTGAAACCAATGCAAAGATAATGCTGCAGAGCTGGGGATGAGGGGCAGGCAGCACACCAGCCAGGCTGTGGGCTGGGTTTGCTTAACAAGACTTTCTGTGAGAGGAAAGGCTGGGGTCTGAGCATAGAATTGCCTGTCTTTGTGCAGTTCAGAACCACTCGTCAAAGATCTGGTACTATGGGGGCAGACAGGTGCCAAATCCTGCGTCCTCCCTGGCTGTAGTAGTGTTACCATTTCACTGGCAGCAATAACCCACGTCCAACCTAGAGCAAGCCAGGAGTGCCCTCCATGTGAGTGCCTAGAGAGCACATTCTGTTGTTATCATCAAAACACTAATCCTTTCTCCAGGGTTTCTTACACAAATGACTGTGAAACAAGGTGAGGTGTGGACATTTTCTGTGCGTTTCTGTGCACTCTTAGCTTTAGCACTCTTGCAGCGTGCAGTGGAGAGCACAGCCATTGACAAGGTAACGAGAAGCTATTCATCGCACCCAAGCTGTTCTTGCAGTGATTTGTTCCTATAGTTGTAAACAAGACACACATGGGATTCAATACCGGTACTAAATTACATCAGAACTTAAAGAACTTAATTTATTATTTCTAGTTTGAGAGCAAATTTATGGAAGTGCAGCCGCAGTGGAGCAGACTTTACAGAATGGCTGAACATGGTTAGATTTTCTTCTTGACTTCCAATCACTTCAGTTAAGTGACCTATGATTTTGATGTTGCAGGAAACTGTAGAAGATACACCTGACAGTTTTATTTCTGTTTTCATATTGTCAGAAGTGGTTTAGAAGTTTGATCTAAATATATTCCTGAAAGTTGAGATGCTTCTCTGAATCTTTTCAATTTGGTGGAGGAATATTGTGGTCTTTGTTTTGCTGGAGGGCAGCCCAGGGTCTTAAAAGATCCTTTTTAGACTTACAACCTCTGATTCTTGGAATCAATATGTAGAGGCCATGTTCTGAGCTCCTATATGAGAGTTTCTAGTGAACTCAATGTAAATTTTGTAAGAAATATGTGTTGTCACATGCTGTGTTGGCTGCTGGGCAGATCAAAAATATCATGCATCGACATTTCTCATGAACTAGCTCTATTTTTGACTCAGTAGCATGTGAGCAGAAGCTGGACATGACACAGAATGCAAGAGAGGATCAAATATGAACAAGAAGAGATCTTCCTTTCCCCATTTATGAAATGGCTGTTTGTCAGCATCTGGTAAGTGTACCTCTATTTTAAGGAGTAGAAGAACATCTGAAATGTGTCGTTCATATGTGATTTGAATCCTAAATGCAGTGTGTGGTTACGAATCTGTCTTTAGCATATTGCTGTCTGCTGCCCCAAAGCCTTTAGGGTCACATAAACTTATTTCAGATTTAATTTTCTTTCAGTTGTAATATTAATTCGGGGGCTGTTACAGTTTGTTTACCGAAAAAAGATCTGTGATTTTTCTTTGCATTTTGCAAACCTCATCGTTTTGGAATCCTAAATGAACTGTTAAAAGAACTATTTATTATAACCCTCTTATATGGTTATATTCTGACAGAGTGTGCATGAGTTGATGGTGCATCAAGGCGAAAAAACCCCACCCTTTGGCTTTAAGGAAAATACTTGAACCTTTGTCAAGATCCAAGTGTATTTCATGCACTGGTGTTGTGATTCGGCAAAGCATGTAACAAAGAATTTCAGTCATGGTGAGCTTTGGTGGCAGCTGCTGAGGAAGGTTGAGTTTACTGCTGTGGTTCTGGCTTCTCAAAAATCCTAGCAAAACACAGCAATGGCCCACAAACCAGTTCCTCAGAAATACTGTAATATTTGTTTTCACATCCTCATTTGGTATTTCTCACACAGTTTATATTATTCATTGTGATTTGCTTTAACCTGAAAGACTTAAAGTTTTAAAAGTTCCTGCATTTGCATATCTGTTTCTCTTGGTAAATGCACTTAGCTGATGAGAACTCGCTTGTATGCTTTGCTAAGTCCTGGTAATCTTTTATTCACATGTGCTTTATGCAACAGACATACTCAGTGCTCGTCCTCTTTCCCCATCACCAAGAGTCTTCGAATATGTGTGCTGACACCAAATAACTCAAAGCAATACTCTTGTTTTCTTAATGGAAGATGCCTGGTAAGACATTCTGACTCACCTCTTCCCTCTTTGTTTTTCAAGCAGACTAGTGTTGTGAGGAAACTTTCAGCCAGACAAATGTTTTATGGCAATAGCACTTTACGTTTTCATTTACACTCTTCGAAGGGTCTAAAATGCTTTGCCGCAGTGATAAATTAAGCCTTACAACACCCTATGTGGTAGGTAACTATTATACCCATTTTATGGGTGCCAGACTTTGTGGAATAAGCTGTATTCAACATGCCAGTGCACTGTGGAGAACCTTTTCATGGTTTCATCCTGGAATGATCATGTGAATGCTGTCTACAATGGAACCTATAAAACAGCTACCTACAGGGCAAAGCACTAGTACTTTTCAGGGAAGTGTTTGACTGTGGACCTCGCGCAGAAACCTTTAAAAAAGTTTGTGAAGAAAGCCTTGGTTAGACACTAAGAAAGATCTTGGAAAGATTTTTAAAAGCCCTAATAAATTAAGGAATGGAGGTTCAGCAGTCTGTAGAGAAAGGTAGTGTAGAAGATGCTCTGGTAGTGAGGAAGATGGAAGAGAAGAAGAATCAAAAAGAAGGTTTTAGAGTGCAGGAGCCATGACCAGATTTTCCTGGCTGCAATCTAAAATGTAAAGGAGACCCTGGTCTCCCAAAGTGAAAGAAAATCATGGCAGTGTTAACAACATTCTTTTCCAGCCTGAATCCTAAATAACTCTACAGGCAGTTCTAGTAACTCGATTTTTAAATTAGCAGAAGAACTGCGTAACAGCTCTACGTGGTTAAATGATAAACGAGACATCAGCAGTGTACTTGTGTCTGAAAAATAGGTACCTGACTGGTGTCACTCCACAAGCCCATGTAGGCCTGCTAAGCTCTCTCTTTTGCTTAAGTGTTTGACGTCTCTTCAGAGGTTACGATGATGATGGACACTTAGTTGTGAGGAAGCACCAAACTGTGGAAAAAACTATGAGGCCTGACATGTAAATCCCCAGTTTTGCGACCTGAAGTCACAGGTAGGTGGTTTCAGTTAGCTGGCAGCCAGCAAGGCCCTGAATCCAGAGGAAAGGTGGCCAGTTCCTTTGGAAAGAGCAAAGCTGTTGCTTTGCAAAAGACAAGACACGTACCTGTGTATGGAACTCTCAAAGTGGGGAGGTTCTTGCGCAGAGTGAGTGGGAGAAGAGGAAGAGAGCCTGAACTAGTTTTAGGGTGAAGCCCAGTCACTGCGTGGGTGAGCATGGAGAGTGTGATTGTCCGGACTAGCAGAGGTCGAAATGTTGATCAAGGAGGGACCCCCCCTCTAAGATAAATTAACATATCAGGCACTAAGCTCAGGGCTTTAGGTCATGCTTTTTGTTAAGTTATTAAAACAATTGTGTAATACAGGAACCACCTCATTATTCTGAGGTGAAAGAAGGAATACAGGCACCAAGGAATATCTTCTGTTCTGAAATATTCATAAGTTTTTCTGTTTTCTTTTCCTACTGACACAAACAGTCAAAAAGCAGCCCGGAGGAAATGTCCTTCGCTTTTGGAAAATGAGTTGGTAATTTATTCACATAAGGCCAGGCAGTCATTTTGAATTAGCACATTGTGGAATCTACTAATAAAACAAAGTCAGTTTACATTTTAAACAACCTTTAATATTTGTAGAAGTAAATATCCCTTAATTTCTCAGCAATTTAGATGTAATGGGAATTGTCAGAAATTTTAATTTCTCCCTGTTTAGCTCACTCACAATGGCTGTCAAACAGTCAAGTGATATGACGTAAAGTACCGCTAATCGTTCCAGCGCACGACAGTACTTCAAAGGTAAGGAAAACGATGTGCAGACACTAATGAAATTTTATTATCAGAACATAGAATTAGAATTGTGACAAGAGACAATGGTGGCAGTGACATGCAGCTAGAATGTGAAGCTCCTCAAATCTCCAAACTGAGTCTCACAGACAAAAATAGCTAAAGCTACAGACTTCTTAATAATCTTTAATGGAAATTGGATGGGCTCAATTAATCAAATGAACAAACTACAGGGAATTTACAGGAAAGGCTTCTCCTATATTTTCAGGCTATTAGCCTGCATGGGTGTTATGTCTAGTTATAATGGTGTGGTTTGCAGTCCAGTCTGTATGTTTTTGTGATTCACAGGCAAGCATGGACAGCTCAGAAGGCAGCATGGCACGATGAGGTTTGTAAGCCCATGCTTGGGCAGACCTTACTGAACCTGAGTCTTGTTTCAAACAGTACAAAGGTAAATGGAAAAAGCTGCCTGAAATCTATTAGGTTGACCGCTTTTTGAATAATTTCTAGCTTCATTTTAAATGGGGCTGGAAGGTGCACTGTTGTCTTTAGAAGATAGTTCTGCACTCTGACGAACCTCTCAGCAAGAGGGATTTGTCTCTCTGCACAGTGAAAAGGTCACAAAAATAGTGTAATTTATTAGTCCCACCATGTAATTCCACTAACCTGGCAACAACGCTGGTTTCTAAATAAACAGGTAAGGCCACAGGATTCGTCACGGAGATCTTGCTTTGTTCTGGCAGGACAGTGCACGCTGAGAGTCCTTGTCAGGACTGGCTTTTGCTTCCTGCTTAGAGCTGCCACGTTTTCATCCGAGGCCATATTCCAGTGTCCCTTTTCCTTCTGTCTGTCTATGGTGGTCACTTTTTGTCTTTTTCTCCTAAGTGCTTCCGGTTTTTTTCCTCTCTTGCATTTTCTTTCTGTGTAGTTTTTATCCCTGCAGAGGCCATCTCCAGAGAGTGCTGACATAGAAAGCGCATGTTCCCTTGTGCTGTTCCTGTGCCACACTGCCACTGCTGCCCTGCCAGCGCCAAGTGTAAACATGTAAGGATTCGAGTTCTGCTTGTACAGATACTTGCCAAGGGCAAACTAACCCAGAGTGCTTGATCATTAGTTGAAAGCAAACTGCACATATGTTGTCTGTTTACAGTTTTGATTCCATTGCTAAGTTATGCAAGTCTACCAGTTGGGGAACAAAACCACCGCTACATATGTTTGGTGACTAACCAGAACCATGATTTGTCCTCAAAATAATAAAGGGGAAAAGAAAAACAAGTGAGAGCTTGGAACAGAGCTGGAACAGAGGTGACACGTGGTTTGAAAATATTTGGGGTGTTATGTTAATTGCGGATACACAGCAAATTGTGAAAGCAGAGTATTGAGCTGTGAGGCTGCAGGGAGAGGAAACATTGCCACATGGCTGACTGCAGCCCAGCCAGCACCGGCCATACAGTGAATCTCTACAGCTAACTGCATTTTATCGGGAAAGAAGAGGCTCTGCTCTTGAACCTCTAACCCAGGAGCTGGACATCTTGGACCACAGTCCAAGACATCTGGCCCCTCTCCTCCAGCTCCACACCAAGGACCTGGGGGAGCAGCTCTCCCCTCATTAATGAGTTTGCTAGAGGATTCATGAGTTGAAGACTGTGATAAGCTTATGGGATCACAAAGCTGTTTAAAATGGATGGATCTGTAGTGCTGTCTGCCATATCTGCTACTGGCTTCTCTGACGTCTTAGAGTCCTTGTCAAGGATGTCAGTGAGGCTTTATGTGAATGTAGGAGCCTCACAACAAGGGCAAAGGAGAATGTGGCTACCTGGATGAAAGCTTCCTGTGTCCTCGTGATGTTCCCTTGTGAAGCTTCCCTTGATCTGCAAAACCTCTTGCACATAATATTCGCAGGTAATTTAGAAAGACTGTTAACTACACAAAATAGGATGAAAGGAAAATTCATATTTAAAAATGTGTTTGTGTGCTTACTGGGAGCAAGACATTATTGTCCTGGCAACAGTGAGCATCTGGTGGGGATTTTTGTTTTGGGGTTTTTTTTCCTTTTTGCCTTGCACTGGATTTGCAGTGCCCTGCAAGAGGCCTTTCAGGCTTTAGCTGTTCCTCTTAGTTACGGCCAGGTTTGTCCTCCAAGTAGAATTTTATGCAGGATTCCGCAGGGAAGGTCTAGATGCTGATTTGCCTCTTGCTGGACTCAAATTAGTATGAAAGTAACTTAGTAGGCTCAAGTTCTCTCTTGATCCTCTTGATCTCTCTTGAGTAGGTCTGTCTTAGACAATGACCTGCAATTCAGGCTGTTGTTAAAGTGCACTTGTGTGCCACATGGAAGCAACTGTTCTGAGATGTGAAAAGCTCTGTGTGCAGAGGAAAATTATATGGAATAGAATTTTCTTCAAATTAAGGTGGCTTTTGGAAGATCTGTGGAGAAGCTGCAGAGCTAACTGGCTTCCCTAGCACATGGTACTGGTGTCGTGAACCGGCCTGGGATAAATTAACAATTATTAATCTGTAGCGCTACTAATAGCGTTGAGACTACAAGCACCGTGTTTTGGTAAGGGGGGAAAAAACCCCTTGAGATTGTCATAAACCTCCTCTCTTCACCTTTAATACAACCTCTTGGTTTTTAATTACTCCTGTAAAGTGGAGCAATCACAGGATCCTCCTGTGACATTTTCAAGTTTTCTGTCTGCTCCACTTATGAGAAACAAATGGGTCTGCTCAGCTCCATCTAGATTGAGTTTTTCACAAAGTCATTACTTCTGTCACAGGGACTATTTTCAAATTGAAAAATCTGAAACAATAAATGATGGTGAAGCAGTTAATAACTGTTAAGAAATCACATTTGGAAAATTGCATTTAAGCAATAACCTTTCTCCCTGTAATTAAATGACAGAAAGGTCCTGGTTTTAATTAAGTCAGCAATTTATAGTTATGAAGCTATACTTCACTATGCAGATTAGAAGATGATAGGTCACAGAACACCCTGAGTGCATTTTTAGCGGAGCTGATCTGGTAATTACTCCACTGTTCAGTGGTGACCACAGTGAACCGTATCTCTAGATTAAACAATTTTCTTTTCCCTGCTCCATGATGTATAACCAGGATGAGTAAATGTACCACTAGGACTGCATCGAACATCTTTAAATTAAAATGGATTTTAAATGAGGGGGCATGAGCGAAGAAAGTAATGTTTGAAGAACAGCAGTAGAAATGAATGGGCCACTAGGCAAGTCTTGCAAGTAGAGAATATATCATTGTTTTACAGGGCTTTCTATCTTGCGCCTGAATGTTTGGTGCAGATTTATGAGGAAGTAAAATGCTAATGTTAGTGTATTTATAAACATATGATGGGGGTTTCATCTATAATTTATTCCCAGGCCCTGCATTATGCAGCCTATGAAAGAAAATGAAATGCTGTGTTGGACAGTGAAAGGGTTCATTAATACAGCTTTCACATTTTATTTAACTAACCCCTAGCTCATATTACACATTGATTATTACATTGTGAGATGGTTCTGAACGCTTATTGTGTTCTGCTCCTCAGGCCTTTTGCTAGCTACTTCACTAAGATTTCAGCAGCACTCAACTGTCTTATTTCAACTAGCACTAAGTATATTCACTTGGCCTTCAGGCATACGAACAGTGTATGTATATTTATGGATTTATTTTTCTCTCTGAAAGAGCTGGAGAGCAGAGGTAGATTTCAGTATTACCATCTATTAGTAAAATCTGTTATTTTTGTTAGATGTTCATTTATTAACCTGGGCTCAAGTTTCCCCACAGAATCAGCTCTAATCACATGTAACTGCAGCAAAAGCCCTGCTGAACCAGAGTCTGTAAATAAGGAAAATTCCAAGAGCACTTTAGTTTACACTTGCTACTTCCTTTTACTCATAAAAAACTAATTCGTTGCCCAGAATAACTTCTTTAATGGGTCAAATTAACTCTCAGTGTAAATTGTCAGCGGTACGTGGAAATCTGTAGAGGTTTGCCAATCCCCCAGCCTGGAACTGTCTTAGAGTTAAGTTTTCCTGCATATTCCAACAGAATCTGTGCTGAGGGGGAGGGATGGCCTGTATGGGGAGGGATGAAAAGCCAGTTACAGGATAATACTTATGAGAGTGGACATCAGTAACTATTGACATTAAGTGAAGGCAGCAGATGACAGTCTTCAAGTTTACTGATACAAGTATTTGCTTACAGTTTCATTTTACTCTGTTTGCTGGATGATTGTTTTATTTTCAGGTTTTTGCAAATCTTATTCTGATCCTCTCTGACTTTAACAGGAAGGGACTTCAGCCAGCAGCTTCAGAATGGCAGGATTCTTTCAAGATTGAATCAGTTTAAACAGGGCAAGGCAAAAAAGCAAGAGGAGTATCTCTCCAGCACAGCTGCTGGTGCCTTTTCTTCCAGGTTTTGGTGGGGGGGTTTTGTTGGGTTGGTTTGGTGTTTCTTTCCATAGAGCCATAGCTTTAGATTTGCTGAGGACATCAGCAGCACTGAGTGGCAGGTTTCTAAAATATGCAGTAGTTTAACTGAATGAGGAGTTGTTTGAACAATGATCAACCTGAACAGGTCTCACAGAATCTGAAGTCCTGGGAAGTTTAATCTTCTAGAAGAGGGCAAATCTCCACTATAATATTCTGAAATGCTGGGAGAATACAAACAGAATAGAATAGCTTATTTCATTTCATGTACTGGATTTTGCTTATTCCTGTTGAAGGGATTGACAATTAAATGAACTGATGGTACCGAGTTTCATAGCTTCCCCTCTACTACCCACGCATGCACACACATCCCACCACCATATTAATTCTGAAAGGACAGAAAAAGCTTCCCACCTCCTTCAAATATCCAACTGTATATAAATTTATCCTGAAACATCCAGATGTTTACAGTAAAGTTTGGAGATGATGGCTGTTCCCTTTGCTTAAAAATGGGAGCAAACCAAGGAGACATATCTTTGGCCACACAGTAAACAATGGAGATTTAGCCCAAAGTAGGATCACAGAATCATAGAGTCATTAAGGTTGGAAGAGATCTCCAAGATCATTAGGTCCAACTATCAACCCAACCCCACCCTGCCCACTAAACCCTGCTCCCTAGGGCCACATCTACTCCATTTTTTAACTCCTCCAGGGATGGTGCCTCCACCCCCTCCCTGGGCAGCCTGTTCCAATGCTGATCATCTCGTGTTCAGTGTGCAGGACACATTTCGTATACTTTACAAAGTCCAGACAGTGAAAGGTCAAGCAGAGTGAGCAACAGTTAGTTAGCAGATACAAGCCTTAGGTTCGATAACCTTGGCATTTTCACGTGACTGAGCTGTCAGGTCTTTCCTGAAGTCCCCAGTATTAGCGTAAGAATATCTTTCCTCACTGCAGTTGTCTTGTCTTCCTTCTCCTTTCAATCTTTTTTATTCAGTATTTTTATGTTACTTAAGTGGTGTAAATTTATTTTTTTGTATTCTCTTTACTGATGTCTTCAACTCAGCATCTTATGGTGAGAAGGTCTCAGAAATCTGCTGTGTTGAAGGAATGCAGCACTGCAGATAAAAGTTTTAAAGATCTTCCCTAGCGATTTGTGATATTTGGAATTAAAAGGCTGGAGAAGCAGAGTTGCAGAGCTCTAATTGCAGAAGATGTGGTATAAATGACACAGGGTCCCAGATGCCTTCTGCAGAACACTGATTATAGATTTGTTGTAACCGAAAAGCCATGGGCATCCAAATTCCAGGATCTGCAATGTTAGAGCTTTGTGAAACTTGCAGCATGGAGACAAACACCTACTCTTTTCTAGCAATTACTGTCTGTCATACCAACCTCTTGTTATCAGCAGAGCTGCTTATCTGCTGACTGGGAGTTCTTAAAGGTAAATGGAAATATGTGAGACCTTGCCTGGCTCCCACAGCAATGTGAAACAAGTCTTAGCACCTGTGTTGAGGCAATTAACTAAATAAGGATTTATTTCCTTGCTTCTGAGGAGCGCTAATTTACCATTTTGCTTTCTCCTGAAGAGGTTGGCATTACTTCTACTTGGAGGTACAACTTTCCTTGCAGAGGCTAAGGATGTTCATGGCAGTATTCCCTGTAGACAAGGCCATCAGATGGGCTGTCATGAAGCATGGGGACATAAAATAAATTGGTGACAGGAGAATTATGCACAAGGCTTATTCCTGCAGTGATCATGCATACCTGCCATATAAGGACATCTAGAGGAAATCTCCCTTCGAGACAGCCCATTCTTACTATGTTACATCTAGAAAAGAGACATACAATTAAGGTGGGCAGGAAAGGGTTTGAATTATGGAGAGCTACATGCTTCCTGATGTGTTTGACAGCAGAAATCAGACAGGGAAAGCTGATGAATTCTTATACTTCTCAGGGGAAAAAGTGAATTTGAATCGATGTGACAAAAAATTGTCAAGTGATACTAGAATGCTTTGGGAAAAGCAGTCAAAGCCCTGAAGAACACCTTTTCAAATTCACTGTAGTTACAGTAGCTTTGCAGAAAAGCCTACTAGAAAATGGTGTGTAAAGTGCTTTTGCTGTGCTGTGGATCAGAGCTTCATCTTCACCACTTGACCTACGGGCAACGGTAATGATTCTTACAGTGGCTGATTCCACATTTAATGCTGAAACAATTAGACCGATCCGTGCTAACTATTCCATTGGATCACTGCAGTCACAAAGAAGAATAATCCACAGGTGAATGTGAGGGGTACAAACACTCACTCAATTCCTCCTTTTGCCAGTGCTTCTTATTGTGGCCTTCCAGTATCTGAAAGGGGCCTACAAAAAGGCTGGGGAGGGGCTTTTTAGGATGTCAGGTAGCGACAGGACTAGGGGGAATGGAGCAAAGCTGGAGATGGGTGGATTTAGACTGGATGTGAGGAGGAAGTCAGAGTGGTGAGAGCCTGGAATGGGTTGCCCAGGAAGGTGGTGGAGGCCCCAGCCCTGGAGGCCAGGCTGGATGAGGTTCTGGCCAGCTTGATCTAGGGTGGGGTGTCCCTGCCCATAGTAGGGGAGTTGGAACTGGGTGATGCTGTGGTCCCTTCTAACCCTGACTGACTGTATGATTTCGTCTGGGTGATCCTGCTGTGACAGGGGGATTGGACTAGATGATCTTTTGAGGTCCCTTCCAATCCCTAATGATTCTATGATTCTCTTTAATGACACAGGAGCTGTGTAAATACAGTTTCTGTTACCTCAGGGAAGCTCTTATGAGAAGTTCTCTACCTGGCCCTGCCCCAAGGTGTTCTCAATCCAGATTCAAAATTATAGGTGATAAATTAGTCCAGAGAAGTGGTTTTGTGGTGTCTGATCCCGAGAGGGCTAAAAGCTAGTGACTGGTAAAAAATAGCTCAAGAGAAGGGTGGGCGGTGTGAGCCAGGGCTGCTGCTGGAGTGAAGACAGGCAGAAGAAAAAGTGTGTAGCTCACTGGTTGCAGGAGTTACAAACACTGAAGTTGCAGTGGCTGTGGCTGCACCTAGGAACCAGAGCCATGAATTGGAAAGAAAAACTGTTGTTAGCCAATAGCCATTCCCTGAGTGTCATGGGCTTGTACATACCTGTCTCCACCTTTAAGGGCTCTTGTGAGCTCTTGAATTCTTCTGACTCTATTTCAGGGAAATTAAATTAATTAGGGAATTAGTTAAAAATTAGGGAAGTCAATGTTAATAACTTTTTTATTTGAAAGTAAGAAGTGAAAAATCTAGAGTCTGCATAAGCTAGATTATATGATGTGGCTAGATTATGCCTAAAACACAAAGCTCAGCTTTGAAAAGCAGCAGTTCACTCCACTTTCTTGAGGTGGTTGGAACAGAGATACAAAGATATCTGTTGCAACCTGAGGCTTGGTTCCTCCATCCTGTTTGGTTCAGTGTGTTTCCAGGAGTATAGGAGAATAGCTCTGCCTGAAACTTCCACAGATGTTGGGGTTCAGAATGTGAAACTGCAAACAGCAGTCTCCTGTGCACTCCATTCTGTCCTGTACTGCAGTGCTGCCAGTCCACAGCCTGGGATGCCAGATCATGGACCTCATCCCCTTAATTTTGATAGAAAAACCGTGAAATTTGCCAAGTTAATGCCCAGCATATTATTTTGTCAAAGGGAGCCTCATCAGTTTTCCTGGTGACTGCATATTCAGTCTTCTGGCTTATAGGAGGATCATCAGACCCACGTTTTTTGGCCTCTGTTTATAAGCTGAGTGGCTGACAGCCAGTATTAAAACATTGTGGATTTTCCTGACTAGCCTGACACTGCTACCAAGAGATTCCTTAAATCCTCTGAGATTTTTAAAACCTCTTTCTGAGTACTTTACTGAGTCTCCTGCTAGTACACTTAACTGCTTGAATCTTTGCCCAACCATCATGGGTTCATGAAGGGCAAATCCTGTTCAACCAACCTGGTTCTCCTATGATCAGGTACCTGCCTAGTGGATGAGGGAAAAGTGGTGGATATTGTCTACCTGGACTTCAGGAAAGCATTTAACACCATTTCCCACAGCGTTCTGCTGGAGATGCTGATGGCTCACAAAGTAGACAGGTGGACTCTTTGTTGAGTTAAAAACTGGTTGGATGACTGATCCCAGAGAGCTGTGGTGAAGGGGGTTCAATCCAATTGGTGACCGGTCACAAGCAGTGTCAGGGCTCAGTTTTGGGACCAGTCTTATTTAACATGTTTATCACTGGCCTGGAGGAGGGGATCGAGTGCTCCCTTAGGAAATTTACAGATGACACAAAATGAAGCAGCAGTGTCGATTTGCTGGAAGGTAGAGGGTTGCTGCAGAGAGATTGAGACAGGCTGGAGTGGTGGGCTGAGGCCAATGGGATGAGGTTTAGCAAAGCCAAGTGCTGGGTCCTGCACTTTGGTCACAACAACCACCAGCAGCTACAAGCTGGGGGAAGAGGGGCTGGAGAGCTGCCTGGGGGTGTTGTTTTACAGCCAGCTGAACAGGACCCAGAGGGTGCCCAGGTGGCCAAGAAGACCAGTGGCATCCTGACCTGGATCAGGAACAGTGTAACCAGCAGGAGGAGGGAGATGATGGTGCCCCTGTACTCTGCACTCATGAGACCACACATTGAATACTGGGTCCAGTTCCGGATGTCACAGGATAAGAGGGACATGGAAGGGCTGGAATGGGACCAGACAAGGGCAATGAGGCTGGTGAGAAGACTGGAAAACAGGCCCTGTGAAGAGTGGCTGAGGGAACTGGGGTTATTTAGTCTGGAGAAGAGGAGGCTGAGAGGAGACATTATTGCTCTCTACAACTACCTAAAAGAAGGCTGTGTCAGGAGATGTTTAGATTGGATCTGAGAGAGTTCTTTGCTGAGAGAGTGGTTGGGCACTGGAACAGGCTGCCCAGGGAGGTGGTAGAGTCACCATCCCTAGAGTTGGTCTAGGGATTAGAAGAGAGATGTTGGGTTGAGGGCTAGGCTTGATGATTCTAGAGGTCCTTTCCAGCCATGATGATTCTAAGAAGCCACAACACAGAGCCCTTTAGTCATGTCCTGCCAAAAACTGCCAATGCCAGTCATTTAGTCACAAACCCCATCCATGCTACTGTTGTTTTAATCGTGCCAGTTTGACAAACAGCCATTAGCAAAGGAGCACTCTATTCTTAAGACAGTAGGTAAAAATTCCAGTAACAGTTGGCTAATGAGAAATGATTCCTCCTTGTTCAACCAGAAAGGTTGTTGTTCCAGGCTTGTTCCAAGGGTAGTCAGGAGTCTCGTGTTGTGTAAGTGGCCTCTTACATTCCGCTCTCTGTGTGAGCTGCAGGCTGCACAGTGGGGTACTTTATCTTCGATTGCAGCATCCATGTCTGGCAAAAACAGGACATCTTAAACATGGCTTTTACACTTTTTGCCACCCAAACGAGACCAGCAATGGTGTTTGCTGTATTTCACCTCAGCCTGTGGCATCAGAGTGCAATCTCTGCAGTCCCATCTTGCGCCTAGCTTAGGGTGGAACTCACATGCCTTTCTTTTTAATGGCCAGCCATTTCAACTGTCTGAATGCTAAGACAATTCTATATATATAATCCAACTTTCTTTATCGCAGCGCATTGCTGTATTTCCCTGTGCACTCACTGGGATCCAGAGGAAGTCACAATCTGTTCCTAACTCAGCTATTGAAATGTACGTGTAGTCCAAAGCCGGGTTGGATGGAGCACTGGACATCCTGGTCTTGTGAGAGGTGTCTCTGCCCACGGCAGGGGTTTGGGACTGGGTGATTGCTGAGGTCTCTTTCAACCTAAACCATTCTATAATTCTAATTCTACTGGGGGCGTAGCAAGTCTAACTACCATTGGCACTGGTGTGTAAGAGAGGGTGTAAATGTTAAGGGAACCGGTGCCATGGCAGTAGCTAAGGAAGGGCCTGGACTGGGGCAGGGTGTGTATTTCTGTAAGGTACCTTCAGAAAATGTTTGCCTGAGGCCTACAGGGTGCAAAAAAAGTGTTGTCTGTCATGCGGTTGGCAGTGATTTGCAGTCATTTCTGGTACAAATGGACACAGCTCTGTTCTATTTATGGAAGGTTCTGTAATGTATGCAGGTCTCCCACTGACTTCGGTGAAGCTGTGCCCACTGACAAGGCTTGTGAGCCTGGCCTGTGAGCTCTGCCAGTCCCTCACCAGGTCGGAGGTCCAGTCAGCCTGCATGCTCTCGACAGTTACCTAATTCTGCTTGAAGTTTTATATCTTGAAGTGAGCAACGAAGATAAGTTTAATGTGCTCAGACCAAAACCAGTAACGTAAGTACTTTACTTTTTTTCCTGGAATATTTGTCCATTAACTGCAACAAACGTTTTCTGAGGCTTACAAGTGTGAAAAAGAGCTATTAAACAAAAGTGAGATGGTTTGCTCATCAGACATTTTCTCTGCTCTCTTGGCTCAGTTTCTTTATAGCCAGAGAAACACTTTCAGCCATATGTCTTTAGAGCAGTGCTAACACTTAGTGACCAGTTAAGTAAATCCCACTTGTTAAATTCTTGTGGCTGCATTATGCTGGAAGCCTTACTCTGAGGGTCCTGTTCTGTCACTGCTTGTTTTTTTCCACATTAAATGAAGTGACTTGGATGGGCTGCACACATTGGTCATGAAGGGTGGCACAGTGCAAAACCACAAACATTGTTGCCCTCTTCTGTAAAAGCTAAACCAAGGAATTTGTTTGATTTACTGGCCTCAGGCTAATGGAGCAAAGCCTGGGTGCACACCAGGTTTTTGGGTGGGTTTCCTGGGGCTCACACGATTCAAGTAGTACTCACAGGATTTGTGTGGGATTTGCTTTCTTAGTCCTTTCCAGTTTGCACCAGCGGAATTAGAAATTAGATGCCAGCGAGCCAGTTTGGAGGCAATTGTCTCACCTCCATGAATCCTGCAGTGCCCTCTCCCTGTCCTTATGGCAGAAGTGTCCCTAAAACTCAGAGGTTCATATTTGGAATTCCTAAGCTTCCTTGGGACAGAAACTTTGGCTGCTGGTGTCTCTCTCCCAGTCCAGACAGACAAATGATGCCCATGCCCAATTGCCTGCCTTCTCCGCATGGTGCATGTCCCTTCTGTAGCCTTCATGCTTACCAGCTCCTGACTCCTTTCACAAGCACTGAGGTACCACATTTATCTTTTACTCTCCAGCCTGTGCATTCCCAATGTGCTTGAGTGCTTACATCACCCCTGTACCCACATCACCCATTATAATTCTGCCAAAAAAGGCCCCAAGATTTCTTTTTGCACCTCTTTGTTTCAATCACAAAGTGCTGATCAGAAGTCATAGCTCAGGAGTTCTGGCCTTTATTTCTCTTAAAAATTGCCTATCTGGATCTCTCTTACTTGAAAATTAATTGGCCATACAAGAAACTACTTTCACAGAACATCAGGGATTGGGAAGGACCTCAAAAGATCACAGAACATTAAAATCACAGAACATTAGGGATTGGAAGGGACCTCAAAAGATCATCTAGTCCAATCCTCCGGCCACAGCAGGATCACCTAGATCCAGTTGCACAGGAACACATCCAGGTGGGTTTTAAATGTCTCCAGTGAAGGAGACTCCACAACCCCCCTGGGAAGCCTGTTCCACTGCTCTGTCACCCTCACTGCAAAGAAGTTCCTTCTGATATTTATACAAAACCACCTATGTTTTAGCTTACACCCATTGCCCTTCATGCTATCACTAGATGACACTGAGAAGAGCCTGGCTCCATCCTCCTGACACCCACCCACCCACATATTTATAGACAGTAATGAGGTCACCCCTCAGTCTCCTCTTCTCCAAGCTAAAGAGACCCAACTCCCTCAGCCTTTCCTCATATGGGAGGTGTTCTGCTTCCTTCATCATCTTCGTTGCTCTGCACTGGACTCTCTCCAGAAGCTCCGTGTCCTTCTTGAACTAAGGGGCTCAGAACTGGACTCCAGATGGTCTCACTAGTGCAGAGTAGAGGGGGAGAAGAACCTCTCTCGATCTGCTAACCACTCCACTTCTGACCCACCCTCAGATGCTGTTGGCCCTCTTGGCCACAAGAGCACATTGCTGGCTCATAGTCATCCTGCTGTCCACCAGGACCCCCAGGTCCCTTTCTCCTACTAGTCAGTCCCCAACCTATACTGGTCCCTGGGGTTGTTCTTGCCCACATGCAAGACTCTACACTTACCCTTGTTATATTTCATTAAATTTCTCTCTTCCCAGCTCTCCAACCTGTCCAGGTCCTGCTGAATGACAGCACAGTCTGCAGGGGTGTCGGCGACACCTCCCAGCTCTGTGTCATCAGCAAACTTGCCGACAGTGCTCTCTAATCTGTCATGCAAGTCATTAATGAATACATTGAATAGTACTGGTCCCAACACCGACACCTGGGGGACTCCACTAGATACAGGCCTCCAACTAGACTGTCCCATTGACGACTACTCTCTGGCTTCTATCCTGCAGCCAGTTTACGATCCACCTTACAACCCAAATATCTAGATCATACTGGCTGCGAGGATGCTGTGTGAGGCTGCATCAAATGCTTTACTGAAGTCAAGACAGACCATACCTACCGTGCTGCCATCATCTATCCACCTGGTTATGCCCTCATAAAAGGCTATCAGGTTGATCAAGCATGACTTCCATTTGATGAAGTTGTGCTAACTGTCCCTAATAACCCTCTTTTCCTTGATGTGTCTAGAGACAGCATCAAGAATAAATTGTTCCATCAGCTTTCTGGGGATGGAGGTGAGGCTGAGCGGTCTGTAGTTACCTGGGGCCTCGTTCTTACCCTTTTTGAAGTTTGGAGTGACATTTGCTACCCTGCAGTCCCCAGGCACCTCTCCTGATCCCCGTGGCCTAGCAATGACTTCTGCCGTTTCCCTTAGTATGCACGGGTGCATCCCATCTGGGCCCATGGATTTATGTCCATCCAGTTTGCTCAACTTATCCCTAACCCAGTCCTCATCAACCAGGGCAAACTCCTCTCTTGTCTCAACTTCCTCTGGGGCCTCAGCAGTCTGGGGCTTGATATCAGGACAGCCCCCAGAAGTACAGACAGAGGCAAAGAGGGTGTTCAGTATCTCTGCTTTCTCTGTATCCTCTGTCTCCAGGGCACCCACCTCACTCAGCAGGGGCCCTATGTTGCCTCTAGGTTTAGTTTTACCTGCAATGTATTTAAAGAAGCCCTTTTTGTTGCCCTTGACCTCTCTTGCAATGTTTGATGTGATGTAGGCCTTGGGTTTCCTGGTTGCCTTCCTACATCCTCTGACTAGAGCTTTATAATCACCCCAAGTGGCCATCATCTCCCTCCATGACTTTCTTCTTCAGTTTGCCCAGCAGCTCCCTGTTTAAGCATGCCGATCTTCTGGCTCCCTTCCTTGACTTCCTACCTGTTGGAATGCTCTTGTGTTGTGCTTTAAAGAAGTGGTCTTTGAATGTTAACCAGCTACCCTGAGCTCCCTTACCTGCCAGTACCCTGTCCCATGGGATTTCCCCTAGCAATTGCTTGAAAAGGCCAAAGTTGGCCCTCCTGAAGTCCAGGGTTCTGATTCTGCTAGGTATTCTGTTCCTGCCACATGAGATCCTCAACTCCGCCATCTCATGGTCACTGCAAGGCTGCCCTCAACCTTTGCTGCTTCAACCAGACCTTCGTTGTTGGTAAGTACAAGATCCAGCAGCACTCCTCTCCTAGTGGGCTCCTCCACCATTTGCATCAGGAAATTGTTACCAATGCACTGAAGGAACCTCCTGAACTGTGGATGGCTGGCCGAGTAGGTCTTCCAGCAAATATCAGGTTGGTTAAAATCCCTCATTAAAAACGGGGCCTGTAGCTGTGAGGCTGCTGCCACCTGCCTATAGAATACCTCATCAGCTTCCTTGTCTTGATCTGGTGGCCTGTAATAGACACCCACAACAGTGTCACCCATGCCAGCCTGCCTCTTAATCCGCACCCACAAACTCTCAGCTCTCTCTTCATCTGCCCCTTGACAGAACTCAGTACGTTCCAGTTGCTCTCTCACGTAAATAGCAACTCCTCCACCCTGCCTTGCTGACCTGTCCCTTCTGAAAAGCACGTAGCCATCCATGACCACATTCCAGTCATGCGAGCTGTCCCACCAGGTCTCTGTAATTGCCACCAGATCATCATCACCTGAGTGGACACATATTCTAACTCCTCCTGCTTGTTCCCCATGCTGTGTGTGTTGGTGTACCAGCATTTCAGGGAGCAAGCTGAAAGGCTTCAATTTCACCCTAGGACAGTGAGAGGCCGCCTGATTTTCATCAAGATCAGAGCTCTGTCCCACTGGTGTACAAAGCCCTCTGAATGAGCCCTACCAGTTCCTGTTCCAGAACCCTTTTTCGCTTCTGAGGTAAGCCTCTCCCACGGGTACTTCCCCCTGTGCCGGGACTGCTCTGTTTCCTATGATGTTACAGAAAGCTGTCTTTGAGCCAAATATTTAAAGGTATTTAGGTGCTTAAAGATGCAGGTAATGTGAATTTTCTGAAATACCTGTCTGCCTAATACACAGTGATTTCAGTGGGAGTTGCCATCTAAGAGCTTCTAAAAATCCCACTGTGCACCCATCTGCTTCGTGAAGCACCTGAATTCCTTTAAAACCCAGGTCCTTCCCTCCATCAGCAGAGTCAAATTTTGTTTTTCTTCATGCAGACAGAGCCTCTTAATAGAGTTTTGTGAGTACTGCTTGCCACCTTTCATTGGTTTTCATTGTTCTGATTATGATGTCAAATGCGGCTGATGATCGTGTTTATGCAGCTCCAAACACAGCGTTGCCACACAGCATCTATCCTCCATGACATGAACTTGGCACGGCACCTCATATTAATAAATCAGGGCTAAGAGGTTTGGAGGCAAGTGAACAGTCGGGAAGTTACCACAACTTTTGCAGTATATTAGGTGATCAGTGTTTTGTTCTACCTTTGTAAACCCTCTTTGAAAAGCAGAGTTCTGTTTCTCATTAGTCGGTCTTTGATCCAAGGAAAATATCTGTCCCTTGAGTTAATATTTCATCTGACTATAGGGCATGTAATTTGCTACGACACTAAGTCAATAGGTCGCTGCTGACTTACTCCAAAATTTTCTCTGCAAAACATGAATAATGTGGATCTGGTCAAGAACGTATCTCTCTGGTTAACCAAAGGAAAAAAGTGGAGTGTGAACATCAGTCCATCTCTGCAAAAAAAGGAGCTTGAGGGAAAGAAAATATTTCACTTTCTATCAACTCACATCCTCAATTTAATCTGTAAACAGGAGTGTCAGGATGTGCATCTTGCAGAGCCACGGAAATAGCAATAGATTGATTTATCATTATTTACTGGCTTAGCCATGCTCTTGTACTTGGAAAGCTCAGGCAGGCCTTCTGCATTAACCTCTACCTTCTGGCGTGATCTTTCCCTCTGGCTGCCCTATGCTCTGTCCTGAAATTGTAACTTCACTGCACAAGGTGCTATACAATGAGGAGAAACTTGTGTCTGTGAAGAGTTTGCTGAGTCTAGAACATTCAGCTTGGCCTGAGCAAATTTAAAAGCAAGCGACCAGAATCGTGCTCTTGCTTTTTAAGGCTTTTCCAGGGATATTTTCTGATGTCCAAAGGAGCGAAGCATTCACGAATATGCATTAATCCTCACTGGGAATTGATCCAGAGCTTGTTTTAGGCATATGCTTAAGTGCTTTGTTGAACTGGGGCCATAGCTGCTCCAGCCCAGCTCTGGCTGAGCTTTAATTGAGCAATGTGAACATTTGAATCATTTGAATTCATTTACTTGTGGATGTTATTTGTTGGGGTTTTTCAATAGCTATGATAAGAATCTGTGCACACCTCATATTTAGATCCATGATGTAAGGAAGAGTCGGGTCATTGATATGACTTTGCAATTTAAAAAATCCTCTTTAGTTCAGTAGCTGCCCCATGCTGTGTCTAAAGGACAAGTAAAGCTTTGATTATGTTTTCACCAAGCTGAAAAAAAGACTTGGATCTGTGTTCTCTGACTTTTGATTCTTGCTTGGCTTTAGCTTGGGGGTTTCGTTTGTTTTAATTTATCTGGTTTCTGTTTCTCTCCTGGGTATGTGATTCAGAAGAGCCCTGTTGGAGAGCAACCTCCTGCTCTGGTTGTTGCGCTGGAGTATCACTGGCCCACTGCAGCTCATTCATGAGTTTTCAGCGCTGACAGGTTGAATGCTCAGAGTGGTCACTGATTAGGCTGCCACTCCTAATATTCTCATCCCTGCAGTTATCAAGCAGGAAAATAGTGACAAGTAAATCGAAGCAGGATGGGAACTGCAGAAGCTGAGAAACCAAGGACTCATGGCATTTACCGAGACCGCAGTGTGATAGCACCATGGTACGGGATACAGACGGAATCCAGACCTTGGCAAACAGGAGGCAAATCACGTATCACATTTGCAGCTGGTAGGTTGCTGCATGATGCCTGAGGGGAGAAGAATAATTTGAGAGTCCTTGATGATTCCGTTGAGCTTGGTGGTTTTTTGTTCAGTTTGGCTGCTGAAGACGTCTGAGCCTGAAATTTCAGGGCCGTTTCCTGAACTCCAAAATCTCTACTCATCAAGATGAAACTCTTAATAGAGTCACCGGGAGTTTTCTTTGGACTTAGGTATGCTAGAAATTGATGATGCTTTTTTTCTTTTCCCCAAGAATCATAGAACTGTAGAATCATAGAACAGTTTCAGCTGGAAGAGACCTTCAGGATCATAAAGTCCAACCTTTTCCTAGCTCTATCACCACTGCTAAGCTATGTCCTTCAAATAGGGTGGTTAAAATGCATTTACTACTGTGAGTGGGGATTTCAGAAATGATGGAATATTTTCTCTCTTTTTTTATCTGCCTGGTTTTAAAGTAGAGGAAGTAGGAATTTGACTGTTTTAGAGTGTTTTCTGAACCAACTTATTGTAAAATTAGAGTCTTCTTTTTTGGGGCGGGGTATTCCGTGCCCCAGATGAGTACAGTAATGTCTTTATAGCTTTCTCTGTAGGATCAGTTAGTGCCCAGGATTGGTGAAAAGAGAAAACAGAAACCCCTTAAAAATTGGTCTTAAAAAGTTCTGATGTGACAAGGCATAACAACAACTTTACTGTGTCGTACCCAGAAATATTCCAGGATTTTGTGAAGGATATTAAAGCATCCAATATATTCAAAATTATTGATGTTTGGTTTTTAGGTTAAGACCATGGTCCTAAAATTCAGTTTGAAAAATTCTCAGAGCTATACACCAAGGTTATATGATGAGCTCCGTAGCCCCTCCTGCTCCTTTTGCTCACTACAAGTCATCATCTCTCCATTTCTCATGCATCCACTCCTCCTACATGAGGGTAGGAAGGGGAAGCCAATGACCAGGGTGGAAATCCTCAACTTCAATAGTGAAATCAAGACAAAGACAATCAAGGTAATGGATAAGACAAGGGAGATCGGAAATATGCTGCTTGGATAAAGTGTTTTCTTTTTTAAATTATCCAGCTGTCTTGAGAGATGGGGGTTAAAAAACATGCATGGCTTTTGTTGATTTGGTGACCATACAGAATTGTTAAAACCTCCCTGGAGGGGAGACAGTGTAAAATTTGGGGGGGTTTAGTGCAAGAGAATTACATTAGAAATGGGGATAATAATGGTACAGAATGTGATGATGGTTTGTCTTGTAGTTCCAGCTGTCACAGAGTGTCAGGGAATTTGGACCCAGGTGGCTGGATTCTCCTGCAAAAGCTCTGCTGTGCACGAGGAGCATTGCAGGATGCTATTGCAAGCATGAGTGCATCCTTAATTCTGTTTTTAAAGACAAATCATTTCAAGCAGAGTGCATTGAGCTCATAACACAAACACATCTGGATTTCAGTTGTTGATCTGAAATATTCACAGTCCAATATGGCAAAAGCAGATATTGGATTGACAGGCACCATGTATATGAATAATCACATCAGAAATCCCATATGTAGCTTAGCTAAGAGCAGCAAAGGCTACCTGGCACTTTCGACTGTGTTCTGGAGTTAAAAATACTTGCTTGCACACCTTATGTTAGTCATCGCTCTTTTTTTAGGTATAAAAGATTATTATAAACCGTAAAAAGTTGTAGATGCAAACTGTGATAGGAATTGAACGTACTGTCTTAATCAGAAGTACTTGCTTTGAAATGAAACTTTAAAAACCCTCTTTAAATAGTTTAATATTATCATATTTTGTGCACAGTGAGCACTGCTGTAGAGGCCAGTGGCATCGGATTTAATGGGTCAGCCATTAAAGACATCTAGTATCTGGTGCAGAGACGCTGCAGTACATCTAACACCTTTGGAGAAAAGAAGCTGAGGCAAGAAAAGTGTAGCTGTATGAGATGAGTCGAGGGGTCCATATAAAGGTCACTTGATTTTTCCAAGCTTTTTTATTTCCACAACGTTCTCTCCTTTAATGGGACTCTTACTGGTGTGAAAACAGCATATTTGGAGTTTTTAATTTGCTTACAAGTGTATCTGTGAAGTGGAGGATGCTAAAGATTATTTGGGATTCTCAAAATACCAACATGAATCTGTTTCAGAGCAGAATGCTTCCAGACCTGATAGCTGGAACCAGAACTTCTGCAGAATTAAAACTCGGTGTCCCCTTTCAACTTTTCATAGCCCTGCTGATTCAGTGAGCATGTCCTGTTCTTGCTGCCACTCCTCGGTGCTATCAGGCTGTGAAGGAGCCTCAAAACTCCAGTAGACAGAGAGCTCCAAATGGGGTTTTAATGCAGAATTCACATTTGTGAGGGAAGTGAAGAAAAAACCTACAATGTGTGACTGAGGATGAATTTAAGATGGTGGGCAAGAGGTTTTTAAATCAAGGAGACAGTTATACATGGGCTGAGGGTTGAATGCTCATCCCAGGCAAAGGGTAAAAACGAATCACACAGAAGGAAAGAGAAGTCTGGGCAGAAGGTGAGGAAGTTCTGACGAAGAGCTGGAGTGAAGCAGAGGAGCATTAGGAATGTGGATGGCAGGGAATGTCTGTTTTTATTTTGCAGGGTGCGCCTCCAAAATGAGCTGTGTCAGAGTTCAAAGGGATTCAAGTTTTAGGTGAACTGCCTTTCCTAAAAGAGGGTTTTATTTCTGAATAGGCAAACATTTAAAATTGTAAAGAAGAAAAAGCAAGTGCTTTCCTTGGCAGGATGGATGAAACATAAATCTGGAGCAGAACTACAAACTGTGGAGACAAGGCAGTTTTGCTGGATTATGTAGCTCATATCAGATAGCAATAAATCAGTCCTTGTAAGACAAAAGACTATAAAGAGAAGAATAAACCAAAGACTCTCTAAATGACAAAGGCTGGACGCACAAAAGTAACTAAGGAGCTGAAGAGGCAACTCGATGCCTGGCCGGATTTTAAATGGGATCATTCAGTGCAGACACTCATTACTTGCTAGTGATTATTGGCATCCTCAGACACTTCCTTCAGTGAAGATAGGATTCCTATCATCATCAGGGAAATGTACTCCTAACCTTAAAATCTGTCTGTTTGGTGTAGTGTCCCCAAGGTAGACAGAATTTACCTAGTGGGATGGGTTTGATCCATTGTGAGTACTGACAATACACTTATTTTAATGCAATTCTCACTTGGGTCACTCCACTCAGATGTGAAGTCCCATCTTGCCTGCTGGTCAGGGCCTGACTAGATAGCATAATACATTTTGAGTGAAACTCTGGCTTATTGGGTATGAGAAAATAATTCTAGCAGTGTGTGCCAGCCTCTAACACTGGTTAATACTCACTTGCTCTCATACTTCAGAGGCTAATCCTGTTACTGTGGAATAGGGAGAAATCTCAAAATATTCTAGTGCTGTAAACAGCAAAATCCCCATCACACTATGGCTGTAGCCTCTAGGTCCAGAGCTCTCACAGCATGCTGCGTCGTATTCCTGACCTGTACACCGTAGCCTTATCACAGGGAAAATCAGAGGATGAGAGATGATTTAGACAACTCTTCTACTGCATTGGGATGAGTGTTCTCCCTTCAGCCTGTGCAGAGCAGTCTCCTTGACTGGACAATCCCTTCCCCACCAGCCTGCAGTCACCCTTGGTCACGCACTGAAATCTGTGCCACTACTAACAGGAACTTATTCATCAGTGTCAAATATGGCTGATTTGTCTGCTGAGACTAAATAAGGGGATGGTGAATCTTAATCCTGTCCTTCCTTAATCAGAAGAAATCAATGTAACACAGGTAACAGTAAAGAGGGGAAAAAAGAAGATAAACTGCTGTACATCGATTTAAGAAGAGCACAAACCCACACAAACACTGAGGACACAAGTTCTCATCAGGGCTAAGAATTACTAGAAGATGCCAGACATGGTGAATAAAAGGCAAGCAGGCAATGTTACTGCTGGAACGAGCAGAGATGTGAAAAATCCAGGGAAATTTGCAAGTCTCTATTTGCCACTAGTCTGACAACAGATGACGATGACATATCTGCGAACATATGTTATGGGCAAAAAGGCTGTGCAGTGATAGGATCATTGAATATTTTTAGCTCTGATTCTGATTGGCCTGCATGTCATCTTGACTTTGAAATCACTGTCTAGCTCAGTGCACCCACAGTATTGTTCCACAGAAAACTTTGAGAGCATTTATTCAGAAAGGAGCCCTGGCATTTCAATATGGTAGGATGGTTGCAATCCAAGCCTATACAGCTTTAGGTTTGCTTCATCTAAGATTAAGATCCTGTTTTCTTGGTCTTTCATAGAATCACAGAATTGTTTAAGTTGGAGAAGACCTTCAAGCTCATTGAGTCCAACCATCAACCCAACTGTCCTAAGGCCGCCACTAAACTCTGTGCCTGAGCTCCAGATCTCCACAACTGTGAAACACATCCAGGGATGACGATTCAACCCTCTCCCTAGGCAGCCTGTGCCAAAGCCTGAGGGCCCTTTCCAGGAAGAAGTTTTCACAAATGTCCAACCTGAACCTCCCCTGGTGCAGCTTGAGGCCATTCCCTCTTGTCCCATCATTTGTTCCTTGTGAGAAGAGACCAACCCCCACCTCTCTACAACCTCCCTTCAGGTAGTTGTAGATAGCAATAAGGTCTCCCCTCAGCCTCCTTTTAGAGTCATAGAATCATTAGGGATTGGAAGGGACCTCGAAAGATTATCTAGTCCAATCCCCCTGCCACAGCAGGATCACTCAGACCAAGTCATACAGTCAGTCTTGGTTAGAAGGGGCCACCTGATCATCCAGTTCCAACTCCCCTACCATGGGCAGGGACACCCCACACTAGATCTTCTTCAGACTAACCAGCTTCAGCTCTCTTAGCCACTCCTCACAAGGTTTGTTCTCCAGACCCTGCATCAACTTTTTTGCTCCTCTTAGGACTTTGCACACTTACTGAGTTCAGCTCAGAAAGGAAAGCAGCAGTGCACTTCTTAGAAGTCAGATGGCCCTTCTGTGAGAGGTTCTTTCATGTCTTTCTCCCGTTTGGCACCAGAGAAGTGCTTTTGTCATTTCACCTCCTACGATATGGATATGCAATACTTAAAACAGAGCAGGGTGGGACACCATCAAAATAAGTCTTCCTGGCTTAATTCAAAATGCATTCATCTGCCTAAACAAGATTATTATTTTCCAAAAGCTTGTCTATACATTACTCCTGCCCAGGTGTGGGCACACTTGGTGTGTGCTTTCACCATTTACATGGCTTTTATATTCCATTGCTTGCTCTGGTATTGACTGAAACATGGATGTTTCACCAACCAGGCAAGGACTGGGCGTCAAGGCAGGGCACTGTTTGCCTGATAGTCTTTTCTTAAAGGGGACACCTTACTCCCTACACACCTCTCAGAGCCCTACTACTCAACAAGGAAATGTATTTCTGCTCTCACTGTTTGGCCTTTGCTCTTACTTAGACTACACTTCCTTCTGTTTTCCCCCTCCTCTTTTGTAATTACAGTTTCTCAGCCCAGGTAGTCGCTTGCGAATGGTGAATTCGTCTTCAGGGGCTGCCGGGATTTTAAGGGCAGCTGCTGTTCAACGTATCTGGTGTGTCACTTTCTGTTCTCTGCTCCTGCTTTATTGCTGCTGTGGGAACGGAGCAAAAATAGCGGCTACTGCAGTTCCATTGAATAACCATCAACGTGACTCTAGCCGAAGTGTCAGTCCCTCACTAGGCAAAAAAAAAAAGTCCATATTTGATATCTGCTGCCCTACTCTGACCTATGAATGAAAATAGTAACATGGTAAATAGCAGCAGAAAATTATGATTAGCTGAAAGACTCTGGTGAGGTACTGAGGGGTGTTTGTGCTGTGGTGTGGGGGGGAGGGATGTATGGATGTCCCTGGAAAGGGATGCAGGTAAATAATTCACAAGGTGGATGCAGTGTAGTTAGATGTTAAAGACGTCGCCTTTTGAATTCAGTGCAACTATCAAAACCTGCATTTGGCTACAATCTTTCAACTGCTGCATATTTACAGTGAAACCACTAGTAGGCTGCAAATGCTGAGTAAAACTTAGACAAGCTCCAGCGACTGACAGAGCACCTTATCCCTTTGTGGAGTTCACATTTCTCTTCCCCATCACAGGAGTGCAGCTTGTTTCGATTTGAGAGGGAAATCTTCACATTAGAAGTGCTGACTCATGAAACAGCAAGGAAGGACAAATTCTGCTGTGGTGCCCAAAGTCATGTGAATTGACCCACTGTGGCTTCTCCTGGCCTCCTCGCTCCAGCCTGTGCCCTGCGTCTGGCCTCTGCCGAGCAAAACCCACTGATGGCAAAGAGTGTGAAGGTACTCAAACACATCTTGTAGCTGCTGTTAACACGGTGCAGTGTTTGATGCATGGAGGTTGTTTCACATCTCCTTTCTCTTCACCAGCAAAAGTTTATCCTGCACCAAACCAGGCTCATCAAGGCTGAAAGGGCTTTTGTTCTAGCAAAGGCAAAGCTGTGCTGAACCAGCTGGTTCTCCCCGACAGATGGCACTGCCTTTCTCTCGTAGTTAGCCCAAAGTTTAAAAACACTGTTAAAAATAGATGCCCCACATTCTTAATTTGCAATCCGTTTTTTTTTTTCCTATTTATTGTTAGGCTCAAATCAAATGCTGTTTAGCTCTTAGGCAGGCTCCATGCACAGCACATAAAAGCATCATGTAAAGCACCCAGAGAGTCCTTATTCTGCTGTGTGCCTGCTTGTTATCCCTGAAAATACTGAGCAATTTGTGTTGTATCACTAGTATCTTCAGAAACTTAGTGATAACAAACGTTAGCTTTTTTTGCCATTCTGAAGATAGACCTGTTTTGTTTAGTTTTAAAACTCGCTGTGTAGTCAGATATCCAAGCCTACACGAAGCCACCATTGTCACAAAACTGAAGCCAGTATTATTCCCACATCTATGGAGCTCAGCTACACTTACTGGAGTGCTTAAGGCACTTGGCCCTTATCCTGAAGAAATCTCTTAGGCTGGCAGGTCTTTCTCATGTGAAGGGCTGGAGGTCCCTGTGCCAGCCTGACCTTCTGTGCTGTGGTCCGACATTGGGGCTGCAATGCCAGCTTCGGGGCAGGGAGGGCTCCCAGTCCACAGGGAGAGATGTGACTCCACCATGGTTCCCCTGGTGGTCCTCTGTGCCCTTGGGGTAATTCACCAGGGCAGTTCTCCAGGGGTGATTCCCTACAGCTTCTTACCAGGGACTCCTTATGCTAGCCTGGCTCTCATGGGGAGCGGATGGCTGTGCCAGTGGGGTTGAGCCTCCCTCTGCTCTCTCCTCAGTGAGCTAATCATTTCTGTGGCCTCTTCTGGGACTCGTTTCATTGCTGCAGTTCTCTGGGCTATGCTGAGCAGAAAGGCCAAATCGCTCGTTAACAAACTGCAATTGCAATGGCTCCACTGTTCCCCAGCATAGCCTGTTCCCCAGCACAGGCTGCACCTAGGCTTTCCTTTTGTGGCCAAACTATTGATGGAGGAGCAGAAGGAGCATATTTTGTTTTGCGTTATTTCTTTGCCCGTTCTTGCACACGGACAGATTTTCAGCCAGCTGCCCACGGCTTTCCTCCTCGCCTCCTCCCCCCACAACGGGCACAAACTCAGCGCAGCTCCCGATCCAGATGAGTGTTTTCTTTCCCTATCAGAGCTCTTGCTGTGAATGGCTCTGGCACTACCTCCAGACAGGGGCTGGTATGTGCCCGAAGAAGGTGTCAGCACAGACCCCTCAGCACTGATGCACGGCAGTAATTCTGCTTCACACACTCACGTGTGTCTCTCTCCAGTGACCTTCATTTGCTTATTTCATTCGTTAGTTTATTAGGTCCTGCAGAAGTGCTTTATAATAGTCTCATAATATTGGGCAAGTCTCAATAGTTGTGTCACATTCCACTATTACCAGCTGGATTTTGAAGCCCCTTCTGCTGTTTGCTAACACATTAAACAGTGCTGCACCTAACACAGCTCTTTGAGGCACCTCATTGTCACAGCGACTGAAAGCCTTTTCTTCCTTCTCTTCTTTGCTGATTTTTACTTCCCAAGTTGTTTTTGTTCCCTTTGTCACTTTTTGTGATGAAGGCTATCAGCCACTTTTAGAAAAGGCTGTCGATTAACCAGATATGCCTCTACTGGAGCCAGTTCCCTTTTAAAACACTCTGTCTTTCACACAACGCTTGTTTTCAGACTTTATTTTGAAGAGCTGTATTTTCTGGGTGGTATACTTATGGTTTAGTAGGCTGCAGTTTTCCAGGCTACCTCAACATGGTTTTTCAATCATATCCAGCAGCTTCCAGTTCTCCAGCAGCTGATGGTAATGAGCAAGGATGTATGGAGGGGGTTTTAATTAGTTCCTCCGACACTTACTTGAAAATATTTGCATGCACGCGAGCCAGTTTGGAGAGCTGTTGCTCCCGCTGCAAATGTTCCAGCACTTCCTGCCTTGAAAACACTTGAACATCAATTCCTTTTTCTTATATGGCAGAACCAAAGTGCTGAGCTGACATCTCAAAAGACTTTATTTTTTGAATACAGGTGTAAATAAAATATTTGGGCTCTCTGAACACATCATTCTTAAACACTCATTCGTTCCTCCTCCCGCTCTAAGCAATGCACCCCTGGCTGAGAGCATGTTTGAAACAGACAGCTTATTTTCATTTTGGTTCCTTGCTTGTGAAATGTTTTCATTAACCTGATTTCTGCCCTGCAGTTTTTTTAAGGCAGCAGCACATGTCTTTTTGCGTTGCTGGTGTGGGAGGTTCTGCTTTGAAAACAACTGGTAAACAGCTTGCCATGTAAACATTCCTTTTCCTCTGCCCTCTGCCTCCTTTTTGTGTCAAAATACCCATTCCCTAGCGAATATATTAGAATTTTGAGACTTTATGGTTATTAAGAACATTCAGTGTTACTTCTTGCGTCCTGCCTGCCATGTGATGTTTTCATAACCTGCATTTGTCTACCTTCTATTTCTTAATAATTAATTACTGCTATGGCTTCAATCCCTAGTGGAAAGTCCACTGGTACTAGCACTATCCCTTCCCAGCACTTCCCAGGCACTGGGATGGGTTATCTCTGCCTTTTTTGAGTTGGCTCTCTGAAGTTTTGATGCACAGGTGAAGCTTCCACAATGTCACATAATTTAGCCGCTCATTCTCGGTTCCCCTGCAATATTCCAGACTCATCCTTATTTGAAAATTGAAGACCAGAACCGGACATGGCAATACCGGTCCCATCAGTGCTACCTGCCTGTAATATCATGGTCTCCCGCATAATCATGTGAGTATTGCATTAACCTTAGCCCATAGACTGCGTAGGGAATTCATGGTAAATTGATTTTCTGAAGTCCTTTTCAGTGTCACTGCATTTCAGGATATGGTATTCTGTGTTGTTGCTGTGACCTACATTCTCTCTTTTGACATATCTGACTTTGTGTCTGCCTGTATTTTTAAAAAGGCTCTAACACGACTTCATTTTACAAGCTGATTCGAATGTCACACTAGAACTGACCAGTCCTTTTCTCTCCAGTGGTTATTTCAGCAATTTTATTTTTTCTTTGCGTAGCCATTCAAAAATCGTAGAATCATAGAGTCATTTAAGTTGGAAAGACCTTTAAAATATTTGAAGGTGGTTTTTTTTTAATCCTGGACAGACAAATACAGTAATATTTAAAATGAAAATAAGTATCTTTCCATCAATTCCTGTCCTGAATGTATTCAAAGGGGATTTTTTTTAAACAAGTAATAGAAACACTGGAAATACTGAGTGAACTCACATTCCAATATTCTATTCAGAACAATGCTTTCATCAGGTTTTCATTTGTTTTGCTGTGTTATACCCTGTGAGCAGCTTTTAGCACAACACAATGCAAAACCATTCCAAAAACATGGATTCAAAATGCAGGTGCAGTTACATTTGGCAATATTTTTACAAATAAAAAACCTGATATCAGGCTTGTTTAAAGCATACCCTTCCTATACAGCGAGCAGGCATCATGCTCTCCCTTGGGAGCATTTGTTTCATCAAAACTTAGGGTGACTTCTCCAAAGGGTCAGAGCTTCTAATCCAAATGGTTCTTCCACACTGTGAACTTCTCTGTGTCTGTAGATCCTTCCTTTTGTTCTGTGTAATAAGTTGTTTTCCCTACCTTTTCACATCATCTATTCTGCAGATTGTATTTAACCCTGTTCCCAGATCACCTACATTTAGGTGGTTACCAGGATATTCTTTTCTCCTCCTTCCCTGCCTCACTGTATGATGTCCCATGCCACAAGTCAGCATCAAGGCTGCTTTCTGAATAGGTAAAGAGTCCTCATCAGCTTGGGCCCACAACATGAATTTGAGGTAGTCCTGATGGCAGGAAAGCCCTAGAGCCTGGCCAGGTGTGGCAGAGCAGGGTTTGCCCTTAGGAAACAGCAGTGCTTGGAGTGTGCATCTGCAGTAGGGTGGGTGTTCACAGGGATTAGGGGCAAGCTCTTTATTACTTGAGAAGGAATCAACACTTTTTAGTAGCAACTAAGCAATAGCCCACTCCATTTTCCTACCTCTGTTCAGAAGCATTAGGGAAAGAAGTCATTTTCAACCACATATTTAATTGAATTTGCGCCGGCTACCTGTCACTTGGCAGACAAACAGCAGAACAAGAGCTGCCGGCTGAACCTGTTTGATGTTTTCCTAGTGATAACAAGGAGGATTGGCTCATCAGTTTCCTCGAAGAATATCCAAATATCCACTGATGTAAAAGATCAAACAGCAATGCTTTCAGTTAAAGCTGGGGACAGGGCATGAGAGTGTTCCTGCATGATTCCTGGCAGCTTGTCTGGACCCCTATCCCCTGCGCAGGGTCTGTGCTCCTGGTGGCTTGGCTTAATAGATCATTGTGGGCACTAATTCTTGAGGGTGTTTTAAAGAAGGCAGCTCCCCATCCCAGTGAATCAACCTCAATTACTGGCTCTTCAATCTGTTACTGAAAGTATAAAAGCCATTCTTGTGTAAAGGAGTGTTTTGTTTCACAAGGGAAAACAAGTAAAAGAAACCCATAGTGAGGACATGGCCATGTAGGCTGCATGAGACTCAGCCTGTGAAGGAACCACTTGCACACTGGCTAGGACTCGATACCCTGTTAGCTAACAGAATCATTAGGGATTGGAAGGGACCTCGAAAGAGCATCCAGTCCAATCCCCCTGCTACAGCAAGNTTCTTGCAATAAGGGCTCCAGAACTGGATGCAGTCCTCCAGGTGGGGTCTCACCAGAGCGGAGTAGAGGGGGAGAATCTCCTCCCTTGACCTGCTGGCCACACTTCTCCTGATGCAGCCCAGGATCTGGTTTGCCTTCTGGGCCGCAAGTGCACACTGCAGACTTATGTTGAGCTTCTTGTCCACAAGTACCCCCAAGTCCCTCTCCTCAGGGCTACTCTGCAGCCAGTCACTGCCCAGCCTGTGTTTGTGCTTAGGATTGCCTCGACCCAGATGCCGGACCTTATACTTGGTCTTGCTGAACCTCTCCAGCCTGTCCAGGTCCCTCTGGTGACTGCAAACATACTTCGTCCTAGTGAAGAGGTGCCTTGATTTTACTGTGAATTGGGGAAGGATGACACGAGTTTGCCAGTGCAAAGCAAACAGTGTTGAGGAGCCCAACTCCTGATGTGGTGCTTTGAGCTTCCAGAGGCTCAGCTGCCTCTAGAAGAGTCTTATTAAAATACTGAGCTCTTCAGCCTAAATACACCTAAGGTTTTTGCCTTCGTAAGAGAAAAAGTGTTGTGCTGACCATGCATAAGAAAACCAATCTTGTTGCTAACAGACACGCGATAATGTATGAGCTGGTATTTGTTCAGCTGAGTCACTTGCAGCCAGAGGTAAGTGACAGTTCTAGCAAGTAATAAGCTGTCATGTAGCGTTTCTTAAATGCATGGATTTTCTGAAACCCTGTTCAAAGGGTCAATAGCAGAGCAGATGCAATTGTCTGCTGTATCCAGACCTTGAGAGCCAGCTCTGCATTTCCCTTTATTTTTCATTTCTCCTAGAGCAAAGAAGTTTTGCTGGATGGTGGGAAAAAGAACTGACTGTTTAGCTTTGGAAATTAGCTTGTGATTATTTTTCTTTCATCTGTTTTATTTTTTATTTCTCTTTGTGAAAGCAGCCTGTTACTTGTTACTCCCATTTGTTAGCCAGTACTATTTTAACAGTTGTTTTTTAATTTTTCCTTCCTGTAGTGGCCAAACCTGCTAAGTCCAGTGTAGTCACAAGATAGGCCAGTCAAATCAGACTGTTAAAACCTATGTCCTGTGTGTCTTTCATACACTGAATCCTGTGTTTAGTTGATTGCTGTGTTTCAAAGAGATAGAACTAGGAAAGGTACAGGGAAAGAGAGTAAATAATCTAGACCCTTCAGAGGGTTCACTACAGGGGAAAAGGCAGAGATGTGCACAATAATGAGTGTCACAGAGAACGTGATTAGGGAGTGACTAATGCATTGTTTCTGACAACTGGG
Source organism: Rhinopomastus cyanomelas (assembly GCA_013400115.1). Classification (NCBI taxonomy): domain Eukaryota; kingdom Metazoa; phylum Chordata; class Aves; order Bucerotiformes; family Rhinopomastidae; genus Rhinopomastus; species Rhinopomastus cyanomelas. The sequence goes on along the minus strand of VXBP01004084.1, from coordinate 542,490 downwards.
ACCTGGGGGGGTTCCAATGTTATAATCACACAGGGTATTTAAAGCAAACTTTTGTCATGGAGGGCATAATTATTTTGTGGAACTCATTCCACAGGATGTTACGAGTTCACGAAAATAAGATGTATTACTGATGATAGGTCCATGGGGGACTATTAACATGATGGCACTGTGGCAAGCTCTAGTTCAGAAAGTCCTCTAAGCAGCTGATTGCTGGAAGCTGAGAACGTGTGCCCAGGGATTTCTGATTTGTCCTGTGTCTTATTCTCATCCTCTAAGAATCTCCTGCTAGTAGCCCAAAGCCAGGAGATGGGGCAAGGATGGATTCTGGGCCGACCCACAGGGATGTGTTTGTGTTCATAGCTGGCTCTCCAGAAGAGAGAGCACACAGCAGAGGAGGCACAGAATACACTGCATGTTCGCTGCATCAATAACGTGGCCTGCTGATCTTTTTTAACAACTACATAATGCAAAGGCAAAGCCACTGCAACTCCAAGTGGTTCATCCAACCCCAACAAAGCCTGTTTACATGAGAACTGAGCTACAAGGGCTGTGGGTGCCCTAGAGAATAAGAGTTTTCCACAGTATGCCTGTAATCCTGATCTCCTGACTATCCAGGCTGAGGGACTTGGTGGGATCTGTAGTAGGTTCCTCCCTACACACAGAGCCACTTCTACTGCCAAAGGAAAGCAGGGTTGTACAGAGGAGGGTGCACAGTGGCCAAATGACAGCAAGAGTGCCCAGGGGGTGATGCAGGACATACTGTGGAGCATATATATTTGGCAGGATAGAGTCATGGAATCACTGCGGACTGGAAGGGACCTCGAAAGATCATCCAGTCCAGTCCCCCCGACACAGCAGCATCACCTAGACCAAGTCACACAGGAACACATCCAGGCAGCTCTTAAACGTCTCCACAAAAGGAGACACCACAACCCTCCTGGGCAGCCTGTTCCAGTGCTCCGTCACCCTCACTGGGAAGAAGGTCCTTCTCAGATTGATGTGGAACCTTCTATGTTCCAGCTCACACCCATTGCCCCATGCCCTATCGCTAGGTGACACTGAGAAGAGCCTGGCTCCATCCTCCTGACTCCCACCCTTCACATATTTATAGACATTTATGAGGTCACCCCTCAGTCTCCTCCAAGCTAAAGACACCCAGCTCCCTCAGCCTCTCCTCATAAGGGAGGTGCTCCACCTCCTTCATCATCCNATTGAACAGGACCGGTCCCAGCACCGACCCCTAGGGCACTCACTAGATACAGGCCTCCAACTAGACTCTGTCCCATTGACCACCACTCTCTGACTTCTACCCTGTAGCCAGTTTATGATCCACCTTACTACCTGAAAATCTAGGCCACACTGCCTGAGTTTGTCTGTGAGGATGCTGTGAGAGACCGTGTCAAATGCCTAGATAGACTCAGGACAGACTCAGCCTGCTTTGAGATGCTGAGGTAAAGCAAGTCTATGTAAACACGATACTGCAAAACCTGCTGGTTGTGGACCTAGGGATGACCAGTGACCTTTTGTGTGTTACCTTATCCTCTGGTAAATACGAAATAACCACTCATGCCGTAGTCATGCACAGGGATCCAGGAAGGACTGTGAACGGAAAAGTAATCAGCATGGAGAAGAATGGCACAGTAAAGGTTTAGAATGATTAAAGAATACTCTTTCTATCCCTGCCCCAGTGGTAAAAGGGTGTCTGGGCAGGACTACTCAGAAAGAGGAAGGAGCATATGGAGCCTCCCTGCATGTCTTGAGGTGAGGGAAATAGTGTCAGTCAGAAGAGGACAGTGTTTCTCCTCTGTTCTTCAGTGAGGAGGGGAATAGAGCTGTCTGCCTTGGCTCCATCTGGAGCCACAGATTTTATTCTCAGAGAAGAGGGAAAAAATATTTTCTCCAGAGGTACTTAAATTCATCTCTCACCCCCAGCTGAAATTCAGCAGATGCAGAGAACAGCTCCCATGCAGGCAAAAATCAGGTGCAAAAGAGACTTCTGAAATCTCTGCTTTGTCACCAGCTGATGGTTCTGTCTGTTGTGCTTTTCTTTGACTTTTTTGTCCATTTTTTTGTCTTTGTTAAATAGTTTTGGCCAAACTTATTGATCTTCTGCACAAGCAGATATGAAATGGGTAAATTTCCTTTAAAATTACTTTTAAACAGCTCAGGATATTATATCTACACATTTTATCTCAGTATAGTCATGGCATTTATGTTTTGTAACTCACACTCATCTACATATAGTATGAAATTGAATTACAGGAATTCATACGACACTGGCTTTGAGTACTGTTAAAAAACTGTAGGACACTCTTACTCAGCTACCTCCTACCCAAAGCATCAGACTGGGTGTGACTACAACAATTTCACTTTGAAATCTTTTAAATGCTTGTGGAAATTGAGACAACATCCTTGGTGATAACTTCCACAGAAACAAATACTGCCTGGGTCTCTTTAGCTTGGAAAAGAGGAGACTGAGGGGTGACCTCATTAATGTCTATAAATATTTGAAGGGTGGGTGTCGGGAGGATGGAGCCAGGCTCTTCTCAGTGTCATCTAGTGATAGGACGAGGGGCAATGGTTGTAAGCTGGAACACAGGAGGTTCCACATCAATATGAAAAGGAACTTCTTCCCAGTGAGTGTGACAGAGCACTGGAACAGGCTGCCCAGGGGCACTCCAGTCTCCTTTTGTGGAGACATTTAAGACCTGCCTGGATGTGTTCCTGTGTGACTTGGTCTAGGTGATGCTGCTGTGGTGGGAGGATTGGACTAGATGATCTTTCGAGGTCCCTTCCAATCCCTAATTATTCTGTGATTCTGTGATCCATGAAAATTACAACAGAGACCATTCCTTTACTCTTAGATTTCTGTAATCACAACTCCAAGAGGCCTTTTGTACATCAAGGTAATGATAATGCTGGAGAGTCCTACCCAGAAAGCAGTTTCTACCCTTCTGTTGGTTCATTTAAGAGCAGTGCCAATACCTGATAGCTCTCTCTATTGTATCTGTGTACTGTGTACTTATCTCTCATCCTGAATCAGAGCCTTGTATT